>JAQIUQ010007290.1:0-345889 GCA_030378365.1 Hybognathus amarus | reverse complement strand
TGCTCTTGGTTCAGTTACGTATTGCTGTGTGTCGTGACAGAGCGACTCCGATCATGCAAGGACATCCAGCAGTATGGGTTTCGGAATCCGTCCCCCTACCACCAAGGAAGCGAGGAGGACGATTCAGTAATTTAATGGCTTTACACCAACAGGGACAGTCGGTGGGTGGACTAGCTCAATTGTTTTGGACTCTCTCAAGAGGTATGGGTTACAATGAGGCAGTACTAAAAGATCTTTTTAATAATTGCCTTGATAACCCATTACCTCGATGTGAGATGATGGGGCTGGAGACTCTGGACTTCTGGGGGTTCACTAATTATCTGCAAGGAAGTAGCCGGAGGATTACGTCAGACCGTTTTGTTGTTTCTGACAGGATGACTGAGTCCACAACAGCGTTTCCTGACGGGAGGGACCCGGCACCTGTGTCTCCGGAGAGAATGGCCACTGTTGAGCCAGTGTCTTTGTCGGCTGCTAAGCGAGACCCTCTACGGACCGCACCATTAGCCAGCACGGCTGCCCCCTTTGGACACGTCCGAGGGTGGAGTGGACTGGTGTCCAAGCTGGCCGATCAGCCGCTGTCATCTGTCCGAACAGCCGGTAGTGTGGGAAATTCACAGGTCTCAGCAGTTATCGATTCCCCAGGCCGCCAGGCCAGAGTCTCCTTCGGCCGGACCATTGTCTCGGAGGTCATGCCCCAACAGCCCACTGTCGTCCGGGAGGCCGTTCCCCTGCCGGTCGCTGCCGAGCCTGTGTCTCCGGACAAGACTGGCCGCTGCTGAGCCATGGTCTGTTCCAGAGCCGGAGCCAGTGCCGTCTATTCCAGAGCCGGTGTCTGATGTTTGGGAACTGGTGTCTGCTGTTCCTGAGTCCGAGCCAGTGGCCACAAACATGATGGGCGATCCAGAATCTGGTTTACGTCCCTTCTTTTCGAGTCGGTGTCTCCAGACGAGATGGCTGATCCGGTGTCTCTGGACGAGATGGACGAGCCAGTGTCTCCGGACCAGATGGCCGAGCCAGTGTCTCCAGACAAGATGGCCGAGCCAGTGTCCCCGGACAAGATGGCTGAACCAACTGAACCAGTGTGTGTGTTGTCTGGTCCCGAGAGGTCTTCGCCGCCCTGGCCGCCCGAGGGGTCTTCGCCGCCCTGGCCGCCCGAGGGGTCTTCGCCGCCCTGGCCGCCCGAGGGGTCTTCGCCGCCCTGGCCGCCCGGAGGGGTCTTCGCCGCCCTGGCCGCCCGAGGGGTCTTCGCCGCCCTGGCCGCCCGAGGGGTCTTCGCCGCCCTGGCCGCCCGAGGGGTCTGCTCCGCCCTGGCCGCCCGAGGGGTCTTCACTCGCCCGATGGCACGCCCGATGGCTCTTGCGCCCTGGCCGCCAGTTGGACTCTGTGTCTCGCCCTGGTCCCCAATTAAGCCCTCACCCTTGTTCCGGTCTCCCTTCACGGACCTGGCCCACCATCCCTCCCCTGATCCTCCACCGTTCCACCTCCCTCCTGAACTCTTGTGATTGTGTTGTTGTTATCGTGGAGTGTCTGGTAGCCACTCCGTAGAGGGGGGGTTATGTCACAGTGTCTGGTTGTGTTCCCTTGGTTGTCCACTAGATGTCCTCCTTCCCACTGTGTCATTCACTATCTGGAACTGCATTTCCCATCATCCTGTTCTGTCACTCACTGATCATTGCACTCAGCTGTTACCTGTATCATTGTCCCAGCTGTTCATTGTTAGTCTTGTTAGATCTGTGTGTATTTATTCCCTGTCTGTGTCAGTATATGTTACGGAGTCGTTGTTTCATGTCACCACTTCTGAAGTCTGGGTTCAAGTTTGTTTGTGTTTTGTTATTTTCTTGTTTTGGACTGCTTTGTTGGATTTTGACCCTTGCCTGGCTTACTCACGAGATTTGGATTACCCTTAATAAACTGCTGCATTTGGAGATCTGTCCCCTGTGTGTGTTCTTGTGACAATTATTGCCCCTTTATCTGGACTGTGTTCTCTCATTTGACTTTGCAAAGTCTTGATTCTCATCTGCTGTCATCACCTGAGCGTTATCCCTGTTTATAGTGATTTTCTGGTACTCTGATGTCTGCCTGGACTCTCGCTTCTGTGAACCTTGCTGCCTGCCCCTGACCCTTGCCTGTGTTCAGTTTCCGGATTTGGATTGCCTGTTACCTGCACTGTTTATGTCTGTTTATTCTCTGCTTCATTGCATGTTTAAAAAATTATTCCGAAAGGACTCTAACGCCTCAGCCCAGCATTACAGTCTGTATTCGGGGGCTGGACAAATCTCCAGAGAATTTGGTAAACTCAACATCATTGAAGGGAACAATCTCTCTGTAATTATTGTGGTGCTCTGTGGACCGTTGCAGCTTCTTCCTCGACTCCACTTAGGCAGACGTATGGCAGAAGGATATGGACGTGCTTTTGACTGAAGCTCAGTGGGAAACAGCATGTCAGAATGTTTTTCCTCACTGTCCTGTAATGAGATAATCGAACAAAATTATTAATTCATGCACAGTATGTACCTTACTCCGCTTCGCCTAGAGTCAAATGTTTCCTAACTCATTCCCCAGATGTCATTCATTGTAAAACATGTAAAAGGGGTCAACAATTATGCAAATGTTCCCGAACAGCAACTGCAATTAGAAGCCGTTCTGGAAAAATTCGGTACATGATCTAACTGTTAAGATTTTGAAAACCCTGCTGGACATTACACCAACACGGTACCTCTTTGGTACGGAATTGGAACAAGACACTGAGATCACCACATGCAGGAAGAGGATTATCATAATGAAATTATCCAAAAGAAATGTATCTTGCTCAATTGGAATCAACAAAGACCCCCATCATTTAATCTGTTTAAACAAATCCTCAACAAAACTTTAAGACTGGAACAACTCACATACACCCTAAAAAATAAGGGGATGCCTCCGAAGGATATGGGAACCAAAAAACGACAGTGGTACCCCTTATGTTTTTTTTTTTTGTGCGAAAAAATAAGTTTCTCCAATCTTCTTGAAACTCTGGATTCTGATAGAGGGCCATGGGACTTAGACCTGAGTGCAAAAATGGAGGCTCTAGACCCTTCCAGAGCTGAGATATTTAGATATTTATAATGGCATAAATGCTACGTGAGATCTCAATATCTCATTTCTGGAAGGGTCTAGAGCCTCTATTTTTGCACTCAGATCTAAGTCCCATGGCCCTCTATCAGAATCCAGAGTTTCAAGAAAATCAAAATTTTGACCCGAAAAAAAAAAACAAGACAGTGGTACCCCTTATGTTTTTTTTTTTTTTTTGTGCGAAAAAATAAGTTTCTCCAATCTTCTTGAAACTCTGGATTCTGATAGAGGGCCATGGGCCTTCGACCTGAGTGCAAAAATGGAGGCTCTAGACCCTTCTAGAGCTGAAATATTGAGATCTCACATAGCATTTATTCCATTATAAATATCTCCATATCTCAGCTCTATATGCCATTATAATTATCTCAATATCTCAGCTCTGGAAGGGTCTAGAGCCTCCATTTTTGCACTCAGGTCTAAGTCCCATGGCCCTCTATCAGAATCCAGAGTTTCAAGAAAATCAAAATTTTGACCCGAAAAAAAAAAAACGATAGTGGTACCCCTTATGTTTTTTTTGTGCGAAAAAATAAGTTTCTCCAATCTTCTTGAAACTCTGGATTCTGATAGAGGGCCATGGGACTTAGACCTGAGTGCAAAAATGGAGGCTCTAGATCCTTCCAGAGCTGAGATATTTAGATATTTCTAATGGCATACAGAGCTGAGATATTGAGATATTTACAATGGCATAAATGCTACGTGAGATCTCAATATCTCAGCTCTGGAAGGGTCTAGAGCCTCCATTTTTGCCTTCAAATCTAAGTCCCATGGCCCTCTATCAGGAATCCAGAGTTTCAAGAAAATCAAAATTTTGACCCGAAAAAAAACGACAGTGGTACCCCTTATGTTTTTTTTTTGTGCGAAAAAATAAGTTTCTCCAATCTTCTTGAAACTCTGGATTCTGATAGAGGGCCATGGGACTTAGACCTGAGTGCAAAAATGGAGGCTCTAGACCCTTCCAGAGCTGAAATATTGAGATCTCACGTAGCATTTATGCCATTATAAATATCTCCATATCTCAGCTCTGTATGCCATTATAATTATCTCAATATCTCAGCTCTGGAAGGGTCTAGAGCCTCCATTTTTGCACTCAGGTCTAAGTCCCATGGCCCTCTATCAGAATCCAGAGTTTCAAGAAAATCAAAATTTTGACCCGAAAAAAAAAACGACAGTGGTACCCCTTATGTTTTTTTTTTTTTGTAGCGAAAAAATAAGTTTCTCCAATCTTCTTGAAACTCTGGATTCTGATAGAGGGCCATGGGACTTAGACCTGAGTGCAAAAATGGAGGCTCTAGATCCTTCCAGAGCTGAGATATTTAGATATTTATAATGGCATACAGAGCTGAGATATTGAGATATTTACAATGGCATAAATGCTACGTGAGATCTCAATATCTCAGCTCTGGAAGGGTCTAGAGCCTCCATTTTTGCACTCAGATCTAAGTCCCATGGCCCTCTATCAGAATCCAGAGTTTCAAGAAAATCAAAATTTTGACCCGAAAAAAAAACGACAGTGGTACCCCTTATGTTTTTTTTTTTTTTGTGCGAAAAATAAGTTTCTCCAATCTTCTTGAAACTCTGGATTCTGATAGAGGGCCATGGGACTTAGACCTGAGTGCAAAAATGGAGGCTCTAGACCCTTCCAGAGCTGAGATATTTAGATATTTATAATGGCATACAGAGCTGAGATATTGAGATATTTACAATGGCATAAATGCTACGTGAGATCTCAATATCTCAGCTCTGGAAGGGTCTAGAGCCTCCATTTTTGCACTTAGATCTAAGTCCCATGGCCCTCTATCAGAATCCAGAGTTTTAAGAAAATCAAAATTTTGACCCAGAAAAAAAAACGACAGTGGTACCCCTTATGTTTTTTTTTTTGTGCGAAAAAATAAGTTTCTCCAATCTTCTTGAAACTCTGGATTCTGATAGAGGGCCATGGGACTTCGACCTGAGTGCAAAAATGGAGGCTCTAGACCCTTCCAGAGCTGAAATATTGAGATCTCACGTAGCATTTATGCCATTATAAATATCTCCATATCTCAGCTCTGTATGCCATTATAATTATCTCAATATCTCAGCTCTGGAAGGGTCTAGAGCCTCCATTTTTGCACTCAGGTCTAAGTCCCATGGCCCTCTAACAGAATCCAGAGTTTCAAGAAAATCAAAATTTTGACCCAAAAAAAAAATGACAGTGGTACCCCTTATGTTTTTTGTTTTTTTTGTGCGATAAAATAAGTTTCTCCAATCTTCTTGAAACTCTGGATTCTGATAGAGGGCCATGGGACTTAGACCTGAGTGCAAAAATGGAGGCTCTAGATCCTTTCCAGAGCTGAGATATTGAGATATTTACAATGGCATAAATGCTACGTGAGATCTCAATATCTCAGCTCTGGAAGGTCTAGAGCCTCCATTTTTGCCTTCAAATCTAAGTCCCATGGCCCTCTATCAGAATCCAGAGTTTCAAGAAAATCAAAATTTTGACCTGAAAAAAAAACGACAGTGGTACCCCTTATGGTTTTTTTTTTTGTGCGAAAAAATAAGTTTCTCCAATCTTCTTGAAACTCTGGATTCTGATAGAGGGCCATGGGACTTAGACCTGAGTGCAAAAATGGAGGCTCTAGACCCTTCCAGAGCTGAGATATTTAGATATTTATAATGGCATAAATGCTACGTGAGATCTCAATATCTCATTTCTGAAAGGGTCTAGAGCCTCTATTTTTGTACTCAGATCTAAGTCCCATGGCCCTCTATCAGAATCCAGAGTTTCAAGAAAATCTAAATTTTGACCCAAAAAAAAAAAACGACAGTGGTACCCCTTATGTTTTTTTTTTTTTTTGTGCGATAAAATAAGTTTCTCCAATCTTCTTGAAACTCTGGATTCTGATAGAGGGCCATGGGACTTCGACCTGAGTGCAAAAATGGAGGCTCTAGACCCTTCCAGAGCTGAAATATTGAGATCTCACGAAGCATTTATTCCATTATAAATATCTCCATATCTTAGCTCTGTATGCCACTATAATTATCTCAATATCTCAGCTCTGGAAGGGTCTAGAGCCTCCATTTTTGCACTCAGGTCTAAGTCCCATGGCCCTCTATCAGAATCCAGAGTTTCAAGAAAATCAAAATTTTGACCCGAAAAAAAAAACGACAGTGGTACCCCTTATGTTTTTTTTTTGTTTTTTTGTGCGAAAAAATAAGTTTCTCCAATCTTCTTGAAACTCTGGATTCTGATAGAGGGCCATGGGACTTCGACCTGAGTGCAAAAATGGAGGCTCTAGACCCTTCCAGAGCTGAAATATTGAGATCTCACGTAGCATTTATGCCATTATAAATATCTCCATATCTCAGCTCTGTATGCCATTATAATTATCTCAATATCTCAGCTCTGGAAGGGTCTAGAGCCTCCATTTTTGCACTCAGGTCTAAGTCCCATGGCCCTCTATCAGAATCCAGAGTTTCAAGAAAATCAAAATTTTGACCCGAAAAAAAAAACGACAGTGGTACCCCTTATGTTTTTTTTTTTTTGTGCGAAAAAATAAGTTTCTCCAATCTTCTTGAAACTCTGGATTCTGATAGAGGGCCATGGGACTTAGATCTGAGTGCAAAAATGGAGGCTCTAGATCCTTCCAGAGCTGAGATATTGAGATATTTATAATGGCATACAGAGCTGAGATATTGAGATATTTACAATGGCATAAATGCTACGTGAGATCTCAATATCTCAGCTTGGAAGGGTCTGAGCCTCCATTTTTGCACTCAGATCTAAGTCCCATGGCCTTCTATCAGAATCCAGAGTTTCAAGAAAATCAAAATTTTGACCTGAAAAAAAACGACAGTGGTACCCCTTATGTTTTTTTTTTTTTGTGCGAAAAAAATAAGTTTCTCCAATCTTCTTGAAACTCTGGATTCTGATAGAGGGCCATGGGACTTAGACCTGAGTGCAAAAATGGAGGCTCTAGACCCTTCCAGAGCTGAGATATTTAGATATTTATAATGGCATAAATGCTACGTAAGATCTCAATATCTCAGTTCTGGAAGGGTCTAGAGCCTCTATTTTTGCACTCAGATCTAAGTCCCATGGCCCTCTATCAGAATCCAGAGTTTCAAGAAAATCAAAATTTTGACCCGAAAAAAAAAAACGACAGTGGTACCCCTTATGTTTTTTTTTTTTTTGTGCGAAAAAATAAGTTTCTCCAATCTTCTTGAAACTCTGGATTCTGATAGAGGGCCATGGGACTTAGACCTGAGTGCAAAAATGGAGGCTCTAGACCCTTCCAGAGCTGAAATATTGAGATCTCACGTAGCATTTATGCCATTATAAATATCTCCATATCTCAGCTCTGTATGCCATTATAATTATCTCAATATCTCAGCTCTGGAAGGGTCTAGAGCCTCCATTTTTGCATCAGGTCTAAGTCCCATGGCCTCTATCAGAATCCAGAGTTTCAAGAAAATCAAAATTTTGACCCAAAAAAAAAAAACGACAGTGGTACCCCTTATGTTTTTTTTTTTTTTTTGTGCGAAAAAATAAGTTTCTCCAATCTTCTTGAAACTCTGGATTCTGATAGAGGGCCATGGGACTTCGACCTGAGTGCAAAAATGGAGGCTCTAGACCCTTCCAGAGCTGAAATATTGAGATCTCACGTAGCATTTATGCCATTATAAATATCTCCATATCTCAGCTCTGTATGCCATTATAATTATCTCAATATCTCAGCTCTGGAAGGGTCTAGAGCCTCCATTTTTGCACTCAGGTCTAAGTCCCATGGCCCTCTATCAGAATCCAGAGTTTCAAGAAAATCAAAATTTTGACCCGAAAAAAAAAACGACAGTGGTACCCCTTATGTTTTTTTTTTTTTTTTTGTGCGAAAAAATAAGTTTCTCCAATCTTCTTGAAACTCTGGATTCTGATAGAGGGCCATGGGACTTAGACCTGAGTGCAAAAATGGAGGCTCTAGATCCTTCCAGAGCTGAGATATTTAGATATTTATAATGGCATACAGAGCTGAGATATTGAGATATTTACAATGGCATAAATGCTACGTGAGATCTCAATATCTCAGCTCTGGAAGGGTCTAGAGCCTCCATTTTTGCACTCAGATCTAAGTCCCATGGCCCTCTATCAGAATCCAGAGTTTCAAGAAAATCAAAATTTTGACCTGAAAAAAAACGACAGTGGTACCCCTTATGCTTTTTTTTTTTTGTGCGAAAAATAAGTTTCTCCAATCTTCTTGAAACTCTGGATTCTGATAGAGGGCCATGGGACTTAGACCTGAGTGCAAAAATGGAGGCTCTAGACCCTTCCAGAGCTGAGATATTTAGATATTTATAATGGCATAAATGCTACGTGAGATCTCAATATCTCATTTCTGGAAGGGTCTAGAGCCTCTATTTTTGCACTCAGATCTAAGTCCCACGGCCCTCTATCAGAATCCAGAGTTTCAAGAAAATCAAAATTTTGACCCAAAAAAAAAAAACGACAGTGGTACCCCTTATGTTTTTTTGTTTTTTTTTTGTGCGAAAAAAATAAGTTTCTCCAATCTTCTTGAAACTCTGGATTCTGATAGAGGGCCATGGGACTTCGACCTGAGTGCAAAAATGGAGGCTCTAGACCCTTCCAGAGCTGAAATATTGAGATCTCACGTAGCATTTATGCCATTATAAATATCTCCATATCTCAGCTCTGTATGCCATTATAATTATCTCAATATCTCAGCTCTGGAAGGGTCTAGAGCCTCCATTTTGCACTCAGGTCTAAGTCCCATGGCCCTCTATCAGAATCCAGAGTTTCAAGAAAATCAAAATTTTGACCCGAAAAAAAAACGACAGTGGTACCCCTTATGTTTTTTTTTTTGTGCGAAAAAATAAGTTTCTCCAATCTTCTTGAAACTCTGGATTCTGATAGAGGGCCATGGGACTTAGACCTGAGTGCAAAAATGGAGGCTCTAGATCCTTCCAGAGCTGAGATATTTAGATATTTATAATGGCATACAGAGCTGAGATATTGAGATATTTACAATGGCATAAATGCTACGTGAGATCTCAATATCTCAGCTCTGGAAGGTCTAGAGCCTCCATTTTTGCACTCAGATCTAAGTCCCATGGCCCTCTATCAGAATCCAGAGTTTTAAGAAAATCTAAATTTTGACCCGAAAAAAAAACGACAGTGGTACCCCTTATGTTTTTTATTTTTGTGCGAAAAAATAAGTTTCTCCAATCTTCTTGAAACTCTGGATTCTGATAGAGGGCCATGGGACTTCGACCTGAGTGCAAAAATGGAGGCTCTAGACCCTTCCAGAGCTGAGATATTTAGATATTTATAATGGCATAAATGCTACGTGAGATCTCAATATCTCATTTCTGGAAGGGTCTGAGCCTCCACTTTGCACTCAGACTCAGTCCCATGGCCCTCTATCAGAATCCAGAGTTTCAAGAAATCAAAATTTCTGACCTCAAAAAAAAAAAAACGACAGTGGTACCCCTTATGTTTTTTTTTTGTGCGAAAAAATAAGTTTCTCCAATCTTCTTGAAACTCTGGATTCTGATAGAGGGCCATGGGACTTAGACCTGAGTGCAAAAATGGAGGCTCTAGACCCTTCCAGAGCTGAGATATTGAGATTTCACGTAGCATTTATGCCATTAGTAAGATATCTCAATATCTCAGCTCTGGAAGGGTCTGAGGCCTCCATTTTTGCACTCAGATCTAAGTCCCATGGCCCTCTATCAGAATCCAGAGTTTCAAGAAAATCAAAATTTTGACCCAGAAAAAAAAAAACGTAAGGGGTACCATTGTCGTTTTTTTTCGAGGTGAGAAATTTTGATTTCTTGAAACTCTGGATTCTGATAGAGGGCCATGTGACTTAGAATCTGAGTGCAAAAATGGAGGCTCTAGACCCTTCCAGAGCTGAGATATTGAGATCTCACGTAGCATTCATGCCATTGTAAATATCTCAATATCTCAGCTCTGTATGCCATTATAAATATCTAAATATCTCAGCTCTGGAAGGGTCTAGAGCCTCCATTTTTGCACTCAGATCTAAGTCCCATGGCCCTCTATCAGAATCCAGAGTTTCAAGAAAATCAAAATTTTGACCCGAAAAAAAAAAAAAACGTACAGGGGTACCACTGTACGTTTTTTTTTTGTCGAGATAAAATTTTGATTTTCTTGAAACTCTGGATTCTGATAGAGGGCCATGTGACTTAGATCTGAGTGCAAAAATGGAGGCTCTAGACCCTTCCAGAGCTGAGATATTAGATTTCACGTAGCATTTATGCCATTATAAATATCTCAATATCTCAGCTCTGGAAGGGTCTAGAGCCTCCATTTTCGCACTCAGATCTAAGTCCCATGGCCCTCTATCAGAATCCAGAGTTTCAAGAAATCAAAATTTTGATCCCGAAAAAAAAAAACATAAGGGGTACCATTGACGCTTTTTTTTCGAGGTCAAAGTTTTGATTTTCTTGAAACTCTGGATTTCTGATAGAGGGCCATGTGACTTAGATCTGAGTGCAAAAAAGGGAGGCTCTAGACCCTTCCAGAGCTGAGATATTGAGATATTTATAATGGCATACAGAGCTGAGAATATTGAGATATTTACAATGGCATAAATGCTACGATGAGATCTCAATATCTCAGCTCTGGAAAGGTGCTAGAGCCTCCATTTTTGACACTCAGGTCTAAGTCTCATGGCCCTCTACCAGAATCCAAGTTTTAAAGGAATTGGAGAAACTTTTTTTTGGCACAAAAAGAACGACAGTGGTACCCTTAAGTTTTTTTTTTTGTGCGAAAAAAAAGTTTCTCCAATCTTCTTTAAACTCTGGATTCTGATAGAGGGTCATGGGACTTAGACCTGAGTGCAAAAATGGAGGGTCTAGACCCTTCCAGAGCTGAGATATTGAGATAATTATAATGGCATACAGAGCTGAGATATTTTATAAATGCTACGTGAGATCTCAATATCTCAGCTCTGGAAGGGTCTAGAGCAGGGGTTCTCAACTCCAGTCCTCACGACCCACTGCTCTGCATATTGTGCATGTCTCCCTTATTTAACACACCTGATTCAGATCCTCAGCTTGTTAGGGTAGACAGACGCTGCGTCCGAAATCTCCCATTACTCACTATATAGTGGACTATATAGTGAGCTCGCCATTTTGTAGTGCTGTGCGAATGTATAGTGATGATTATTATACCCTATATAGTCCACTCAATGTATCCCAGAATGCATTTTGAAAAGTAGTGTATAACCGATGGTCACTAACCTAAGCCCTACATACCATGATGCATTGCGCTGATTCGTAAAAATAAGTTATAATCATGTGTGGAGTAGCGCATTATAACAAAAACGGCCAGAAATCACTTTTAGTTTTAAAATTTTGGAGAAATAAGCTCAATATAATGTAATGTATTTATTTTAAAAAATCTATTTAGCCCAGAGCCGACTCGGCACCAGCTGACAGATGATGTAATCAACGGCGCAGAGAGACTGATCGAGTAATGTCCGAAAGTGGTGTTTCTATAATGCTGGTGAGCTCACTATATAGTGCTCTGCTCTCTACCACCAACATAGGGATTAGGGAGTACTGCTTTGAGTGGAGATTTCGGACACAGCATCAGTCTATCCTAACGAGCTGAGGATCTGAATCAGGTGTGTTAAGTAAGGGAGACATGCACAATGTGCAGAGCAGTGGGTCGCGAGGACTGGAGTTGAGAACCCCTGCTCTAAATTACAGTTTTTCCCATTAATTTCTATGGGTGCCATTTTTGACCCAAATACAAGATTAAGGAGGATTTTTTTTTCACCCACTTAAAATTGTAGAATTGAGTCCAAAAAAAAAATTAGTGTTTTAAGGAGGCAAACTTAGGAAAAAAAGTCTTGTACCGCTCAGACCAAGGGAAGTATTTTTTCAAAATAATTTAAAACTATTTTGCCCACATTTGTCCAGAATACGGTTTTAGGGTTAAATGTTTCATTGTTTTAAGTTGAAATGCTACACATCAATAAGTTATTTTTACAAAAACATCAATAATGATACATAAGAGGGGTCCCTGGAATAGATAGATAAACTCTGAGATAGAGTAGCAAAGAATCACACCCTGCTTAAATTGTCAACATGAGTTTATTTGTATATTGGTTGTGGAAAGTTTCACAACATGTAAACGCAGAGAATGGTCCAGGTGTCATATTGCCTCGAGGGTGCGAATACTAAAGCTCAGCAAACAGTATAGCAATCTGAAAGAATTTACAGCAAGTGTTCAGGAGGGTTGTCAATCACAGCTGGGAAAAAAACAGGTTAATAAAACTTTTTCTTACACAAGAACAACTGCCACTGTTCTGTAAAGTTACCCCAGGAGGAACTATTACACAAATCTTTTACACTTAAGATCTACACTGTGTTCCTCATCCCTTATTCTGAATATATTTCACTGGGTAAACTAAAAAAATATCTCATTTGACAATTTGAATATGCTCCCACTGAGCACAGTCCATGAGGCCTGATAACACTAGCATTTGGGAAACTGAAATATGAGGTAATAATTAGCAATGACTGTTATTAGATTTTGAAGTATGTTTAAATACCAATTTACATTTCACACTTAACTAGCTGCCAAAAAACTTCAGTAGTCAGTGTCTTAAAGCCACCAGTGAATTCAGCTCAAAACACAAATCTCTTATCGTTATGGTCCACAATAATGCTAATTCAAATTAAATGTGGTTTTGTGACGAGGCTTGTTAATAGTCCCATTAAAACGGTTTGCTACATAATGAAGAGTTCATTTCTAATGTGATCGTAAAAATGGGATAGACATGATGTCATGTTCAGCAAGAAGAAACAGACTAAAAGTTTATCCTTCTTTAGTTGACATTTACAGTCAAAACAGAACCACCATGCAGTATGCCTGTCCTATAGTCTCAATATCTACGGTATATGCAGTCTACGAACACACGCACGTCTTATAATAAGTTAAAATTCACAAAACAAGGTGCATGTTGGTTCTGTGAACTCCTTAAGCTTTGTGTTGAAGTATTGTGGTCCATGTGGGCAGGTAAAAGGCATGAGTAAAACATGGAGGGTTTACTGGACTCTTGAAAAGGGGCGAGTTTAACAGCCCCCGACTGCACCAGCAAGGGTCACTGTGGAGTTGTTTTGAGGTTTGCCTTTATGCCGCTGACCTCCTCGTCTTCTGCCTCCAGACTTTGGCTTCAAGAAGAAAAAAAAGAGGAAGGAGGTTTTAAGATGATTGTTGACTTCTAAACTTTACACCTGATCCTGATATGGAAACAAACATTTTTGGTAACACTTTATATCACTTGTTTTATACATACTTGGAGCCATATTAATACTATATCTAAAAGTATAAGGCATATAATAGTAATAATCATAATAATAATATACAACTCCAGAATTGATTGCACAGTAAGTACGTGGTTCTTTAGTATTGATCAGTATTTGATTTGCAAACGCAACTAAAAATGTTTCTATTTTTAAAAAATATGACAAACATTTGAATTTTGTCGCTTTGAATTCTAGACGAGTCATTTAAAGATGGAATTTAGAAATGCATTAAAAATCATTAAGATAAAAAAAAATCTGTAATTTTATGATTAGGAGCATTTAATGTCGTATCTCAAAAAAATAAAATAAAAAAATAAGGAAAACAAAAAAAATTATTAATTTGGATTCAAAATCATCAAATTTTGCCACCAAAAAAAAATTTATAATAATAATAATAATAATAATTGGTAAATCTCTATTCAAATTTCAACAAAATTCCAAATATTTGTCCATCTGTCATTGTCAGCCAAACATATTATTCAATCACCCCTCAAAATATTATAACCATCACCCAAAATACTAGCAAAAGCAAATAGGCCTATGTCACACTCCCTGCTTCCGAATTCGGAGTAGGGATACAGAACTTCCGGTCAACAGTATTTCTCGATAAGGATTTAGATTATCAGCCCTAATGTCTAAACCATCTGAGGTAGACTGACCACTAGGGATGGGAAGATAACCGGTTTCACGATAAACCACGATAAAATGTACTGACGGTTAGTATTATCGTTTAAAATTAAATTATCATTAAAACCGTGTTTGATTATCGCGATTTTAATAACTCACTGAATCCTGTCGGCCAGTCCGATGCACGCGCGCAGCACGCAATATTTTTTTTAATTACTTTTCGAGAAGGAATGGCGGAAGGCAGTGACCGTGCTCAGGGGATTTTTTCAGCCTTTTAAGAGGACCAAATCTGAGGTGTGGTCATATTTTGGCTTTTACAAAAGTTCTGAGGGAAACTTGATCGAGGATAGTCACCCTGTCTGCCGGACAAAGAGTCACTGCAATAGAAACACTTCAAATCTGCCGAGTCGTCTTGTGTGATCATCACCCGAACGCAAGGCAAGTTAACTTTGACCTCAATACCAAAACTACGTCTGGGAAACAATTGGGCAGGAAATGTTGTTTTGATTTGAAACATTTTATGTCACTCACTTGAAATAGACGTGAAGCTTCCGCGAAGAAAAGTTCGCAGCAAGTGGATTTGAGCTAAGGACGAACGAACAACTTCAAACAAGACGTATTAAGAGTGAGATTTTAAGGGATAGTAAAGTATAGATACATCACGTATTAAACCGATTTTATTTTTACCACATAATTATGGGGACATATTGAATTGATAATGAGATTAGCTAATGTTTTAAATCTTACCTGTTTATGAATTAATTTAGTAAAACAATCGTCCAGACAAGATATTTCACACCAATATGATCAAACTCTGTAAACAATAAATCAACTCTGATTTAATTTTTGCAATACCATTAAAAAACCGGAGACACAAGACGGCAAGTTGTATTTGAATGAAACAAGAGCGCGTGTCCGTTGTGATATGGGTGTGCGCTGTGTTATAATGCGTTGCTATTGACGACGGTCATTATAAAGAAGCAAATGCCATAGAATAGAATCTTGCTTAAAAAACTGCATAGAGAGGTTTGTTTGATTTGTTGTTTGTTGATTTTCAATTATAAAACTTGTTGAAATGCTTTCAGTGTGAGCATCAGTTCTTTTTGAGCACTTTCATAAATTTTTAAAGGTGGGGTTTACTGCTTTTTTTCTTTGCATGATTGTGTTTATGGGGTGCAATATAGCATGTATCCGTGGTTTTTCTTTTTTTAAAAGTCTTATTTTTCATAAATTTCACCTTTATTGTCAGCCGCGCTCTCCTCTGTCCCCTAAACGAGTGGTTCACTTCCTGATTCTATGAAAACACTCCCTCAGAATGACGTTGTGGGCTCAGATTGGTTCGTTTGGGCTGGTGTGTTGTGATTGGCTAAACTGTCGCTCACGTTGTCCGGAAGGTTAACGCCCATTAGCTTTATGGGAGACGCGAGCTCCGGTCCAGAAGTACATATATGTCGAGACTGCAGTATCAGTTTGAGGCAGAATCAGACCGAGAAAGCCGCGATGAAGAGAGTCAAACAGAACCTCACCACATACGGCTCTTAATAAAGGTTTCTGAATGATAATTTGCATATATTTTTTAACTTTATGCACGTTTGTTTTACATAACAGCATCTGACTGGCAACAATAGCAACTGGCTGGCTACTAATGTTATACTCAAACAGCGTTGGCAGGTTTACGTTCTTGATCAGAATCGAAAATAACGTCATAAAACATATTTAACATGAAAAATACGTTTACAACATTAGTACTTATACAAAATTCAGGTCCATAATGTTTGTACGCGTTTGTCGTTGACACAAAATAGCATAACTGCTAGCCCATAAAGCCTATAAAGCCAGCGCTGGCATTTTAAAAATAATAAAACACAAGGCTACGTCTGGAATTATACATGCAAATACATTTAAAATGATTAAGTCTTAGCCTACTTACAGGTTGTGTCCGGTTGTGTCTGCCTCTTGTTTTAAAGTTGGATCTGCTTCATGTTTAGTAACAGTTTCTTGTTGAATTTTGAACTCGTGGAGATTCTGGAAGCTGTCTTCCGTAAAATGCGCAGCACAGAGAGCTAGATTACGATCGTCACTTTCAGGAACATAATCAAACATAAATTGTATCCATTGTTGTCGAAGTACAGCGTCCGTGGGAAGTTCGAACACAGAAGACCTGACATCTGCGTGAAGAACAACACACTTGACGAGGAGCTGCTGAAAAATGATCATGGCCTTTCCTGCATATTCCGGAGGGAGGGGTTGATGCAAATGTGTGGGTTAGTGACGTACCATAACCCAGCTGTAGTCCAAAACGAGTCGTTTTTGTAGGCAATTTTACTTCCTGATTTTTAAAAGACAATATCTCTGCTTACACTAAACTTTCAGCGCTGCAACTTTGCAGATACTGTTCATGCACCAACAGCAACATTACACACTACTTAAAATCAAAAAAGTGAAATGGCAGTAAACCCGCCCTTTAACAAAACCGTGATAATATTGATAATCACGATTATTTTGGACACTATAATCGTGATTTAAATTTTCATACCGTCCCATCCCTACTGACCACGAGCTATGAGGTTGTGAAACAAAGGTTTTTGCTCCTGTTGAAGCTATAAGTTCGTATAAAATCAACCTCGTTTAAAGAAAAACATGTTTTATCCGCAAACCTATGAAAGAAAACTACACTACCCACAATCCTAAGCATAGCAGCAACGTCTGCTGATTGGTCTAATTTGCTGTTACCATAGAAACGTTAACCTAGAGCTAGAGGCTAGAGCTACCCGCGGCTGTTGTTGTAGTGTATCGGGAGAGATTTGGTCCAGCGGTATCTATCGGACTCCACCATTGTAAAAAGCTAACCGGAAGAGCTGTATCCCTACTAAACAACATACTTCCAGGCTTCATTTTTTTGTGACATAGGCCTATTGCTCCTAAATAAACAGTAACAGGAGAGAACATTATGGGCTCATAAACCAGCAAGTATTAAACAACACCTTCTTGAAATGAAGTCAGGTGATCACAAGCCTCGCTCATTTCCATGCCACAGTATAATTTGGGTAAAGCCGGGCTCAGACTACAGGAGCTTTTAAATCATAACCGATGTGAAATCTGGTTGCATTGCATCACACAAATAAGGAAAATCTTCACCGATTTTCTTCTTTCAAATCTCAAACCTTCACACACTACAAGATTTTAAAAAATCTTGGTGCATCACACACTACAAGTGCCAGTCACACACTACATATCATGAAGCAGATGTAAAATAAATGGATACTGTGTCAGAACAACTAGCTGTAGACATTATATAAGGTGAGACATAAAAGGCAGTCGTGTTGTTGCCACATTTTGACCAGCCGTTCCTCAATCTCTGTGTTCACCTGACTCGTACAGCTGCTTGTTGTTTCACGGTTGCCATTTCAAAAGTTCCATCACTGGCTATAGTGGAAGTACTGATGTAATCATCCCGATTTTAAAATACTAAACGTCAAGCATCAAGGCCCTGATGTGTCCGCTGAGCAGATCGTGAGGTTTAAGATTTGATCTGTAAACACCTCACAATACTAGAAAATCTGGGCCGAACATCGGAACCGTCCGATGCCCTACTCCCATTTTCCGAAATAAATCGGCATGAAACTCCTATAGTCCAATCCCAGCTTAAAAGGCTGCATCATGCAATGTCCTTTCAGTACATTGAGAACCTATAAACAGCACACTTCCTGTGAGGGGATAATTAGCAGTCTTGGGAAGGAGTGAGTCACTTGGTTCCCTTGTTTTACCTTGTTCTCTTTGTTTTGAGGGTCTTCCTCCATTTCTGTCTGAAGCAGTAATAAGTGTGAAACAATAAGGTAAAGGAAACAGAGCAGTTTATGGGAAATAAGGAGGGATGAAATGGAAGAATGTGATGATGTATGTAAAGAAAGGTGAATGATTCATACGAGTATCAAAAGGGAAATGAAAAAAGGGAAAAAGAGATAGAAAGCTATTAGAAAGCTGGACGGATCAGGCAAACCAGAGCAGGAAGATAAACTGACAATACTTATAAATCTGAGCACCCACAGTATTTCTGTCATTACCTGTTGTGGTATGTTTTGCTGAGCGGCTGGCGATCCTGTGCAAGCAGTCTCCTCACAGGGTGGAGCCGTTCCATCCTCTCTTCTAGCCGGGGCTTTCTTTGTTGACTGCATCTTGATTTGCGGAGGTTTGGAGTTTGACGGCTGATTATTTGTTGACAGGAGTAACTACAAGTCAAGAGAACAAAAGTGAAAATGAACACTCAAAGTTTATAATATAATTCTGAACAAAAATAATGCCAACTTCCAATTTATCCTCATCTACTAGCTGTGTCTTTAAAAATACTGAAAAATCTTGCAATCCTACACACTCAATCTTTTGCCCCATGAATCTGACCTTGGTGATGGTGCCCACAGCTTTGGTTCTTCCCTCTCTGAAGACAAGCCTCTGGTCTATGTGCAGGTATTCTGGGGTTTTAATGAAGCGGAAGTGGACGGTAGCTTTGTCTCCAGTGCGCAAGCAGTCACTGGTCATAGACAGAATAGTAGCTGTCTGCCTGATGCTACCACAGTGCACTGTGGAAAGTATGAGAAAAATGGTAAGAGGAAAATCTCACATACTTGCATTCAAGAGCATAAAAGTGCATGCATCTCACCCATGGCTTGATATCTAGGCGAGATGGTCGTCGGGTGATGTAAAACTAGTATTTCAGCCTCAAACTCCCAATATGCCTGTGGATTTAATCTTGGTGATACCATGACCATCCCCTTCCTTATTGAGGAGCGCTTGATCTGAAAGAGGGATAAATTACAATAAGGAGGTGATATTTACAAGTGGCAACATTCTAATCTGAAAAATGAAGCCCACCCGTGAAGTGTGAAAAACTGCAATACATCTAAAATCCACTAGAGGGAGGTCCCAAAAGGGAGCACATGTCCATAGACGTCATGTTAAAATGTCCATTTTCACAGCATAAATTTGATGGTGGAAATTGTGGAATTTGACGTCTAGGTCCATGATCTGACACAACATTTGTATTTTGTATGTCCCAAGATTTTCCAAGATAGCACTGCCCATACCCCCCATAAACAGCTTCAAAACTGTTCTTCAGAAAGTCTATGGGTGATGTCACAGATGCTTTGTCCATATTTTTTTTTACAGTCTATGGATAGTTATGATATGAGGATCATGAACAAATTACTCTTGATACATAAATCAAAAAGATTCACAAAATGGTCTCAAACTCACTTGTGAATTAGCGGTTTGAAGCATTGTGAGCGAGTCTGATTCAGAGTAAAACATTTGCAACCAATTCTCTTAATGAACTGATTTGTGGCCAATTCAAAATTAACCGGTTCGTAAATCGTTATTAATAATACATATTCTCAACATAATTTTCGTGTAATGAATAGTATAGTAAAACCTATTCAGAAATGATTGGTCAACTTTTAGCAGTGAGGTCCAGATTGTAATGCTGAATCTAAAACTGTAAGGTGGGTGGAACCATAAATCACAACAGTATTTGAAAGGCAGAAATATTCCCACAAAACTGCCATGTCACAAATACAATGAACCCTTTTCACATTTACGGGATTCTCAGAAAAGGAAGTTGACATAGTTGGATAAACTTCTATAGCAGCATATGGGAGATGTCAGCAAATATAATTTTTAGGGCCGGGAAAGATTAATCACGATTAATCGCATCCAAAATAAAAGTTTGTGTTTACATAATATATGTGTGTGTAGTGTGTATAATTATTTTATATATATAAATACACACACATGCATGTAAACATTTAAGAAATATTTGCATGTATATACTTATTATACAAAATTAATATTATACATAAATATAAATATTTGATATATTAATAACACATTTTCTTAAATATATACATGCATATATGTGTATTTATATATACAAAATAATTATACACACTACACACACATATATTACGTAAACACAAACTTTTATTTTGGATGCGATTAATCGCGATTAATCTTCTCCCAGCCCTAATAATTTTTGTATTCCTATTTGCTCCAGACAGCAAAGGGAAAAAAAACAGCATTTCCACAACTTTCCAAAAAGGGAAAATCTAGAGAGACTGATTACAGCAGTCATAAGAGAGAATAATGTGAAATTTGCCATCACACCTTCAGCTGTTGTATCAGAAACACCCTCACAGCAGCATTAATTCGCATTTTGTTATTTACTACCAAGGTAATAAAACAGTCTAGCATTTTAATTGTATTTACATTTTGTATATAATATCATATTTTATATATAGTTAGAAAAAAATACTTTACTAGAATGTGATAACTGTGGAAACACTTCATTGCAGTCTGTGATTAGGGTCACTAGAGAGACAGCATCAATTAGGAACTAAATTGCTTCTGACCAACCATCTTTGACTGATTCTGTAATTTGCTCATTTTTATTTAGTCTGGAACCCACGCCACATACCTTTTCAGAGCAAAAGAGGCGGTCTGTCCACCACGGACCTCTTTCACAGGCATCCTCTTGCGGTGAATGGATTTGACGGTGATGGAGAGGAAGGCGCCCAAAGGGTCTGGCCCAAGAGCAAAGTGTCATTGAGTCGAATCAGCCCTCGTAACGTGGTCCCAGACACTACCGTTCCTACACCCTTCCCCCAAAATAAATAGGACCTTTGAGAGAGGGGAAACATAAATATATAAATAGAGACAAAAAGCATGCTCACTGGCACTGAATAGGTGTCATCTATCTGGAACTCGGCAGGCTCGTGGTCTTTGAACGAGCTTCTGGAGGAGAGCAGGTTTAGAAACATCTTCAGTAGGTCCATGTTCTCTCCTGTGACGTTAAGGATCTGGAAGATGGGACATATCCTACAAAACACAAGTATAGATGAGTCTTGGGGAATAACGGAGTTAGTAGTTGGCAGGTAAGCAATGAGTGCATTGTGGGGCACTACCTCTCAGAACTAAAGTTGGATGCTGTGACGATGACATCATCTTTGTTCTGGACTAGGAGACAGGGATCTTTCTGCAGCCTGGAGACTTTAAAATCTTCTGCAGGAGCTTTAAGGTCTCTGAAAAGGTAGACAGTGTTAAATTCACTAGTATGACAATACAGCTTTCCATAATTTACAGTCAATTAAACAATGGCATTATTTGTGGACTCATGGTTCACCTTGAAGAATATTAGCTGGACACATGTCAATCTTCAGTAACCACCACAAAAACAGGAACATTGAGAGCTAATGCTAAACCCAGGTGCTCTTTGGTCATGCCAACAATTCCTGCATTACTTCCAATCTGTGAAAGAGAGTGAAAAGGAGTAAATTTAGGTTTCAACAACAATTATCTGTTCACTTTTTCCAAATAATATGAGCTGTCCACTTTGGCAGCACTTTTAGGCCTAGCAAGTGTACTCCCAACATGAAGTTTGACCCAAATAGTTCCTTACTAAATCATGTTGCCTTAAGATGCAATCACATTATGGTGCAATTACCATTATAGAGCTAATTTTAGTGGTCGAAATCCAGTCAATGCAATAGGAATCACATGACTAGGAGTTCCAAAGATTTCCATACACAGATTTTCCAACAGGTTTAAATTGGTCACACAATTTGGTGCATTTACCAACAAACAGCTGCTCGGTTTGAGAATGACTTCTGTGTGATCTGTGCTTAACACATTGCTACACTATAGAAAATAAACAATGGACCTTTTTGCCTGCAAATTTTGCTCACATTTTGTTAATGTGACCCCACCTTAATATTCCATTTTAGCCAAAATTCAAGATGGCCTACACAATTAAGAAAATTTTCTTATATAAGCATATTTTAATCAGAACTAAAATGTTTTATTATATAAAATACATAATGGAAAAAAAAGTGTTACCAATATTTGTTTTCACCATGTATTCGCTGTGCTTGATGTAGTATCAAGTCCTCAGCTTAGAAACGTACTAATATCAGACTACAAAATCAATTGTGAGCAACAGTGAGTTGAGGCAGTTCTTGTGTGGCTCACTCATATCATTTATGTTAATGCATGTGAGTGACTGTTGACAACGTTGCTGCCCATGAAGAACATTTCAAATAGGATGCAGCCATTGGAGAAACTGTAGCTGCCTATTAAAACATCAAGGCTCAATGGGTTTTGAAACAGAGCTTTGGGTTCCCTCCTTACCATAAGCATGCAGAAATCAGGCAGATGGCCTGTCATTCCAAACACAGTCGTCTTCAGGTACTTCTCATGGCCAGCAAGGTCAATAAAGGTAATAACTTTAGAAGACTTCTCACAGATCTTGGTCCAATCCAGGCTACCTCCGTGACTGTCGGGTTTGTTGACTACCTGGCCCTCTTGATCAAATCCCAGGATGTCGTTGCCCACGCTGCTGGTGCGCCCACTCTCCATTTCGTGCTTGTGCCTGAAGAGCTTCTGTCGCGCAAAGCCACGACCATTATCCAACTCTCCATGAGTCAGCACCCCTAGCAGAGTGCTTTTACCGGCATCCACATTCCCCACTACAGCCACCCTGAGGTAAACACCATCATGACTTTGAATTAGTAATCCGAAATGGCTACACTCAAAGTAAAGGTGTCTTGGAAAGACACATTAAAGATGCCCTTTTAACAGAGCACAAGTCATATGGGTCATTGATATGGTACATTACCATTAAAAAGTTTGGGGTCAGCACTGATTTTTTTATGTTTTTGTAAGAAGTCTCTTATGGTCAACAAGAATGCATGTATTTGATAAAATTACACTACAAACAGTAATATTGTGAAATATTACAATTTAAAGTTACTTTTCCATTTTAATACATTTTAAAATGTAATGCATTCCTCTGGTGGAAAAGCTGAATTTTTAGCATCATTATTCCAGTCTTCAGTGTCACATGATCCTTCAGAAATCAAATGATTTGATGCTCAAGTAGGGGTTTGCGATATCACGATTTTAAATCGTGAAAATGTCTCCAAGGTCTGCTTTCTAAGAAATATCGTAATGCAACGTTTTGGTGCGCGCCCCGTCCCAGCAAATTGTACTACGTGACGTACATTCATATCATATGTTTAGCAACACAGCAGTAGGGTTATGCTCATGTGACATTGCAGTTCTTTGCAATCATGAAAGTTTATTGTTTGCCTTGCCGATTTTATTTGCACGCTGTTCTGACATAGGCTTTTCTAAGTGCTAACATAGCACGTGTGTACTGAACTAAGTTCTCTTTCTAATACACACAATGTTTACATAAACAGTTATGTCCTAAGTAAAAGTTGGGGGGGGGAAATCAGATGTGTCTGTTTATTAGATCAATGAGATCTGAAAGGGACAGCAGCCTAATATACTTGCTGCAGTTGTAATAACTATATTATTGCTAATCCAATACAAAAAAGAAAATCACTTACTGCTCTTCTGAATAACCTAAGTAGCGTTAATAAGAATCAGTGTATAATTTATACAGTGAAGTCATTCTTTTTCTTTCAGAATTTGTTACCTTGTAAGGCTAAATGTTTTTAAATAGGTAAATTAGTTTTGCTGTACACTGTAACAAAATATTGTTGGTTTAACTTAAAAAAGTAAGTAACCTGGGTTGCCTTAAAATTTTAAGTTGATTGAACTGGAAAAAAGTGAGTTAATACAATGAAGGAGAATGATTTAATCATCAGAAACTCAAAATTATGTTATCTGAACTAAATAAATTATTCAAGTTGATTTGACAAAATGAAAAAAATGTTGTGATTACTACACTGTAAAAAAAATATTGTTGGTTTAACTTAAAAAAGTAAGTAACCTGGGTTGCCTTAAAATTAAGTTGATTGAACTGGAAAAAGTGAGTTAATACAATAAAGGAGATTAATTTAATCATCAGAAACTCAACATAATAAGTTCTCAACTAAATAAATTATTATAAAGTTGATTGACAAAAGAAAATATGTTGTGATAACAAATCTTGAAAATATTTTTTTTAGTGTACTGCTCAGTGACTTAATATGATTAAATCGTGACTTGTGATCTTCCTGAAAAAAATTGTGAAATGATATCTTTCCATAACACCCACCCAAATATGCATGAAATATTTCCATCATCAATTTTGAAAACAGTTGTGCTTTTTTAACATAATTGTTTGTACTTAGATGCAGTGTTTTTTAGGATTCTTTGATGAACAAAAAGCATATATTTGAACTATAAATATTATGTAACATTATAATTGTCTTTTTATGGTCACTTTTGATCAATTTAATGTGAAGTACAGTATTAATCTTTCAACAACAAAAAAGTCATACCACCTGCAACTTTTGAATGGTAGTGTACATTCTTGATCTTTTGGATTAACTTTTCTCACTCTTTGCATTTGTTCGCGGTCAACGTTTGTTGTATGGAAAATAGCAGCCTCTACATTCTAATAAACATCTCATTTTGTGTTCCACAATAAAAAGGATTCATAGAACAACAATGAATAGATGAGTCCAAGTATTTATTTTTGGTTGAGCTGAACGGTCCCTTAAATTGCAAGAAAAGGTCACTTTCTCCATTGATATCACTCACCTAACCTCCAAGAAGTCGGCTTCTCCCACCTGGCGGCGAATAAGGTAATCTCTGACCTGGCCACCAGCCTCGGTACGCTCCCTCAACAGGATGAGGTCTGCCTCGGTCTGCTCACACATGGACCTTACTGTGGCCACAGAGGCCTGCATATCACTCTCATTCAAACCATAGTCTCCACCATCTTAAAGAGAGACACAAGCATGCGAGTATTAAAAAAAAAAACTTTAAAAGATCAAAAATGTAAATTGAGTCTCGTTGGGTTCATTTCAGTGTCTTACCTGAACCCACGCCCAAGACATAGATGGTCTCCCCGCAGCCCTCGTCCATCCTCTCACGCAGTTGCCGTAGTAACAAGTCATACTGTTCTCCATTGGGACTGACCAGGGCTAGCTATGATGCATAAAAGAAAAGAGTCATATAAAACACAGATTGGTTGTGGAAAAGAGATTTCTTCTGTTTGTTTTGTTACCACCATCTGACTCAACGTCAGTGTAAAAAAGTAACAACAAAGTCATAATTGGACTTTGAGAACAGTTGTCTGACATTACTGCTTGTTACATCAGATGTCATGAGGAGTAGCCTAATGTTGCAGAATATGGAAGTGACGAAGCTCCATGCAAAACACCGTTTAGCAGAAACAGAGCTCAGCTCCAGCCATATTCATATATCATATGATTCAGACAGATCCTCCCTCAGACTGAAACGGTGTGATGAATGATAAAAGGAGGCCGCTGTCTCAGCAGAAAACACAAACTCTCATCTGCCTTGGTTCCCACATCCATCAAGGTTAGGCACTGGTGGCTATGTAGACCTAAATTAGAAACTGACGTGTTGAGCTGTGCCGTGTTGTGACATGCTTTTTATCATCCAAAACTAGCTTAGACAACATTTTTCTAATTCATCATGTGTAATTATAATGCATGTCATTTTAATATATCACAGGTTTTGAGAGAGTGCATGAAATATTTGTACTTCTCACTAGGAACTAGTTCTTATTTCATGGTGTGTGTGCGTTACTACTTTTACTCATTTATGAGACATTAACATATCTAGTGATCGACCGATGTATCGGTTTACCGAGATTTTTCCCGATATTTAAGCATTTTTGCATAATCGGGAATCGGTTTTGTAATATCGGATTTCGCGGATAGACGGCGCCATCTTGTGGCCGTTTTGAGAATTCCGCCATTGCAGCACGCGTCTGAGGAGATTAGTCAACAACAACTCTGTGCACGGGTAAAGTAAATGTTCTACTTGCTTTACTTTAATTATTCAACTTTATTTAGCATAATGGACATGCAGAAATGAGATTTGAGACACGAATGCCTGATATAGTTTATTTATGCTGCTTGGTTCTAAAAAATTGAGACAAACTCATGGAGTCACGTACAGATGCAATCCACCTAATCCGTCATGCCCTGCCCCAATAAAGATGTAACTTTACATGAATTAAAAAAACCAGACGTGAATGAGTGCCTGTTGAAAACAAAAGTGCTGAATTTAATTCTCTATCTGTTGTATTTGCTCACCATTAGTCTCGAAAAGTTCGTTCATATTGCTGAGCACTCACTGATGATCAGGAATGCCCAGGCTACTGAATTGAAACTTTTACACCCTAGATTATATTATCATTTACTATAGCAATTATTTCGCTAACACACATCTAAATATACCGCTTTGTGGAAATTAATTATTCATTATCTGCACGCGCGCGATCGCGTTTGAATAGCCTGATCTGTTATAGTTCTGTGTAAATGCATAGATAAACAGCACTTTGTCAGAAAGCTTTTTATGGTCTAGCTTTCTGATCATGAAGCGGTCAACCTATAAATGGCTCGTGAGCCACACCTGCTCTTTGGGGAAAAAAATCATGTGGCTCGCGAGGTTACAATTCCCTTGTAGCACAGTCTACCGAAGTTAAACGTTTATGATAATTGAATTCTTAGCAACCGACAAAAGTGTGTATTCAGTGCTGGTCGCGCTCGCAAGTGTTACGAGTCATCAGAGAAATCAACTCGTCTCTGTGATAACCTACAGCTCCTGCACTGGGGTTCAGCAGCTGCAGTTTGTTTAAGGTAGGCCTAATGGCGAAAAGCAGCAAAAATGTGAAAGAAGGACTTTAATACTTTTACTTTTGCCGCGGCGGATACCCTTTATGACATGATAAATGTGTCGTATTTTTAATAATCCACGCAGATTTCAGTTGACGATTCTGTTTTAAGTTATTAATAACAAAAACTTGAAGGAATGAAAAGAGCAGGATGTGCTTTATAATGAAAAGAAATATTAAAAGCGCGATAAGTCACGAAAGAGAACGGAATTACTGGCAGGATGCTGTGCGCTAGATAGGGCGAACTATCTAGATGGGGCGAACTATCCAACATGGAAAAACAGAGTAACGTTAGGCCTTTGTCTTCAGTTGTGCACCAAAACGGCCAAATAAATACAGAAATATATCAAAATGCCAAGTCGAGTAGGCCTATTCAAGTAAACACTGTAACTACTGCGTTCTCTCTCACTCAACTCACTCTCTCTCACTTACGCAGACACAAAGGATTTATGCTCATCAGTTGCTAACTCAACCTCACAGTGAAAGCCCTTCACAATTAATATTGAAACTTTGCTAAATAATTGTTTGATTTTAGCCTAATACTGTTGAAATTTTATTGAAAAAAGCATGTCTTTAATAATAGTATTATATGATTATTTTCCTGTGGCTCTTTTGGAAAAATGCATTAACCAAAATGAAAAAAATGGCTCTTTGGTCAAAAAAGATTCCCGACCCATGATATGACTCCCCTGTCAATTATTTTGTCCATATGAAAACATTAGACTTTTAACATTTATTTTGCCTATTGTCAACATTGTTGCTGCTGATGCTTATAAATTATATGTATAATTTAGAAATAAATTATATAATGTAATAATATCAATGTTTTTATTGTAATTTGAATATTTAATTTAACATGAAAGAGGGAGTGATTGTTATAAATAAAATGTTTGTTCAATTCATTTGTGTTGTAATAATTGTGTATAGAAGTATAAGAAGTAGAACAGTAAATACAAATCGGTTCTGCATATCGGTTATCGGGCACATAAACATGCAAATAATCGATATCGGTATCGGTTGTAAAAAATCAATATCGGTCGATCACTAAACATATCTATTCAAATTCATACTAGTACCATTTCTCATCTCACTAGTCATTTGCCATGTGACATCATTAGTCAGAAATAGATACATAATAGTTCAATTAAGAAAATACTGCTAAGAAGATTAAAATTGTTACTAGTATCAACTGGAATGCACACTAGTGTCTAAAACAAGGGAAAACGTAATATATAGGCTATATATATATATATATATATATATATATATATATATATATATATATATATATATATATATATATTGTACTATTTTAATAGCTGAGTAACTACGAAACTAATGAATAGTTACTAGTAAAACTAGAATGAGGTTAAAACAATTAAATCGTCGATAGGTTCTGTGCTTAAGACATAGAACTTAATGGCAAAATGTATTTATTACCTGTATCAAAATAGTAACTATTTGTAACAAATGAACAAAATGATGGCTAGTCACTGTTGGATTACTTACTAACTGGAAACATTTCAAGTATGCACTAGCTGGTTATTATTACTCACAGAATGTTCATATTCAAGAGGTTAGTTATTAGATGAAGTAGTTCATGTAGTATTTTACTGTGTTTTGTTATTTGTCTTAGGTTAATTTGAATGTAGTAATATCGTTTTCATTTATTACAGTTTTAGTTTTAGCAATTTTAGTACATCAAGTAAAACCAAGTGAAAATGAGAAATTATACCTCGGCAACTATCTGAAATTAAATGGCATTTCTGCATTCGTATTTTAATATTTCAACTTAGTACGAATATTTTTTAATGGCAATTGACTACAATAACCCTGATCATAGCTCTGTTTCTACAATGGTGTTCAAGCTTTAGGACCATAAATAAAAGTTATCAATTGGTGTAAAAATGCACTTCCTCATGCTTTGATCTGTTTATCTCCTCAGTGACTCCCTCCTGCTAAAGGGAAAACCCTCTGTGTTGCGTTGATATTTAATCAGGTTTTGTTGTCAGGTTGTCATCTCTCCCCTTACTGATGTCTTTCATTCATTAGGTTTAATACAGATTTACAGACCATAAGCAGATAGTTTTACAGCAAAACCTCCACAGAAATTGATACATCAGAAAGCTATATTCGAATACTGAACTACAATGGGTGCATATGATACAGACAAGAGATATGTTTAAAAAAAAACATCGTTGAACATAGCCGGGTTAGCATACAGTTACAAGCACTAAAACCGTGAAAAATATCACAAAAATGATGCAAATCAAAGCGCATGATTAAAAGTCACTTAAAAATCCTAACATGTAATCATGTTATTAATAGTACGTTTATTTATTTATTTTGTAAACACACTAATTCACTCCGACTAAGCTACCTCTGTTTGAGGCCTAAGTTACCTTGCTAGAGAAGTCTATGCCGAGATCCACGGGCTCGCCGTTGAACATATCCTCGTCCTCGAAGCACTCTGCCCCGTCATCATCATCGCCACATCCCCGGCCAGGAGCAAACATGCTAGCGGGGACCACTGACTCTGACAACCCTATGGCCCCGGGATTAAAAACCAGATCCGTTGTTGTTAACGATGCCATCTCTCTGGCGGCAGTATTTAAAATTTAGCTAAAAAACTTTAAAACGATACGGCTTTGGGGGAAACAGTTGTAAACTGATGCAGCACAACACATTCAGCCTGTAACGACGCTCAACACTACTCTCTGCCACTAGGCTAAAACCCACTGCGTCGAGATAAACACCGCTTACATATTACTGACGGTATCACAATAACATGCTAAACTGATAATAAAGCACACTCAAATCGTACACTTCGGTAACTTAACACGTTTAAGTGTTAGTTTAAAATGTTAAGAAAATTAGTCCTGTGTGTTTTTCTTCTCCTCATGATTTATTCAACAGAGTTTAGGCCAATCGTTTTCTTTAGAACCCAAATCACGTGTGTTATTGTCCAATGAAAATTCGTGGGCGGTGCATATCTTTACTAATACACTGAAATTGTATTGCAAATGATGCAACATTTTAGTTATTAGTTTCTATATGTTTCGGTACAAGCTTAGGTTGACAGAAAAAAAACAATCAAAAAGAAGAGACTAATCAAGCCAGTCTAAATTGTAGTGATTGTAATCGGTCACAGTGTAAACACAGGAATTTCCAAACTTTTTTGTCAGCCAAAACCTTTTTACCTAACGAATTTGACTTGAAGTAACCAACACCATGAGATTTTAATGTTAACATTTCAATAATTTAATAACACATTCACACGTTCCTGCTTCTTTAGTATTTCACATGTCATGGTAAACAAATAAAATTGTAGGCTACCACTTTATTTTACAGTGTTACTGTTAGACTTGTTAGTATAACTATTAATTATGCAACTAACCCTAAACCATAGTTAATGGATATCACAAAGTACTTAAACATATAATTACACTGTAATAAGGATAGGCCTACCTTACAATTAAATGTAATCAAACTAATATTTAATATTATTAGAGTTTTATTTTCAAGTTTTATTTTAATAAATTATGAATTTATTTTTCTTGTACCTTTTTATAATTCAGTTCATTTATAGCTTTTCATCAGCTCCCAAACTCCCCTGCAGTAGATGAAAATAGTCCAGTTTGAACCTGAAAAAAAAATAACTGTCAGTGTCTTTAATAGGTATCCAGCTCTCAATATCAACCAGAAGCAAACAGCAAAAAGTTTGATATATTCCTCCCATCAGAGTTAACGGGCTTATTTAAAAAAAGAAAAAGAAAAAAGCAGCACCTGGAACAATGGACAGAACAATATGTCTGACACAGATAGTAAAAAGTGCTCCATAAGCATATTGTTAGACTGCAGCCTGTCCTGAGAGCCTTGTCCAGAACTTATTAAGCTTTTTCCTGTTAAGTCAAGTGTAAAAGGAGATGTTTTAGCACATGTGAAATATGTGAGATGTTCTGAAAATGACTGTGATCAACCAAGAAAGAAATGTTTGTTAGTTAGTTCCTAACCGGTCAAAAATGTAAAGTATTTATTTTAATTTAAGAAGTCCATAGACAAAAATCAATGCAGTGTCCGGTAGAGATCAATAAATTTTGTGGTTCCAAGTTTGTTTATTTGACACAATCAGCATGCCACTGCTGTTTGAAATTGACCAGCAGATGGCAGAAAAGGAGTAAAAGTAGTCAAATCGTGTAGATGATGAATTCAATCTAGATTGGTAGAGAGGCTGCTCACTGCAGAGCCATGGAAGTGTGAAGCCGCCCTACTGTTAAAAAGGCTCTCCAACCGGTATTATATTTATAAAAGAGACAATAATGCACCTGTTGTGCCGAATTTCGACCCTCTGCCAAATTATTACCTGAATTATTACATTTGGCACAATAGGAATTAAAGGTGCTCTGAGCGATGTTGGTGATGTGACTTCTTGTTGACGTTTAAAGTATTTTCAAACAAAACGGAGTCTAGATAGACCCTCCCTCCTCCTCATATGCACTGACCCCCCAAACCCCACCCCCAGGGCCTTCTTGTCAGTTATTGGCTGGAACAGTTTGTTATGTTTCGTGGAGCGGGTCGCCGGAGTTTGCTTTTGTTGCCATTTGTGGAGCCTGGGTTGTCTGCTGTATGTGACAAAAAATGTTTTGGCCTAAAAAAACGTTTGACATCGCTTAGAGCACCTTTAATAGGGAGTGGCCATGGCTTTAAGTAGACGGGCTTTGTCTTTGTTCAGTTATTGATTGCTTCTCTTAAGAGTTGTATTCCAAGTCTTCTAGTAGCTGTACCAAGAGGAATCTAAATCATTCCCTTTTGAATCTTGCAGAGCCGGAGATCATGAGTATTAGCTGTCCATGAGCTAGCAGCAGGAGCAACTTTATGACTCTCTATGGGCTTCTCCCTTGAATTTATGCCTCCACGTCCCCCGATTGTGCGCGAGCTTCTACTTCTGTCTATATGGTAATTTCTGTATTGTGTGACAGAGAGTCACATGGTTATGACGCAATCGTTACCCTATTTTTTTTTTACAAAAACTGCTTCTACAGGGCCATAACGCAAGATACAAGGTAATGGAGCCTTTTATACATTGTCCGGTTTCTTTAAAAATAAACACTGCACAAATGGAGTCTTTAAATGTCTTAGATGTAAAGTTATTCGCTGTCAAAATGACACCAAAATGAATGGGAGTCAATGGAATGCTAACAGCAGGTGAAGACTTGTTAGCCAATGGCGGCCCCGGGAGATGGCCCTCACTGCAGAACACGAAACCCAGGGGGATCCAACTCCTCCCACCTTACATATACCTAAACCTATACCCATCTCTGCCCCTGATCCATACCCCACCCCTAATCCTACCCATCTCCATCCCTTAGATCTAGATCCAACTCTGCCCCTGGATCTCATGCACTGCAATGAAGTGCCACTGGACCCCAGGGAGACTTCACTTTCCAGCTGGTGGATTACTCCCTTGCATAAAATAAACTTGAAAGCTATGCCGTAATGGGTGAAGCTAGAAGGTCCAACCACACCCTAAACCTACCCATAACTCTATCTGTCTCCACCCATCAGATCTAGAGGTGGAGTGGGACGTCCAGAGAGGGAGAGCTGGATGTCATTTTAGCCTGCAGTGAGTGAGCACCACTTGGATTGGATCGATAACCACCATTTGTGTGAAGCTCTTCACTTGAGATATGTGTTTCCAGTATTCCATCCAACCATCAGTTCAATATTATTTTAAGGGAAAAGTCTTAAAAATATTCAAAAAGATTCAGTGATTCACAAATTATAACGCAGTCGTGCTATTATTATTTTAAAAAGTAAACGTAAAAGTTTTTTTTTACTGAGAGTCATCGAACATAAAAATACAGCTGCCTGCAGCTACAGTAGCAATAGTGGCATTTAGAGGTGGGTCATTTCTCTTGTGTATGTCATTGGGCAAATGTTCATGCACTGACCCAAGCACATGAAGACAAACCAGTCCGCAACTTACTGCCAGTAACGATGCGATCTCTCGTCCTGTGCTTCTCGTTTGCACTCCAGTGCTTCGTTCTCCAAAGCGCATCAGAGTACTCTTCCAAATCCGAGCTGGAATACGAATTCGGTGACTATCGTGGCAAGTTCTGTATCAACGATCAAGGCTTTGTGTATGGCATCGGGGATGTTTATTATCCGAGCTCCACAGCGTGCCCTTGCACCTGCACAGAGGATGGACCCGTGTGTGTCAGACCCAAGTGCCCGCGTATACACCCGAGATGCACGCGCATCAAATACAAGTCGTGCTGTCCCGTGTGTGAAGCTGTCAGTAAAATTTGTGTGTATGGAGGTAAAACTTACAGATTGCTGGAGGAATTTAGGGTGAGTCAGCGTATATAAGTTCTTAGGCTGGAAAATACATTCACTATATTGGTATAACCGGATATTATTATAATGACCTGTCATTATAATAAATTACCTTTTCTTTACTGATGTTTATCACAGCAATTTAAAGAATATAAAATAGCGTAATAACGACCTTTATCATCTTTCCCCGTCCCCATCAACACCACACTCTTCAGTACAGGCTGTGCTAGCCTATTTTCAAGTTGGGACACAGGCTAATATTAATTGCATGATAATTGTATAAAATCTGCGTTTTGTTTGACTCGAGTCAACGATATATTATTTTTGTGTGGGATAAAGAAAACTGGGTACATTAAATGGTATAAGAAAGTTTCAATTCTCTTTTAATGGCTTGTTCACTTTTTTAATTACCCATCATTTACTTATATTTACATTAATGCATTTGGCATTTGTTCCTGTGTAAAATAGTTGTCACCCTGTGAGCGTTGCCGGTGTGAAGTCAACAGAGAAGTTTACTGCACCATATCCGGCTGTCCTGCCTTACATTGTGTAAATCCGGTATACGAACCCAACCATTGCTGTCCTGTGTGCAAAAACGGTGAGAGTCCTTACACATGCAACAATACACGTGCATCCAATAATGTTTTACAAACTCCCTCATATCACATGCATCAATAGTGTTTTGAGAGGCATGAAGATTGTGTTGTGCAAAACAAGGATCAATGAGGAAGTTTCATTGGTGATGTGGAGCCCACACCTCTTTTCGATTGATTTGTTACTGCATAGCTCACAGTGATGTCATGGAAAAGGAATGATGCAATGGAATTGTTCAATAGATTGCTTACTACCAACATGCCTTCTATAAAAAGGAACCAGTTCACTGCATGCTGGGATGGCACAGGCACTATGGGGCATTAGGCCATCCCTGAAAACAGAAGGCAAGAGGTGGACAGATTGTGTGTGTTATGTTTATGTAGAAATGGGTATGTAATGTGTATCAATTTTAAAACGTATAATAGACATTGTGTATAAACGTAATGCATTTGTTTGCGTTCTACCTGGTAATTTCTGTTTGAGCGCAATAGTAGGATAGTTCACCCAATAATGAAAATAATGAAAAGTCATCATTTACTCACCATCATGTCGTTCCAAACCTGCATGACTTTCTTTCTTCTGTGAAACGTAAAAAAATCAATCTTGAAAAAAAGAATGGAAAAAAATCTGTTCATGCCACAAAAGTCACCAAGTTTTGTACCATTCCAATAAAGTTACAACTTTTACAATTTCAAAGCGTAAAAATGTTCAGTAAAAAGTGGTTAAATCACGTCATGCAGATGAGGTTTGGAACGACATGAGTAAATGTTCATTTTTAGGTGAGCTATAATTCCCCCCAAAATACTGAGCTTTGTGTTCCTGTCTCCTCTTCAAAGGGCCAAACTGCTTTGCTGGAAATCGCGTGATCTCAGCTGGAGAGCGTGTGGAGATTGATGAGCAGACGGTGTGTTTCTGCACTTACCAGGATGGGACGTGGCAGGCGCACCCTCACGCTACCTGTGAGGAGCGCCAGCGAGACAATGAAGCCACTGACTCCGACAACACATCCAAACAGATGGAGGAGCAGGAGAAGGAGAAAGAGAGAGTGTTCTCACCCAGGCTGGATGCCATCCCATGAAGGGAAGAGTGCCTGGCACCAGCTCTCCTGACAGGCAGGAGGTGATGCAGAGCACAAGCAGTGTCTGTGCCCAGGGTGAACACAACCTGTGCTGGGATAGCGGCCAATGCTGACCTCTTTAGCCAGCCTCACCACCCCCGCCCACCCTCAGGGTTTCGGTTCCAACACAAATAATTTAGGCAGTTTTCTACTGATGATAATAAGAAATGTTTTATGAGCACGAATCAAGATAGAATAGCCGTGATTCCACTGTCAGGGCCAAAAGCGGCCGTGAGCCAACTCGGCTTGAGGAGTGGTTACGAACAAAGGTATGAGCGTTCCAATCGGCACTTTAATATGACTTCGCAACATGCACTCGTCTCAATTAACGTGACATCTGCGTTTACCAAACATGACGTCTGCCGATTCATTTAAAAAAAATTATTATTATTTTTAAATTGAACCAAGATCACAGGGGACACACACAAAAGAATAGGATAAGGAACTCGAGGTAGAGCAAGGCAATAAAGTACATTTTCAAACAAGATACAGTAAGAGATAGTCTACTAAAAAAATATTCATAAAACATTTAAAGGAGAACTCCGGCGCAAAATGAACCTTTGGTCTAATAAAACATCGGTACCTAGTCAATCGTTCTGAGATTTGTTTTCATGATATTTGAATGTTAAGAGTTTTATCTCTAAAAACTGTTTAGCGTATAATGTTAGTACTGGGGGTATTGACTAAGTAAAAAGAAATCGCTAGTTTATACCACTAACAAGGCTCAAAATAGCCCCACACTAACACAGTAACATAATGAGGGTCCCTACATGCAAAACGAAGCATTGAGAACTTTGTAAGTGTACAGACCGTTTAATAAGAAGATACTTTATAAAGACAGTTCTCTTCGTGTATACAGACAGGAGCCATCTTAGAAAATAGTCTCGATAAGTCGATCCCCGAACGCTGTTCATACAGTTCAGAAGTTCGCTGAACTTCATACAGTTCAGCTCACTCAGCACGGCGTTCATGGTTTGACTTGTCAAGACTGTTTTCCAAGATGGCTCCCGTCTGTATACACGAAGTGAACTGTCTTTATAACGTATCTTCTTATTCTCCACTATAAAAAATACAATTCATAATCGCAGGGTATAGCCTAATTCAACATGTAAATGAAACATCCGGAGCCTGGAGTGTTTGCATAATGCATGATAAAGAAGTCATATTACACTAGTAAAAGCTTCATAACTCCAATGAAACAATAGGCTGAATAAATGAAATGTCCAACAGGCTAACTCATAGCTGCTGAACATTTGGAAGAAAAATATGCAGGAAACCGAAACAATAGTGACAAACGAAATGCGGCTCATTTGTTTATTATGTCGCTGTTACAAAAAATGAACAAATAAGGCTAAATAAATAAAGAAACAACGAACTACAGTAAAGTAGGCCTATAGGACATACACTGTTTTGTGTTTATTGCAATAGTAATTGTGTTTGCAGATTGTATAATTTCAGTTATCAGACATAATGAGCTTTTTATTTTATTTTTTTATGTTCTATTCTTTTATTTATAGGATCAATCTCATATACAGTTGACGAGATTGAGTTAGTGATATATAGGCCTAGTATACCAAAGTGCTGTAGCCTAGGCCTATTAAAATTATAAAAGATAAAACATAACAAACCCAACAATAAGATATAAAAATGCAATAGCCCATATCTTTCATAATGTCTTCCATATTTCTATCTTTGTGGAGGCATTTGGCCCTCAAAATGTGGGTTAAACAAGAACACACACATAAATAGGCTATAACAGACAGTTCAGTGAGAGGAATGAATGAAGAGAAAGTTAATTGTGCAGGCACTGATCATGTTGGAACCATTGAATTGTGCGGGCACCGTTTACAGCCCTGCCTTGCACTGGCCCGACAGTGGAAACACGGCTTGATTTCTGAAGGATCATGTAACACTGAAGAAGACTGGAGCCAGAATATATTTAAATAGAAAACAATTATTATATTGCATTACTATTTCACAATATACTTTTTTTACTGTATTTGTGATCAAATAAATGGTGAACAAAAGAGACGTTCAAAAACATTAAGGCCAATTCACCCCAATTTTATGAACGGTAGTGTAAATTGTGTGTATATTATTGTATATCATATTAAGATGCAGTTATACAGCATATTTAAATATTGAGCATTGTATATAATATATATATATATATATATATATATATATATATATATATATATATATATATCCCATTTTTCCATCTCATTCTTTTAGCATGTTGTTGAATTTTAAATGTTTTATTCTATGGCCATTATGATGCAATTAATTAATAATTTAAATGTTTATTCCAACAGATTAAAAAAAATACTGTATTACATTAACCAGTAAAATTTTGTTCTCCGTAAAGACGATAAATGTATTTGTTTAGATGGGAAGTGGAGCATGCAATGTGAAACACCCAATTTCAAAGGGCTGGTCATATGGAAACATATTTTATGTATTAAACACCTCAGGTTTGAGTATTTAATGCTTGTTTGAACATCTCATTGCATTGAGTCAATGTGTTTCTTGCCATTTGTTTGCAATTATTTGTGAAATTAACTAGCAACATTATTATTTAATAATTATTATTTTTATTATTTTATTATTTTTATTAATAAATTGTATTATTTATTATTGTTTTTTAAAATTATAATTATTTTATTCATTATTATTTTATTCATTATTTAATGTATTAACGTGTGTGTTTATTCACATATTATAATATATTATATTATGCATATAACAATATGAGTAAAACGTTTAATTGAAAAACCAACGTGGATGTCAGAATGTGTTATCCTGATGTGAGCAGCACTGAAGTTTCATGGTCAGTGTGTCTTAAAAGTCACTTTATATTTTCACCATAAACGACAATGTATTTGATCAACTTGTATGTATCATATATAATTCGATCTTAATGGTAGACATGACCTACTGAAATGCATGATAGCGCGATATACAGTAGCAGACATTCGCCACGGTAGATGGCGATGCACAGAGAATGACGATGCAGTTGCGCCGGATGCTGCGAGATCTGTGATGCGCGCACGAATATATCCCAGCATTCCTTTCTCGCTCTTCCTCTTTCCCTTTCGGCGACAATGTCTAAGAGAGGTAAGAAACACACATGGAAATCTAAAATCATCCTTGAAATGAGGTACGCTAAAGCTCCCTAATTCAATACATGGGTTTAACTGGTCATATAGGAATTATATTTTCGATATATTGATGTAAATGCTCAATTATATCTGTGATAAAAATAGTTATGTACCTTTTCCGCTAGCTCTCGGAGCCATGTTTGCTAAGTACGAAGACCGAAGCTCGTGGAGCCAGTAGTGGTGATTAAACGCTTTTTACGCAAACTTCGTTGTGCGAAAACAAGTTCTGGAACATTGTTCTATGATAACTACTAAGTAAGATTTACATTGACCGTAAAATCGCTGGAGGTGCGAGACTTTAAACATGCAGCGAAGCGGGTAGAGACTCGACTGAATGGTGGCGAGTTGAGTCGCACGTTAGCGTGTTTTAGAACTGCAGTTTTGGAGATTTAACGTTATTGGGCAGAACAACCAAATTGTTAGTTTGCTTGGTTCTGAAATATTGTCTTTGTAACTATCTGAATGAAATCAGACTGGTATCAGGCAGCAAACATCAGTTCACTGCCACAAACTTACTGCAGTGTCTGTAGCATCTTGACATTTTGCAGACTTAAATAGTTTTTACTTAAACAAACGTCTTTTATTTTTTACACGCGGTCTTAACCTGTTTAACTTAACTTCTTTTGTCGAAAACACTGGATTTTAGGTGGAATGAACATCGTGTCACCATTTTCATTAGGTTTTTATGCACCTAAAGAGAATGGTGACTGAAGCCTTTATTACTTCATAAATTTGCACCATGGGCCGGTTGCATAAACTGCTTAGACTAGTCTTAAAGGTTAGTCAACAAATTCTTTTAAGTCAATTGCATAAATCATAGACTAAATAGTAGACTTGATTGTCCCTTGACTAACTGCTAGTTTAAGACACTGTCTTAACATAATGGCTATGTTTGTGCAACTGGCCCCAGTTATTTCCTTCCATTTTAATGAGGTCAGAATAGTTTTAATGTAAATAACAAATGTTCTTTGCCAAAAAAAGTTTATGTAAACAGCTTTCATCATAATTTTGTCACTGTGACTGCAAATTTAATCACGTAAAAATTAAATGAAATGTTATAACGGATTGCTAAATGGAAATAAATGTGATTTGGTGTGTTTTGGTAGTTTATAAAATGTTTTTCTCTCTTTAGGACGTGGTGGGTCATCGGAGCCAAGTTCCGTATCTCACTGGGTCTCCGGTGGGAGCGGTCATCAACTGCGCTGACAACACAGGTATGAGATCTTCCAGCATTAGGTGTAAGTGTTAGTCCTTCTTAAAGCACTTGCTTTGACTGATCAGTGGCTGGGTGAGTTGTCGTAGAAGGAAATATTAAATCCCATTGCTGTTGGGTGAGATGGCAGTCGCCATGTGCTGTTAAATCTCAATCCGTGATGGAACAAATGTTTGTGGTTTGTCGCAGGCCTTTCCTTGGCTGAGGGTTAGCAGACTTGCGTCTTTTAAACTAACTTGCAGCATGAAAATATAACTATGTTAGGCAAATAAGTTGATCTTTACGCAGTTTTTTTTTTTAACTCCACTCATCTGTGGCTTTTCTCTTGTTTAGGTGCCAAGAACCTGTACATCATATCCGTCAAAGGCATCAAGGGTCGTCTGAACAGGCTCCCAGCTGCTGGTGTGGGAGACATGGTTATGGCCACAGTGAAGAAAGGCAAGCCAGAGCTCAGGAAAAAGGGTGAGTTTTCAGAGCCTGTTGCAACTGCATTCTGCCAGCTTTGGCTTAAAGAAGCATATATGTTTATACAGATGTGCCCTTTTAATCTCAGTGCATCCTGCGGTGGTGATACGACAGCGGAAGTCGTATCGGCGAAAAGATGGCGTGTTTCTGTACTTTGAAGACAATGCAGGGGTCATAGTGAATAACAAAGGAGAAATGAAAGGTAAGTGATCAATTTCGGATCTTTTCAGTATCCTTCTTAAAGCACTTGCTTTGTCTGGTCAGTGGCTGGGTGAGTCGTCGTTGAAGGAAATAGTAAATACCATTGCTAATGGGTGAGGTGGCAGTCGCCATGTGCTGTTAAATCTCAATCCGTGATGGAACATTTTAATTCTCTTCTTAATGCATGTCATTTTTAGTTTTCAAATTCCGTATTTAGCTCAAGTGCAGTGTTAAATGGTTTCTTTCTTTTTTTAGGCTCTGCTATCACAGGACCCGTAGCCAAGGAATGTGCAGACCTGTGGCCCAGAATTGCTTCCAATGCTGGTAGCATTGCCTGAGCTCAAATGTGGCTTGTTTTCAATAAATACTCAAAGTTTACACATGTCACTCTGTTGATTGCAGGAAGTTTCCTTTAGACTATACATTTAAAACTGCAATATTTTGATTTAAATTTGATGTTTTATAAGCCTTTTAATGTATATGTACGGTTATACAGACTTGTTTGGCATGTTAAAGGGATAGTTCACCAAAAAATAAATTATTTCATTTACTTGCCCTCAAGTTGTTCCAAACCTCTGTTTATTTGTTCTGCTGTACACAAAGGAAGATATTTGGAAGAATGTTTTAATCAAACAGATCTCAATCCCCATTGACTACCATAGTATGTAGGGATGCTCCGATCAGGATTTTTGCAGCCAATACCGATATCTTGTCATGGTGATCGACCGATAACGAATACTGATGCTTAATTGACTTAATATAAGACAAATAAACAAAATGGAACAGTTTAATGCAGTTCATAAGGTTTATTTAAACATTGTCCAATACTGTGGAGGACAAAATAAACATTTAGTCTCCTAAAATGGAGAAGTCTGATGTAACTTAAACATCATCCAATACAAGTCTAAGCAGGACTAAATAAATCAAACAACATTTAAACTCCTAAAAGAACAAATTGAAGTGGTTTGATACAACTCATTAGGTTTAATTAAACATTGTTCAATGTTAAAGAGAATAAAATAAATGGAAACATTTAAACTCCAACATGGAGAAGTTTGATGTAACAAATAAGGTTTAATTAAACATTCTCCAATATAAGTATCGATTGATGACGTCATCAAAGCGCGATCGGTTTGTAAGATCGGCTAAGTTAGTGAGTACTGATCGAGTCAAAATTGTTATGATCAGCCGATCGATCGGAGCATCCCTAGTATGTATTTTTTCCTACTATGGTGGTCAATGGGGATTGAGATCTGTTTGATTAAAACATTCTTCCAAATATCTTCCTTTGTGTTCAGCAGAACAAATAAACGCATAAAGGTTTGGAACAACTTGAGGGTAAGTAAACAATGATAGAATTTTCATTTTTGGATGAACTAACCCTTTAAGTAGTTTTGACTTCACTACATGTGGTAAATGCAGTTGCATGGGAAATATTGAATCTTGTGGATTGACATCCAAGTACAGCTTGTTTCATAGAAGAGGTTTAAAAATCCAGTACTAAGCTAAAATTCATGTTTTCACATCTGTGAACCCAGGCCTAAAGCTAGATTTCTAAGTAATGTATTAACTTTAATGAACCTTCATGTTTTTAATAGATAATTAGCAGAAACTTAATGGTCAATTTAGTTTCTATATACAGTATCTCACAAAAGTGATGTAGTATATCTTGAGGGACAATACTATAGAAATGAAAGGGGAAAAGGGGACAGCAAGTGATAATAGCTGTATGTAATTTAACCATGCAAAGCCACATATCCTATTCATCATGTTTTGTCTGCTTTACAGGACCATACAAATTTGTCTATCTTGTATTAGATCAGTTAAAGTTTGTGCTTTGAGTACAATTCTCTCATTCTGATGTTCAACATGGCCCCTCATGACAAATGACTAAGGATTTGAGCATTAGAATGGTTGCCCTCCACAAAGATGGCCAAGGCTGTAATAAAAAGATTGGTAACACCCTGAAACAGTTGCAGTACAGGCCAGGGTCATACAGAGGTTTTTCAAGATGGGTTCCACTTGGAACAGGCACTTAAGAAACTCGGCCGAATGGCATGATAATGACCCCAAACACACCCCCAAGATGACAACTACCTTGCTGATGAGGAAGGTGATGGAGTGGCCAATTATGCATCCAGACCTGAACCCTCTGGAGCACCCGTAGGTGTCCTCAAGCGGAAGGTAGAGAAATGCCATGTGACTAACAGCCAGCAGCTCTATGATGTCATTATGGAGGAGTGGAAGAGGATCCCAGCAACAACCTGTGCAGCTCTGGTGAAGTCCATGCCTAGGTGGATTAAGGCAGTGATCAGACAACAATGGTGCTCACTCACACAAAATATTGACACATGAGGGGTGTCACTTTTGTAAGATACTGTATTCTAACAGACTCGCTGAAAAAAATTTATTACAAACGTCATAAATGTTTTTTTTTTCAACAGAATGATGGAATATGCAAATATTGATAAACCGTTTACTGACCTCAAAGATGCGCACTTCTGAGAATACTAATAATCTTCAAAGTAGCTGTTAAGTTGTAAATTATTATATGTTGTGGTCATTTTGTCAATCTAGACAATTTATTTAAAAAAAACTATGAATAATACTCGCTAATCCGAGATCAAACTTTCCTGCCAGTTCAGAAGTTCCAGTGCGACTGTGAGGGAGAGTGCGTTGCGTGGTTGTCATAGAGACTAGTTTGTTGTAGAGGCGTGCGTGAGAAAGCAAGTTAGCAGCAAAGTTAACGCTACTCATTTTCGGCTAAACGATGTTTCTGGATTTCTGACTTTTGAGGTAAATAAAACTATCAGTTCCTTCTAAAAGTAAATTGAGTGAGTTCTTACGGACATATTCTTCGGTAAGCAGTAAGAGCAGGTATGGAGAAATCTGATGTGATAAATTTCAGCTCTCTTGAAAAAGAGCTACAAACGGCGCTGGAAGCGGACAGGAAATATCAGAGGGAAAATGATGCCAAATTTCGTGCTTTGAACCAAAATGTCGCCAGCTATGAAGAATTCAGGTGCGTTGCTGACTTGTACTGTGTAATTCACATTCACGATTAACGTTACTAATTCTTACACGTTCATTATCTTTACCGGGTTGCTACTGACTGTCTCTCTTGTAACGTTAACTGTTTTTATATTTTAATTTGAAGATTTTATGCTTTGATTTCAGGGACATAGTACTCGCATCTCACTTAAAGCCTCTTGATAGAAAGGACATCTCTGGTGCACCCCGAAATCAGCCGTGGAATCCATTTGCTTTTGGGTCAAAGCATGAAAGTGCTTCAACTGAAGAGGTCCAGGTGAGCCTTTGATCTAGTATGTTCTCTTGCATATGAATAAATTGATCATCTAGATGCTAGATCTCACCAAAGATCATTCCTCTTACCGACTATGACTAACTTCATTCTGTCTTTAGCCGCAGTTATCTGAGATCCAGCCAAGAAATGCATCAGAATTCATCCGAGGCTGGCGCAAGTTTGCAGGGAGCTCATTTGAAAAGTACAATCTGCTTGTGAGTCTGGGAGGCAAGGCTCTGCAGGAAATCTTCAGCACCGAGGTTGGCTTTGGTCTTCTAGGCGAGTTCTTTCTGATTCTGTCACTGTGTCTTAAGTCAGGAGATGAGGAAAAGTGATTGGAGTGCTGGACGGCCTTTCCAGAACTGGTCGTTTTGGCCTGAACCAGACTCTTCTTAGTAAGGCAGAACAAAAAGCCTGTGAGGAGCTTTTCCACAAGCTACAAGTTTCAGGAGGAGAATATCAGTACTTCTAAAGATTCTTCTGACACTTCAATGGTTTGTGAGGCCAGTCTGACACATGTGGAGGACGATGAGACTGACATTACAATAGAACTTAAAGGTTTAATGGGGAAATATGGTATCCAAAAATAGTTTATATTGAAAACTCCATTGTTGTTTGTTTTTGTTTATTGGTACTTTACATCAGCGGAAATATGTTAAAAGAATTGTTGACCATTTGTTTTTGGGCCATCTGCCCATTATTACTTTCAGCCTATGAGGCTCCTGAGGATAAGAAGGACATTTTTGCCAGCAGGGCCTGTCCTGCATTTCTTGTCTTTGACACTGCGGCTTTCATAGCCGAAATGACCATTGAACTTGCTTGTCACTGCAAACCAGAGGAGACTCATTCAGTGGTGTGGTACTATCAAAAACAAATAGGCTCCATGAACACTAAGGTCCTCACAGACTTTGAAGGCACTATGGTGGTGGAATCATCCAAAGTTGGGAGAGGCTCAGATCTGCACAGTCGCTTTTCCATCCGTTTGTTTAGCCTTCTGATCTTCAGGGTCCAGAAAGCTGACTCAGGGCACTATATCTGTGGGCACGGCCTCTGGTGAATTCTTCTACGGCTACGATGTTGATGTCCAGGAGGTCCATCAAGTTTTATTTCCCTTGAATGTCAAAGAGAGAACTCAAGTACAAGAAGCAAAGCCCGTCAGAATGAAAACGGAAATGTTTCAAGTGTTCACCAGCTACTCGTCATGGTCTAAATGTGACCGCTGTGACATCCCGGGGAGCAGACGCGTGTGGGATTTTGTTATGTCAAAAGCATTTACCTCCATGTACGTTATCAGCATGAATCGGACGGAGCGGCTTCCTGTGGATCCTCAGCCGTTCCCAAACAGTTTGGACTTTCAGGCAGTAGCTACGGAGCCGAGCTTGAGGTTAAGACCTGTCAAACCATCTGCCCTCCGAAACCTACAACATCTCCCAGAGAGACGAGCTCTGCTGAAGTTCCTCCAGGATGATGATCAAGCTTCTCCGGGTGTCACCATCCACTACCACAACCACCCAACAGGCTCTGATCTGGTCTTGACCTGTCCTGGCGCCAAACCTAAGTATGCGGTGGCCTGGGATAAAGGCTCAGCACCTCTTTACCGCTCTCAGTATATGGAGGGTTTGAATAAGACTTCTCGCGTCTTCATTGACACGGGTCACCACCTACACTTCAGGCCTTTGCGGCTGAAAGATAAAGGCTTCTATTTCTGCTGGCTCCAAGGAGAGCTGGCTGCAGAGATCAGACTGGGGTGTATCTCCGCTTGGGGCGTTTGCGTCAAATCTCTGACCCGGAGTCTGTCTATGCACTACAACTTATACTTGCTTGCTACACTGGCATTACAGCTATGTTTCTCTTCACTATCTTAGTCAGATTTATTTGGCAGATAAGCAAGGAAGATACATTGGCAGATATTAACAGAACTTGAATTTGCAGCAACTACACCGATGTATGTTTACTGTGAAGTAAAATGTGAAATTGAATAAATATGCTGCTTAATGATTTTTCTGCCTAGGGATTTTTTAAAATGTGTTTGTTCTTTAACATACTGAGATGGGAGATAACTAAATCAATATGTACTTTTATTGTGTAAATGTTTAAATTACCTATTATTTTATTCTCAGACATGATACAGAAATGTTTAAAAAAAAAAACAGAGAAAGATTACATAATGGACAATGAGGGTCCTAAAGTTATATATAATGTTTGTTTTATATTACACACACACACACATATATATATATATATATACATACACACATATATATATATATATATATATATATATACATATATACATACACACACCACCGGTCAAATGTTTTAGATCGGTAAAATTTTTAATGTTTTTAAAAGTCTCTTCTGCTTTGCAAGGCTGCATATTATTACAATTTTAAACAGCTGTTTTCTTTGTGAATATATATATAGTAAAGTGTAATTTATTCCTGTGATCAAAGCTGAATTTTCATCATCATTACTCCAGTCTTCAGTGTCGCATCACATGATCCTTCAGAAATCATTCTAATATGATGATTTGCTGCTCAAGAAACATGTATGATTATAATAAATGTTGAAAACAGTTTTTTACATTTTTATTTCAGGATTCTTTGATAAATAGAAAGTTCAAAAGAACAAGAATTATCTGAAATGGAAAGCTTTTGTTACATTAAACACTACCCTTTAAAAAGTTTGGGGTCAGTAAGAATTTTTTATTTTTGGGGAAAAAAAGAAATCAATACTTCTATTCATCAAGGATGAGTTACATTGATCAAAAGTTACAGTACATTTATGTTAGAAAATATTCTATTTTAAACAAATGCTGTTTTGAACTTTCTATTCATCAAAGAATTTGGGGGGAAATGTGCACAACTGTTTAACATTAAAAGGTAATAATAATGTTTTTTTAGCATAAAATCAGCATAATTAAAATGATTTCTGAAGGAATGCTGAAAATTCTGCTTTTTTCAGAGGAATAAATTACATTTGAATAAATATTAAAATAGAAAACAGTCATTTTAAATTGTCATAATATTTCACAATATTACTAGGTTTTTTTTTTGTTTTGTTTTTTAATAAAATAAATGCAGGCTTGGTGAGCAGAAGAGACTTATAAAAACTTCTTATAAAAACATTAAACAATCTAAAACTTTTAACCGGTAGTGTGTGTGCAAATATACAGTATATATATATATATATATATATATATATATATATATATATATATATATATATATATATATATATATATATATATATATATATATATATATATGTATATGTATATATATATATATATATATATATATATATATATATTTTAAGAATTACAGTAGTTTTAAAAGTTGAATGCTATATGTATATTTGCTCACAATTTCAACACAAAGATTTTAAAGATCTGCATACCTAGGAAAAAAAAATTCTATTGTTACATTATTATTCATTCACATTACTTTTCAGTGTCTAAGAATCTACTGTTTTACATGGTTACAAAGTGTAATACATGGTTAATGTCACCGTCAAAAATGTACTAATGATTTGTGACCTAGAAATGTAAGTAATTAATTTTACAATATAAGGTTTTTTTTATATTATTATTATCCCAAGTAAAGGTTTCTTTAATTTTCTGGTTTAAATAAACCGTAGGGCTATGACCAAATTTGTCCAAACTGATTTAGATTTCCATGACTCTTAAGCCATGTCTGTGAAACGGGTTCAGATTTTCAATGCTGTCTATTCTTCTCATAGTTCACTTTTGGACACATGGTAACAATCGATACAATCGCTAGAGGGCGTGTTTTTACCATGAAAGTAGCAGTAATGAAAACTTCAGTATAAGTATGTGTACTGTTGTATGCTCAGTGGTGTAGTGCAGGGTATACGCAGGTATACGGAGTATACCCAAATGCCCGTATGTGACGTCATGTGGGAACTAATCTATACATACCCTGCTACAAATATTATAAGTTAAAACACTTTCAATCATTGATCTATAAACAAATGGATTCGGCGACTCAAAACTGGGGTTGGAGATAAAACCTGACTTTTCAAATGAGCGTGAACGTGAACTGCGCGTGGCGTGCTGCTCAATCATTCCTGACAGAGTGAGCGACGCTCTCGTTCACGTTCATTGTATGAAAAGTGATTGAAAATATGAACAGTTCAGTGAACGTCGTTCATGCACAACACTGCTTGTGGTTGGAGCGAGGATCACCCTCGCCTCGCCCTCATCCACCTATCTGTCATTTATATTTGTTTTGATGATAAATGGTGCCAGCCTCCAAAAGTGATTAACCTGTCCTGAGTTTTTTTTTTTATCTCACACAACAATAACGATGTCTTTATAGCCTACATTAGAATAATAATGTTTCATAAATCTAGATAGAATAAAAGAGGGTTAGACTATCTAACGTTAGCCTATCCTATAGCCTATCCCATGTGATCATCACAAAGAGGGTTTTTTATTATTATTTGCTTTAAGATGCTTTACTTTCAACATTTTTTTTTTGCATAGTTTAGTGTAGGAAGTATTTCACATGACTTTGATTTTACTTTATTGACACTGTCATTTCCGGATGGTATTCATTCATTAAAAATAAACAAGTTCCGTCTTTTAAACTTCTCCTCAACGTGCATGCAGTGTAAATAAAGCAGTTGCATCAAAGTTAGTCCACGGCCACACCCCCGTGCTAATGGTACCGCCCACGGCGCAAATTACAAGACGAAAATGAAAAAAAAATCATTTAGATTTCATTTATTCAAATGTTTGTTTCTTGAAGTCACAATCGGACCAATTTTGATTTCCGAGCAAATCCGAGCGTGCGACGCTTCACTTCAGTTCTCTTACGAGAGGTTCCTCGTATTGCGTAGCTGAGCTTACGGCTACGGGAAAGATTCTTCTTTGCCGAACAGATTGAAGCCAAAAATTTTATAATTCGTAATCATTGTCAACGCACTTCTCAGGTGCAGGACCTAGAGCGGGCTAACTAGCAGGCTCATTGGTTCGTTCCTGGGAAGTGCTGAAACTCGAGTCGGAGAGCGGCGCTGAACCCGCGCCCAATGAGCGGACGACGCTCGCTTATGTCGTCAAAGCCCGCCGAAAGGGGCGTGGCTTGAGTGTATATAAGCACTCTCCGTGGTTTGGAACAATGATTCATTTTGATTCAGCGATCTAATCGCCTGCCCTTGCAAGACTGAAGCCGTCGTCGTGACAAGGCACCTTCTAGCAAGCAAGAAGCCTGAAGAAGCCGGCCCCTGCCACCTTCAGCCGCCTCAGCGAGCTAGCGCCGTCCGACGACTTCCACTTGCTCCATCACAAAAGAGCGTGAGCGTCTTTTTAAAGATGTCTCGCATTTCCTGCGGCTCATGCCGCGCACCGCTCGGAGACGGAGACCGCCACCTCATCTGCCCTCTCTGTCTCGGGCTTGAACATGCGGAACTCGCCCTCGCCGATGGAGGATGCTCTCTCTGCGAGGCGCTGACAATGTCTTCCCCTGCGGGCAAGACTCCTCACCGTTAAATCCGCCCAAGCCGCGCCGCCTCTGACTTCTCCGCGGAAGAAGAAGCGCCGCTCTCAGAGGCCGCCGGAACCTGCGATGGCTGTGTGTGGGCCGCAGCCGCCGCCCCCCGACCACTCTCTCTCTCTCCACCCGAGCTGGACCCCCCATTGCCGCCGAGTGGCCGCTCTGCAGCGTCCCTCGACTCTGAGGAAGAGAAAGAGTCGCCTTCGTTGCACGCTTCTAACAGCGACGAATGGTCTTCACTGGGCTCTTCGGCGTCATGCTCCGCGGGGACCCGCTCCGGCATCGAAGAGGACCTAATGCGCCTCCTGACTCTTGCCGTCGAGCGTCTGGGATACAGCGATGCCGCCCGTCGAAGATCTGGTCGCCGCTCACTTGTGCTCGCCCTCCGCTGGATGGCGATCCTCCCCTAAGCTTCCTTCTAAAGCTTGCAGAGCGTCCTCTACCTTCCACACCCGCGCCTATGCAGCCGCTGGCCAGGCCGCTGCAGCGCTGCACTCCATGTCGGTTCTCCAGGTGCTGCAATCCGACCTGTTGAGTGACATAGCGCAGAACGAGAGAGAATCGACGGCCGTGCGCTCAACGACTTAAGATGCGCTACGGACCTCTCCCTTCGGCGCCACCAAAGCTGCCGCTCAAGCGCTGGGAAGATGCATGGCCATCCTCTGTGTCGCCGAGAGACACTTGTGGCTCACGCTCACGGACATGAGCGAAGCTGAGCGCGCTGTCTTCCTCAACGCGCCCGTCTCACCCTCTGGCCTCTTCGGATCTGCCGTCACGGGCATCGTGAGAACGCTTTTCCGAGGTCCAGAAAGCCACCCAGGCCATGAATTTGTTCCTGCCTCGCCGCGGTAACACTTCTGCAGGCCGCTCTCGTGAGCCCCCTGCCAGAACGCCTCAACAACGCCGCCGCAGCAAGCTCAGGCCCATCCCCAGCACAGGCAGAGCGGCCGCCCTCGCTCTCGCTCCGACAGCCGACGCAGACAGGCTCCCCAGCGCCCGCCCCAAGGTCACGCTGAAGCCTGATCAGCAGAAGTCCGCCTAGCACTTCTGGGGAAAAGACGGCTTCTTTCCGCCCGGCCGGACCGCCGTCAAAGTTTCACCCTCTGTTAGTCCCCGAACCTTCGCCGACTGCAGCAGCGAATCTCGCCGAGAACAAGCCGGTGACTCGACCCGCTGCGAGCGACAAACAGCCGTTTTCACGGCTACCCAGAGAGTTCACATAAAGAGCATAAAAGCCTCAAGTGTAAAAAATTTGACCACAAGCACGTGTTCACTCACACTTCTCCCGTGCCCCCCACAGAGTTCACTCCCACTCAGCGGCCTCCGTCCGCTCGAGTAGCAGAAAACATAAGCACGCCCTCAAGCAGCGCGTGTCCCCCCTCTGCTCGCTCTGTATCACGGCCCATAAGCTCCTCTCTGAGTGCAAATCCCGTTGCCACACACAGTTTACACGAGCACACACACAGTGTCCAGCCCGTTACATGCAGCAACCGGGACAGCACGGCCATTCAGCCTCTAGCAATATGCTTCAAAGCGTGGGAAGCCATTCCCGGCATATCCCCGTGGGTACTAAGCATTATAAAAGACGGCTACCAGTTACAGTTTCGCCGCCGCCCGCCGCGTTCCGCGCCCGGCCCCTTTCTGTGGTCAGCCCAGCTGCCGCGAGCACGCTCCGCACAGAAATATCGAAACTGTTAACAAAAGGCGCGATAGAGAGAGTCCCTCCACCCATAACCGAGCCGGGGTTTTACGGCCGTTATTTCTGGTCCCCAAGAAAGATGGCGGCCTCAGGCCGATTCTAGACCTCAGATTTCTGAACAAAGCTCTCATGACGAGATCATTCAGAATGCTGACGGTCAGGAAACTCCTCGCACATGTGCGCCAGGGGGATTGGTTCATCTCCCTAGATCTGAAAGACGCTTATTTTCAGATTCAAATACACCCTCGTCACAGGCAGTTTTTACGCTTCGCCTTCGAGGGCCAGGTTTATCAATACGCCGTTCTCCCGTTCGGCCTTTCCCTAGCGCCACGCACGTTCACGAAATGTATGGACGCGGCGCTCGCCCCCCTTCGAACCCAGGGGATGCGCATTTTGAATTATTTGGACGATTGGCTGATTCTAGCACGTTCCAAAACAGAGCTTCTGTCGCACCGTACAGCTCTTCTCGCTCATCTGGAAGCGCTGGGCCTCTCTGTCAACTGGACAAAGAGCGTTCTCCAGCCCAGTCAAACTATCTCTTTTCTGGGGATAGACCTGGACTCTACCACTATGAAAGCACGCTTATCCGCTCAGCGCACACGCCGCTTGCAGCGTTTAGCCGCTTCGTTCCAGATGAATACCCGCGTTCCGGTGAAAACCTTTCAGAGAATGCTGGGTCACATGGCCTCAGCTGCAGCCGCGCTACAGCTAGGTCTTTTACATATGCGCCCCCTCCAATTCTGGCTAAAGACCCGTGTACCCCGCCGCGAGTGGACCACGGGCCGCCAGCTAATCAGAGTCACTCAGGCATGCATTTCTGCACTACAGCCTTGGACGGTGACCGATCGGTTTCAACGGGGCGTCACGATGGGGACCTTCTCTCACCGGAAGGTAATCTCGACAGACGCATCCAACACAGGCTGGGGTGCGGTCTGCGAGGGCTCACCGGCCTCTGGCCGATGGTCGGATCGGGAGACCCCATTTCACATAAACTGTCTCGAGATGCTTGCGGTCGAGTATGCACTGTTGCAGTTCCTCCCGCGCATCCAGGGTCACCACGTCCTGATTCGTTCAGACAACATGACAGTGGTATCCTGACATCAACCGTCAGGGCGGGGTCAGATCCAGGAATCTCTTCCTGCTGACACGCCGCATTCTAGTTTGGTCCCAGAGTCATCTGCTCTCGCTCAGAGCGACGCATGTCCCGGGACACCTAAACGACGGTCCAGACATTCTATCCAGGAACCTTCTCTCTCCAGGAGAATGGTCCCTGAATCCTCTTACAGTCCAATCACTGTGGCGCCTCTTTGGCAGAGCGGAGATAGATCTCTTTGCGACAGAAGAGAACTCGCACTGTCCGATATTCTTCTCGAAGAATCGAGGACGCGTTGAGCGCTAGAATGGCCATACCGCCCGCTCTATGCCTTCCCTCCCATCTCCCTGCTACCGCAGGTCATTCAGAGAATCAGGGAATTTCGCCGCCCGGTGCTCCTCATAGCCCCGCGTTGGGAGAATCAGATTTGGTACCCGGAGCTCACACAGCTGTCTCAGACAGCCCCGTGGCCCATCCCGGTCAGAGCAGATCTCCTCTCTCAAGCCCGCGGCACAATCTGGCATCCTCCACCTGCAGCGCTGGGCGCTTCATGCATGGGTGACCAACGATTACACGTTGATTTGCCAAAGGGAGTCTTGAATAGGATCAAACACGCTGAGAGCGGCATCTACCAGAAAGCTCTATGCGGCTAAATGGTCTGTATTTTCAAAATGGTGCACCGAAAAGAATTTGGACCCCCTTAAGTGTGAGGTCTCTTCTTTGCTTTCCTTCCTTCAAGATATGCTGGACAAGGGCAGAACCCCATCCACCCTGAAGGTTTATGTGGCAGCCGTCGCGGCCTTCGCTGGTCTCCGACGCGCCCAGTCTATTGGCAAAGACGAGCTGGTTATCCGCTTCCTCAGGGGAGCCAGGAGGATGAACCCCCTCGCCCCCTCGGTGCCGGTTTGGGACCTTTCAATAGTCCTCGAGGCCTTGAAAGCCCCCCCTTTCTAACCGCTCGAGTCTATTGACCTCAAATATACTCTCCCTAAAAGCCGTTTTTCTGATCGCTCTTGCCTCAGTTAAACGAGTGGGCGACATTCACGCGCTCTCTTCGAACGCTGCTCGTGTCTCCGAGTTCGGCCCTGAACGACTCCGTCGTCATTCTCAAACCCAGACACGGATATGTGCCTAAGGCGATTGGCACCCCATTTAGAGCACAGGTGATATCCTTATCGGCTCTGCCCACCTCTGATAGCGAGCCCAATGCCAACCTCCTCTGCCCGGTCCGGGCGCTGAGAGCGTACATTACACGCGCTGCCACGTTCAGACGTTCTGAGCAGCTGTTTGTGGCGTTTGGGGACGCACAAAAGGCTTGGCCGCTTCTAAACAAACACTATCCAGATGGATAGTAGACGCTCATCGCCTCCGCCTATGCGGCTAAAAATCTGCCTTGCCCGCTCGGCGTCAGGGCTCACTTCACTCGAGGCATGGCCTCCTCGTGGGCTTGGTCCTGTGGTATTTCTATTCAAGATATCTGTGTGGCCGCGGGCTGGGCTTCCCCGTCCACCTTTATCAGATTTTATAACTTGGAAGTACCGGCCTTACAGGCTAAATTACTAGCGGTCTAACCCGCCGCAGCGTCTAGCCACGCTTTATGGGGAATCCTTCAACCGGCTGAGCCCCTTGATCTTCCCCTCCATTCTATGGAAACGTCCTATACTATGGCCCGCTATGCCGGCCGCCTCTTTAGGCCTCATATTTTCATATAAACGGCTTCTGCCCTTTATTATTGTTTCTCCACTATTGCTCCCTCCACCCTCCCGGGGATGCTTGTGGTGACTGACCGGGCACGGCGTTGACCAGGGGTTCCCGTAGCGTAAGCTAGCTTACGCAATACGAGAGAACCTCTCGCAAGAGAACGAATCGGTTACCTAACGTAACCTCGGTTCTCTCTAGATGAGGGAACGAGTATTGCCGTTCCCGGCCGTGCCCGCTCTAACAGCGATTCGCTTCATCACTATAAATCGTTGCTTATATACACTCAAGCCACGCCCCTTTCGGCGGGCTTTGACGTGAATAAGCGAGCGTCGTCCGCTCATTGGGCGCGGGTTCAGCGCCGCTCTCCGATTGGTTTGAGCACTTCCCAGGAATGAACTAATGAGCCTGCTAGTTAGCCCGCTCTTAGGTCCTGCACCTGAGAAGTGCGTTGACAATGATTACAAATTATAAAAATTTTTGGCTTCAATTGTTCGGCAAAGAAGAATCTTTCCCGTAGCGTAAGCTAGCTTACGCAATACTCGTTCCTCATCTAAGAAGAAACCGAGGTCACGTCAGGTAACCGATTCGTCAACGATCATACAGTGCAAGATAAGATACGATGCAAGTAACTAAAATATACGGCTGTTTTTCGATGTAAGTTTTAAACGGCCGACATAAATAATCAGTTTGATCAAAGATAGTTGAAATTATAAGCTCAATTTAACAACACAAGCACCCTATTAAATATATTGCCATTATTATTGTATAAATATATTGTATAACGTTTCCTCGAATGTGTTCGACTTTTCACCGCAATTGTCTGTGCTTGCGTAACTTGCATAATTAAGCCAGAAGGGGGCGACAAGTGACTGTCTTTATGAGTGAGCAAATGAGCAGATTAGTCCAAAAACATTGATTCATTCAGGAAAGCAAAAGTAGTATCAGATCAAATACTTCATGCTTTTAAAGCTACTGTTGTCAATTTTTTTGGCCATCAAAACAACTTCAAATGAGATCAGGAAAATCGAAGTTTTAGAAATATTTAGAAAACCCTATGTACAACCCTGATATGCAAAAATACTAGTGATTCTATTATGTTCTATTCTATTCATTATATAAAGTCTTGCATTTTCAACACTAATGCAAGACTAGTAGTCTTGAATGTCACTGTTTATAACAGAGCGTTCATCCTTTGCTATGACGCTTAAAAAAATCTTGGGGACCTAAATTAAGAGTATACCCACTTCTCCAGGCACCACTACATCACTGTGTATGCTGGTATGTTTATTGAACTCAGTCACTTTAGCTGCTAGATTATTGCTTGCAGCTTAAGTCTATAAATGAATATATTATTAAATGGTGGCATTCAAAGCTCCTCGTTTCCACATGCTTGCACACCCCATGAGCAGATATGTGCTTGCAGCATCAAAGGAGAACTTCTGATGACAGAGGAAGGCAGTGGCGGATGGGGTCTGACTGACAGATATCAGTAGGCTGCTGTCGCACGGAGATTTCCGGAGTAGTTCTTCAACGGTCTATCATTTCACCGCGCAATGAAAGATCAAAACTACGGCGAAGAAGTTGCAAAAATACTTGAGGATGCCCCCTCTGCCCGCAAAGCACTTTTAGACAACTACAACAATTTACACGAAGTAGCGAAGTATTGCGAGAGCAACTACCTGCAGGTAAGATGCTGACACGCGATTCAATTTGAGACTGTTAAAAATGAAGAGACGTGTCATTTACAAAACAACAATTTAACTTACTTTAATGAATGGAATTTAACATTTTAATATCATACTTACGTGACATTAGTGTAAGGGACATAATGCGCTGGTTTTCCATTGTTTTTCTGTTGCAGCGTCTCGCGCATGACAATGTGTTCTTAAAACGTGGCGCTGAAGTAAATAGCAATTCAACTTTAAAAACGTGTTACATACAATAACTTGCGATTTGTTACAATTCCTCTGCATGATCAAATTGTATGGTAGCCTATTTATTTTTCCTGTGGAGTGTTTGGAGTCCCTCAGCTACTCAAACTGACTTTCCCACTTTGTACAACTGTTAACAGTTTGAAGCTGATTAAAACTGTGGAACTTTTACATACTATTTATTTGAAAGTTTGCTCAATATGTGCATGTTCTTGTAATTCAGGCAGGAAGGAACACAAGTGAGAAGATGAAGTAATCTCTCTTCTTCCTCACAGTAGAGACCAAATCTGATTCCCCACAAAGAGTAGCCTACATGTAATCACCTGTCACCGGTCTCAGAGACGGAAATTTCTTAAAATAATAATGTCTAAAAATCTAAAAATGCAAAAAGGTTTGTGTGATTTGTAGGATTAAGCCTTAAAGTATAAATAATTTAATTGGTACAATCTAAAAACAATAGAAGTCAATGGAAAGAAGAACAGAAAATGAAATGAGTTAACTGAATTTAGCTACAAACGCACTTGTATACAAAAGTTTGTTCCTTTTTTTCGTTTTTTTTTTGCGACAGGATGTAAAATGAGATCATGTATTGCATGCAACACAATGACAGCTAGTTATAAAGTAGCCTACATTAAGACAAAGTAAAATGAACCTGTTTGAAGTATGACGTTTCTGTTTACAAATGTTTCTACCTCTGCAGTCTGGAAATGACACCAGCAAAGCTCTGGAGGAAACCAAGGCCTTCACGACTCAGTCTTTGGCGAGTGTGGCTTATCAGATCAGTTCTCTGGCCACCAATGTGCTCAAGCTTCTGGATGCACAGACCCTGCAGCTCCGCAACATAGAGTCATCCGTCAACCAGATCGGACAGGTATCAGCCTCTTCCTCTCTTTCTTTTAGGGAGACTGGAATATACAGTTGAATAAAAATTGAGATACGTCAGAACATTTTTTTATTTTGATCACATGATTATGAGACAGTCATTATAATCAGTGTAAAGAAGTTAAGAACTTTGTCGGCTCCACAATGTCGACTTTCATTTCCTAAAAATTGGAAGTTGTGCATGTGCTGGTTCCTTACTTCCCTTAGAAATTATAAATGGGTACAAGGTTTGGTCTATGATTTGGTCTATTATGATTGTTATTGCCTTGAGATCTGTCAGGACCACTTTCGTCAAATACGATTGGCAATTAGCATACAGGGTTGGCGGTGTGGTTCAGTTCTGGCGAGACTCCCTGTGCATCCTAGCATGGATAAGAGCAGGAAGAGCAGAAACGGGTAAACAGAACAGAACCAACATGAATGTATTGCAGATGTCATTAATTCAAGATTTTAAAGTACAACATCATTTTGAGAATTTATTCTGATTTGAGGGGAATCAGAATGCCAAACTGACTGACGAGAGGAGGTGCTGAGGATGGAGGAGGTAATTCGCTCCTGAGAAAGCTGCTGATAATACTAAAGGAGTTTATATACTGTATGTTCACATCATAGACTGTAAAAAATATGGACAAAGCGTCTGTGACGTCACCCATAGACTCTCTGAAGAACGCGTTTGAGGCTGTTTATGGGGGCTATGGGCAGCGCCATACTGGAAAATACAAAAGTTTCAGAAAGGATACAGAGGTGGTATGATGTGTCGTGTCAGATCATGGCCGAGACGTCAAATTCACTCGGCGCAGCCCGTTATCAGCTGTCAATCAAAGTTAATCGCCCTTATTTACATACATTTTATATCTAAATACACGATCTAAACTAACGAGTTAGAAATAAATTCACCCCCTCACAGTTGTCAGGCACGCGGAACATATTGAAGATTACAATAAAAGTCCATGGGACCAAACTGTAAACATATGAATTTATGCTGTGAAAACGGAGGTTTTAACATGACGTCTATGGACATTTGCTCCCTTTGGGACCGGCCTCTAGTGGATTTGAGATGTATTGCAGTTTATCGCACTTCCGGGTAGGCTTCATCTTTCAGATTAGAATGTTGCCGCTTGGTTTACATTGATAGGCGTTGTATCCTATAATAGGTAGACGTGGATCAGCTGAGAGTCAGCTGATGTGAGCTTGGCTAACGTGTCCTGACAGAACTGATGCTACGCTTGTTTTTTTGTCATACATTTGAACTGAACATGAATCTGTGAAAGGTTTCAAAAAAGGTTTCTCTGTTATTATTGCTTGGCAAAAATGGTTATAACACGCTTGATTGCAAAACCACTCTTGGTCTCTTGGTGAAAGTGGCGAGGGCTGTTGTAGAAATGTCCCAAAGCTCAGTGTAGGTAGTCACTGTTTGGGGCCCCCTGTCACCCGGGTGATAATACTCCATGCCACCAGGGCCCCCCTTGCCCTTCAATTCCCTTGGCTCCTCTCACTGCGGCACAGCAGCATTCCCGGTGCAGCTCCGTGCCCAGCCTGCCTAACCAGGTCACCTGAGGCAGGGCTGAGAGGGGGTGAGCCAGATCCCAGACTTGGAATGAAAGGGCCTCTGTTCTCTCGCTCAGAAGCAAAGTTTGAACGCTGATTGATGTTCTCTATTGTCTGCCCTGTGCCCAAGTAGAGCTGTAACAAGCAGGCCTGGAGTAATACTGATCCTTCTCACCCAATCTGAGTGCCCACAGAGGAAAGCCAGATTGCTGTATTTCAGGAAGAATCTAATGTCTTAGCGAGGCTTCCAGTTCCTCCTACATCACAGACTAAACCTTTACTGACGGGATTGAGTGAGTTGGAACAGCCTAAACAGCAATAAGATGTAGGCTGTGGTGGATGTAAATGCCATTAGGCTGTGTGTCCACCAAAGCGTTTTTATCCAGCTGAAAACGGCAGACGCTTTGCTGAAGACGCCGGTGCTTTGGGCGCTTGAGAGCGTTTTGTTACTATGATATAAAATATCCGCAGCACAGTTTACTTGTAACTGATTTCGCAGATAATTTGTTTCATACTAAAAATGTATTTGGCATCCATTTTGTTCGGTTAGCTCTACTGGTTGATGTCGTTGTACAGAAAGAATGTTGTGACAGTTGGTCGGTGTGGTATTAGCCCCGCCCCTCCTCCACTGTGATTGGACGGGTGGGTAAAAAGTGACAGTGATGATGTTTTATCCAAAGTTGAACATTTTTAAACTCTCGCGACCAGTAAAAATGCTTCGGCCAGCGTGAAAAAAACGTTCAGCGCCTCGTTACGCTCATGGCGTTTAAAAAACGCTGCACTTCCATTGAAAACATACGCCAGCTTTGGTGGACACACAGATTAAGATAGTGCTCACAGTTATATTATTTGTATAGTCATGTTGACAGTGTTATTTTAGTATTGTTTGTGTACTTTTATAATATTTATTACTATTTTGAATAATCTTTGATATTTTCCAGTCATTTTGTTATGATCTTTTGTCATTTTTATTTGTTTTTGTATTTTATTTCAGTTTTAGTATATTTTAGCACTTCTACTTATTTTATTTCAGTTAGCTACCTAGGTAACATCACTTATTTTTCTTTAGGGTTTTCAGCTTTATTTCAAAGAACAAAACTATTTTAAGGGTTTTTGGTTTAGATAACAATATCCGTAAAATGGGCAGAGGTAACATTAAAGGACAATTCCGGCACAAAATGAACCTAGGGGTTAATAACACACGGGTACCGAGTCAACTGTTCTCTGAGATGTGTTTTCATGATGTACTACCCAGTTTTAGCTTGAACCATAGATAAGCTTATAACAATATATAGGTTTTATGTTTTACAAATGTAATTCCTCTGAGCAGCTCTCTTAGCATAGACATACATAGTTCAACTGGTTGATACTGTTTTCCTAAGATGGCTCCTGCCTGGATATGTGAAGTGGACTGTCTTTATAAAGTATCTTCTTATTAAACTGTCTGTACTCTTACAAAGTTCTCAATGCTTCACTTTGCATGTAGGGACCCTCATTATGTTACTGTGTTAGTGTGGGGCTGTTTTGAGCCTTGTTAGTGGTATAAACTAGCGATTTAATACCAGTGATCTAAACTAGCGATTCATTTTTTTATGAAGACCGGGTACGTTCCATTATCATGAAAACACATCCCAGAGAAACGATCGACTTGGTATGTGTTATTAACCCCTATAGATTCATTTTGCGCCGGAATTGTTCTTTAATAGCTAATTGCTTTGTGAACTAATACATGATTAATAAAATGAGTGAAGAAAATTGGTTACACTTTATTTTAAGGTGTCATTGTTTTAGTGTAATTACATATTTAAAAACTGAGTAATATTATTTAACAACATGTACTTACCAAAGGGTTCAGGATAGGATTAGGTTTAGTAATAATTACTGGTATTACTATAGTAACTACATGTAACATAATGTAAAAAGGACACTGTAAAATAAAGTCTTATCAAAATATTAAATTTAATATTAGTTAATAAATTAATAAAAAGTAAATGGGTTAGACAGTGTTTTAAAAATGTTTTTCATGTTTAATATTAATCATTAAGTGTATCAGCAACAGCAACAACAAAATCTGACTGCAGAATGCAGCGATAACCAATCAGAATCAAGATTTCAAGGGTGTGGTTTAATGAGTGATATTGATAGGATGTTGATTGTGAAGATTTCTACATTTTAATACCAAAATGTTGTCTTAGAGGAGAATTCCAGGTGTCACTTTTCTCTGCTTGTACTCAGACAGTGGACATGCACAGGGAGAAGGTGGCCCGCAGAGAGATTGGCGCTTTCACAGTTGCCAAGAGGGTTTCACGCAGTCACAAGATTATCCCCCAGCAAAAAATAAAGAAGCCAAGCTCAAGTACTCCCGCACACCCATCTCTTTCTCCAGCCTAGACTCTGTTGGCCATGGCGTGAAGGTGAGCACACACAATCTCACGAAATGGGTACAGACATTGTGTTACAGTAATCTGTATCTGCCTTAGTGCTTAAATATGCATTGCCTTGGTTTCAGTGTTTGGGGGATACAATTGTGTAATGTTATAGGGAACATCTTAAGTGGAACGAAAATGTTGCGTGCTGTGCAAATAACAATGTTAACCCAGGATGTAATATTGTACAGTGTGGAACACTTGTCTATTCAGTATTATTTTAAAGTATAAATAGTGTGATACATGGAACAACATAAGCCAGGATTAGATTTACCAAATGTTACAATGATTAATGGTGTCAAGAATCTTTAAGATATAACTGTTTCAGCATGTAACTTCTCATTTCAGTTCGAAATCAAAATCAAAATGGTAAAAAATTGAGTATCTCTTTGTGTCACACATTTGACCACATCCTGTTATAAAACAGTTAGTCTGACAAATTAACGGTGCACACAAACTCAGAGCAAAGGCACATTCAGACTCTCTTATCCTACCTCCTTTACACTCTTTCCCTCGAACACAAACACACATTTGGCTACCAGCCACTAAGCAGCGTGGGAAAAACAGCCACAGTCTTTAATTGGTGCTACTCATGCTAAGCTAGCTCATTGATACCCTGCTTGGTCTGTATAGCATTTAGCAGACTTTCACAGGAATGCATTTGTCACAGAAGACTGGTGACATCCATATTTAGAAAGTCTATCATGTTAGCACACACACACCAAGTCTTACACGTGTCATATACTCATAAGCACAAACACATATTTTTATAATTGCACAAGGTAGTTTTTCATTTGAGATGTTATTGTTTTAATAATACATTTAATATTAGCACTAAACTTGGGATCAGTACGTTGTTGTTGTTTTCAGCGAGTGTGCAATAAATTATGTAGTATCATGGTTTCCTCAAAAATAAGCAGCACAACTGTTTTCAACATTGATAATAGACAACCAGCATATTATTATGATATCTGAAAAATCATGTGACACTGAAGACTGGAGTAATAATAGAAATCACAGGAATAAAATATGTTTAAAAAATAATGTGTTTATGTGGGGGGAGGGGGGGCTGTGTTATACTGGGGCTTTTATCAAATAAATTAAGCCTTGAAAAAAAACTGAACAGTAGTATAAATAAATATAATTATATTTATGTACCTCATATTTCACCTGTAAAGCTGACGGGAGTTCTGTGCTACTGGCATGATGAAAAAGAATTACAGAAATATGAAATGTTCCAAATCCCAAAAGTCCCCTATTGGAATATTAAGGGAACCAGATAGATAATGTTAATAGAAAAGGAGTCAGGGTGAACAGGTAGATTGTTTTTGTTTTGATATTATAATTAAGTTCAATCTATAAACTGCTAATCATCAGATTTGTTGTTTTCAGGATTCTGGCCAACCACAGTTAAAAACAGCTACCATGACACGGAGCGGCAGCACACTGAGGTACATCTGTTTGATATGTTAGGGCCTGTTCCTGTGATTTTAGTATTATTTAAATACTATTATAAAATTGATCTATTTTGAATTTGCTTTTATTTTAATATTTTCAATTTTCCTTTTAATTTTAGTTTAAGTGTGTAATGTGATTAGAATTTTTTTAGGATTTCAAAAATATGTAAATTTCTACTTAGCTTTAATTTATTTTTATTTCAGTTTTAGTAATTTTAGTACTTCAGCTTATTTTAATTCAGATAATTGCCAGGTAAAACATTTCTCATTTTAATTTTTTACGTTTTTCATCCAAGATTTGTATTTTATTTAAGCTTTATTTCAATTAAAGCTGCACCTTTTGGGTTAAAAATTATTCCAAATAATTTTTTGAGCAGTGTTTAGCCAGCCAGTGTTCAGACGCTATCTGCTTGCCGATAGCTCGATTCAAAACGGTAAGCTTGTAATACTGTTTTTAATTCCAGTGGTACTGGTGAATTTCAGTAGGAGATTTAAAGCGTGTCTTTGCGTCATTACGTCACATCCGTACACATGAAGGCGAGTCTTCGGCTAATATAAGCTATATTGCGAGTGAGGATATTGGAGGTGGAGATTTATAGCCTTTTCTCACAGCACTTGATACAGATTAAACTTAACTTGATAGCGGATCCAGAAAGGTTCAACGGACAATCACCAGTGATCTACGGATTCACTCGCTGTAATATACAAAATAATTCGATTCAAACTTCAGAGTAGCTACAAAAAAAGAGACTGCAACCGGAACCATGCGAAAACAAGGATACGTACTGGAAGGACATGTAGTCACGCAATGCTGACGCACTGTTTTATGTGATATGATAAGCGATTGTTAGATTTAATCAGCACAATGATTTTTTTTCCTTTGTTGGTCAGAACCAGAACAAAAGTGGATGTTTCTAGTTCAGATGACACTTTCCGAGAAAATTATTATGTTGGTCATACTTCAGTAAAGGAATAGTCTGTGATTCTGAATGCCAGTATCGACACTGGCACGGTGACTAATAGAATCACAGTCTCCTGTCCTGAAACATTGTGTTCATCCTGGTTTTGCCGTGTCGAGGGTGTTGAAAGTACAACTCACGTAAAGTTGATAATTCTGCGAATGACTGCAATTTGCCAGAGATGGCGACAAAGAGGAAAAACTGAGAGTGCAGCTTTAATGAAAACAATTCTTAATAACAAGAATTACAGCATGTGCTTTAAGGGATTCTGTGACCATTACAAAATGTCAGGCTATTTTTTTTCAGCATCTTGTGCCTTGAGTGCTGTGACGGCTGTTTAATTTTAAAAACATTTATCGAGGAATTTGCATTCTGCTATGCAGTATCTACCAGTTTTTTTGATCACCAGTATGCATCCTGTGTGGAGAATGCCATTTACATTTATTCATTCTCTGCTTGATCTCCTGAAATGCCCACATGACCTCAGCCACCCTAAAACAAACTATACGTGCTAGTCATCACATCTCCTTTTTTTGTCTCTGAAAAATGTCTCTGAAAAATAAAATTCTGTTGAGATCATATATACTCTTATGAACCCATCATTCTCAGGCCTCTGTTCCTCTTCTTTCTCAGTTAAAGGGCCTTTCTCCAGGAAGTGATTTTAGTTTTGTTTTACCCACTTCCCCTCTTTGCACTGCCTGAAAGCAACAAGGCTTGCATTGTGGTAGCATTAGTTTCTCAGCACGAGCACATGGAGACATGCACGTGTCTTTTAGTGGCTTTCTGCATAAAATACAGAAGTACATGTTTAAGATGAACTACTTGACAGCTCAGTATGTGTTTTCTGTGTGTGTCTGTTCATCAAGCTGAGGCAGCAACGTCCCCAGAGCCTGTCCAGTGTCCTGTGGCTCCCACTCTGTCTCATGGAGCGTCCGTCACCTCACTTAATGACAAGTCTATTGCGTAAGAGCACATAGAGTGTTTTATCATTCCTGGTTATAATCCTAACGTCACATCTGTATCAGTTTTCATAACTGGATTTCTACCGTCACCGCAGGTCGAGCTTTGGTAAAGCCGTGCCCGCCCCCTGTAGTGCCCAGCTGGCCCACCAGCCCTGATAGTGACATCATCAGCATGCTGCTGGATGAAGGACCACCCCCACTGATGGAGGAAGAGGTGAAAAGGATCACAGGGCCAACGACTGATCAACCTCCACCTCCTCCCCTCGACTTTACCAACATCCCCCCACCTCCACCCATGCCTGCTTCAGTCAATACATCTGATCCCAGCAGCCTGATAATCACCCCACCACCTCCTCCTCCAGCTCCACCTCTTGAAACAGGTTCAGTTTGTGCTGATTGACAGATCAATCAACATCTAGGACATTCAAAGTTTTCAGGAGGTTTCGCCATATGCCATCTAGATGTGACATGATAAAGCAAGGAGCAATACCGCTCTACATACAACACCAGTCAAAAGTTTCAGGTCAGTAGGATCTTTTTAGTACTAGTTTACTACATTAGTTAAAATGTACTATCAACCTTAAATACATCTAAAGCATTTATTAATCTTAGGTAATGTTAATTTCAACATTTACTGATATATTATTAAAATCAAAAGTTGTATCTGTTAATATTGTTTAACAGACATGAGTTAACATGAACTAACAACAAACGTTGTTTTATACTGTAATAAGTCGTTCATTGTTAGTCAATGTCAGTTAATGCTGATGGAAACTAATGGAAAGATTCTTATTCTCACCAAGGCTCCGTTTATTTGAACAAAATTCAGTATAAACAATAATATTGTGAAATATTATTACAATTTCAAATAAATGTTTTCTATTTGAATATATTTTTAAAATGTAATTTATTCCTGTGATGCAGAAGCTGAATTTTCAGCATCATTACTAGTGTTCAGTGTCACATGATCCTTCAGAAATCAGTCTATCATGATGATTTGATGCTCAAGATATGTTTATTATTCAAATCAATGTTGAAATTTTGTGCTGCTTGATATTTCTGTGGAAACAAAAGAACTTTAAATTTTTTTGTTTGTGTCACGTTCCTCAGCTGTTTCATTTTCAGTGTAGACAGACTGGTTGAGACTTGAGCCGCGAGTGGGAAGAACTTACACTTTTGATTTACTAGAGTAGACTAACCTACATATTAAAAGGGTAACTAAACCCCTGGTCAGAGCCTGACTCCACCCACTGGCAATATTTGAAAAATGCTGAAAAAGTGGGCAGACCCCATCGGAGATAGAGGGGACGAAATAGATGCTAAAACACTCTATCCTGATTCGATTGTCAATACTTGCAATTCCAACTCCTGACTCGCTACATTGGTTTTGACGAAACAAACTGGTTTTTATACTGCCGCTCGTACCAAGAGTGTGGTGAGCTGAAACCTGCGTACTGCCATGAAGTGTGGAACATCCAATAGGAAAATTCAACTGCAGTAGCCACCGTTCAACCTGAAGAGGGCAGCACTAAGACGTTTTACACCATATATTGTAGAAACAAAACACTCTATACACAAATGTCAAAAAAGTTACTTGAATCAATGACTGGTATTAATAAAGTTCCATTCTTATAGATCATTAACTAAAAAAAGTTGGTTTAGGGTTTAGTTACTCTTTAAATAACACATCTAAAAACAATAAAATAAAAATGATACATTATACACACAAAAATGAATAAAAAAGAAAGTATGTTCTATAAGTATGCATGTGTGTAGTAAAAATACACTCCGTCAGTAAGCATATATGGATGCTGCTGCAGTGGAGCCAGAGGAAAATAATCCAATTAATCCAATGACAAAAGTTTCAAAAATAGAAAGTTCTATAATATAATAGAATTGAATAAAGAAATGTTTTGTCTCAGTGGCCAGAGGAGAATGGATTTCCTCTACCAGAAGCTCCCAGTGACATGCCTCCTCCACCAGCCCCTGATGGCCTTGATCTTCCAACCCACCGCCTCTGCCTGATGATCAGAACTTTGAAGGTACAAAAATGTCCAAATCAAAGCGTATGTTTGTTCAAAGCGTGGTATTTTGTTGTGTATGATGCTTTGTCTCGCTTCAAAATGCTTTAAATATGATTACATGTTTGCTTTCTGTTCTCTAAATCTTGATGTTGCTATTTTGTTTCTGTGAGCTTTTATACTCGATGCTCTTATTTTCACACTTGTCTCTCTCTTCTCACTCAGCTCCGCATCTCTCGCGGTCACGAGTGCGACGCCATCCTCCTAGCTCTCGCTCGCCTCTCTGAGGGTCCGCATGGGACCCAGCGCTCACTCGCTGTACACGCTCGCTTTCTCTGCCCTCTTGCTCAATCAGCGTGAGGCCCCGCTATTTGCCAAGACCTGAGTCATTACAGTTCATTGGTAGTTCCTCCTTTTGATGGCTAAACTGTTGATACGACTTAACAAAAACATCTAGACATTTCAAATAATCTTTTAGTAAAAATCGAATCACTCTTATTATCTGGCCCTTGAAAACATCTCTAATCTGTTCATATTAGTTAAATATTTCATCACACTTCTCTTTTATGAACACCTGTCAGTCATGATACCCCCACCCCCTCCATACCCGCCTCCTCTGGCTCCGCCTGCTTCGTTCAGCCCATTGTGCAGGATCCCTGCTCACCTCAGAGCACCTGGGTAAGTGTTGCGCACTGCTGTCTGGTGCTCTTCTCTTCCTTAATATTTGCCACTTCCCTTATTCTGCTCTTCGGCGAGCCAAGCCAGCATATAATGTGAGCGCGTATTCACGCCATTCTGGCATGCAACAGGATCTACACTTGATCTACATCCTCAATGAAGTTAGATCTCTCTCTTTAAAGCTCAAATGAGTCCAGTGATTTTTAAAGGGATAGCTCAGCCAAAGAAATGATCATTCTGTCATCATTAACTCACTATGTTAATCCAAGCCTGTATGATTTTTAGCTCCAAAAAGCATGATACAAGTAATGCAGTTTATGCACTATAGTGTTGTTAAAATAAAATATAAATATTACATGAAAAACCTAAAGTACTAAAAACATAAATAAAATTTTTATTATTACGAAATCACAAAGTTTAAAACTTAAAAATAAAATGAAAACTGAAATGTGAAAATAAAAGATGATTCAAAGTATTAATAATAATGAACAATTATTAATAACACTGGTGCACTATATTCCAAGTTATCTCACTCACTTGTGTTTTCTATATGTGTTAACATTGTGTGTAGATGCACATTCAGACCTTGAGATTCCAGCCCCGCCCACCATCAGCCACCAGTAGATGATTTTGACAACTATGAGGATATGCCCCTTTACCACCCCCTATTGATTACGACATGTCTGCACCAGCCGACTATTTGGAGAAAGGTAAGCTTAACATTGACTAATTTTATAAAAAATATTTTTTTAGAGAGCTAAAGAATTTGCATTGTTTATCAGTATCATAATAGCGACTTTGAATCAAGACTTCACTAAATCACTAAATCAAGACTTTGTTTTGACATTGACAATTAGTTGACATGTTGTGACATTCACTGACACATTGACATTTTAGGTTTCTGCTGATAATTCTGTACTGACTAGTGGTGGACAGTAACTTGAAAACATTTTTAAAAAAATCTGTGCTTATCTGAGTATTTTTATTTTAAAGTCCCCCTGTGGTGAAAATCCAGTATTTAATGTTGTTTATATGTCTGTGTGGTGTTTTTAATGTGCTTTAAGACAAACCATGTGCAAAGTCACTCAGTCAACACCATTGCTGAGTATTTTTTCTTTAAAACTACAGTGAACCAAAGACAAAAACTCAGAAACGCGGTTTGAAATCGCTGGTGTTTCTGACGTCACAAACATTCTTGTAAGCAATCACGTCAACTTGTGACCCTCTGAGCTGGTGTCGAGTGAGTGGGGGCGGGGCTAATTTGCATATTTATAGAACTGCATAGACTAAATGAGGCAAGAAAGAGTTACATTCCAACTGTTTTAAGGCATGAGGAATTTTATGTCATGTTGGTGATCAAAGAAGAGTTCTAATGGATACAATGATTGATTACAGCGACTTTGAGAAACTTTTTGTTTTACTTGACTACATTCCAAAGCATTATCATACTTTTTACTCCTCTATGTGGATGCCTCTATAATCGTCTCAAAACATGTCGTTCCTTCGTTATTCTGAACTGAAGAAATCATCACCCATCTTTTCAATTAGCCTGTAAAATCGGTTCGCAAACATACTGTACAATAAATCAGATTGATCCAATTGCATCAGTTGTTCTTGAGTTAACAATTGGATGAATTCTCAAATCAGACTCAAAATGAGCCGAGAATGGAAGATCTTCTGGACGTGAGTGCACATGCGACTGATGGCTCGAAAAGTATGTTTAAAAAATTCTGAATTTTAGGATTTATTATTGCAAATGAAAATCAGATTTAGATCACAGCTGTCAGTTGTTTGTGAACTAAATCTGCTGTAAAAGGGCGAGCTGTTTAAGCCCACTGAATGAAATGCTTGAATGTCTCACATTTGTTTATCACTTTGTCTGAACAGGGAAGGTTTTAGGTGAAAACTAAACAGAACATTAAAATAACACAAATGAAAGCCTATGCATCTCGCCGCTGCCATAGCAGTTTCAAATGATAGAAAACTTTTTTCCTAAAATGTTAACATATTTTGCCATATGTGATGCCTGTTTTCTGATGTGCAGATCAATACATATTAAGTGTCTGCTTAACCTTTCTTATTGACTAGTGTTGGCCACTTGACAATTAATTGTTAATTATTTAAGCTGTCTGTGTGTCTTGTACATTATAGCATATATATATATATATATATATATATATATATATATACATATATATACATATATATATATATATATATATATATAACATTAATTCACTAATCATTTTACTGGAGTATTAGGCTATTTTTATTACTTTTACTCAAGCACCTGATTTGAGTATTTCATCCACCACTGGTAATGATATCTACACTGACTGATTTTTGTAACTCTTGTAACTCTTTTTCTTACCAAGTGGTGGCACTATATAGCTACAACACAGGCAAGCCAGGTGACCTGTTCTTTCAGGAGGGGGACATCATCTACCTCACCAGCAGAAATGAGGATGGCTGGTGTGAGGGAGTTCTGAATGGAGTAAAGGGTTATTTTCCTGGCAACTACGTAGAGTCCACCGCTTAACTGGCCGTAAGCATCCAGAATGTCAGTAAAACAATTAGTAGACAGACATACAAGTTGTATTCACATTTTATCAAGTCGAGAACTTGATTGAGAGCTGTTGAAATGCTTTTATGCTATGTGTTAAGAAAATCCCAACATGCAGACTGATGCTTTCCAGCGGAGAGAGAGTTTGTGGACATGCAAAACCTCTCCTATTTTAAAGTGTATTTTGGTCTTAAATAATGATGATGATGATGATAATTGATTTCTCAGGACTTTAAGTTATAATCTAAAAGTGCAAGATTTTAAGAAACATTTTTTTGTACACTAGTTCACAAAGAAGTAGATGGTGGATGGTTATTTGTTAATTCTGTGAACATGTTTGTTTAAATTGTGTTGAGTAATAATGAAATAATATATTTGTGTAATATAATTTACGTTTGTAATTGTAAACCTGTATTGCTCATGAGATGTTAACATTTTATTGCTTTCCCAGATAAAGCAGTATTTTTCTCAAACATCCATTAAAATACACAAATCAGTAACAATTTCACGAATACCAAGTTAGCATTAACTTTTTAACATTAAACGGTTAACATAAATGTCTTGGAATAAGTTTCATTTCCTTGATGTCAAATTCTAACTATCCACTTCTTATACAAATATCTTTTACCCTGTTCATTCATTAAGATCTGGCTCATAAGCACCAGTAGCCTTTTTATTTTCAGTTTTTATTCTCTTTAGACTGTTTCACAATGTTTAGTTCATGTTAATGAAAGATATTAAACTGTCCAAAGTTTAACCTAAATGTGTTTCTCTTTATTTCCACATAAATAAAAGTAGAAACTCTTCGGGAGGCATTAGACAGCAAATATTGACATTAGTATACTTATACATAAAGTATACTTACAAATGCTAAATGAACTTGAAGTATTACTTCATTTTCCTAAAAGAACAAGTTGACTTAACCTGATCATTAACTTCATGCGTAACTGAAAAAAAAAGTTATGTGGAATTGTTCAAGTTTGTTCACATGACTTACTTTTACACAAAACTTTTGCATAACAATTATGCATAAAGTTTATTAAGGCAATGGGTTTCCTCACGTTTAGTGACTAATAAGCTTTTATAGTGCAGCCTGGACTTGGAAATTCATGTTGATCTAAGCTTTACCTTTTCAGACAGGGTGAGACAATGACTGTTCTTTAATGATAAATTGAGGTAAAAGGGAAAAAGAATACTTCTAATAAACAAAAACAAATAATGAAGAACACTTGCTTTGTGGTGATTAAAATGAATAAAGTGCTGCAAAGACAATGTCCTTCTTCTACAGGAAAGTCACCATAAAGGTGTTGAAACTTCACTATCAGCACTATAAACCCTCCCTCAGATAGACTTCAGTCTGACAATCACAGCAGTGTACACAGTCTCATTTTTCCGTAACTGACCTGCATTCTTTGAAGTAAGACTTTAATTTGTTTTTCAGTCAGGTGCTTAACAATTGATTTCAAGTAATTCGGCTTACTACATAAATAGAGTGTGTATGATGTTCTCATATGCTGATATCAAAGACATCTGACAGGCTTGTAGAAATATCTTGATCTGTACCCTAATGTTGAGGGCAAACGTTTTCAACAGTTCAAAACTTTTTTTATATTGTCAGAGAGTTTCTTTATATTTTGAGATTCTCTGATTATTTTGATCACTGGAAATGACAGGTGTTGTCTTCAACACTGCTGTGACAGTGAAAGAAGGAGTTACAATATATATATATATATATATATATATATATATATATATATATATATATAGGACAATTATAATGATGTTATTATAAAGGAAGGAAAGGGAGGGGAATGGGGAGGAAAAGGGAACCCCTGATTTGATATTAACAGTTAATGAAAGTTTGTGTATAACATAATTGTATGTCCATATGTCACACTCCTAGTGACATGTTTTGTTCTGTTCTTTTGTGTTTTATTAAAATCTATATAAACCAATAAAAAAAAGTTAAAGAAGAAATCAACATGCTTTTAAAGTGCGAGTAGAAGGGTTTCTTGATGGGTGTTGAAGGGGTGTGCAGCTCAAAAAAGCGGGACCCTCCTGAGTTGCTATGGGCCTAGTTCACTAAATGTAAAGGGGTCTGGGACCAATTTTGTTTTATCTCCCTTGGGACCAATGAGTTGGCTATTCCAGTAGATCAGGTTACTTTGATGGCCCTGGCTTACAGTAAATGGCAAATTATGAATGGAAATTGACAATATGTTGTGTTTACTTCAGAAGATGTATCTGACCTTCACACGGTTGATTTATTTTAATTGAACTGTGGATTACCTTTTTTTTTTCATCTGTCCTCAATACTGAACTGACATTTCTGTGTTAGCAAGACATCTTGCATCATTGTCATCATTGGTTACAAAAGTTTATTATGGTGGTTAAAGACAGTTAAATATTCACACGCTCATTTTAAGACATTAAAGATCTAATAGGACCTGAAAAATCTGTGTTTTCTTAACATTTAAGTGGTATCGCATCCTGTTGTATTACAAATTAAATTTTTGGAATTCCAGAAAAGAATTACAAAAGAAAAAAGTTATTTCTAAGATAAATTAATAACATTGATGGTGCTAAATGGTTTTTAGTTTGCTTGCTGGCATTTTGAAAGATTAATTTAAAATTGTCCAATAAAAACCCGCCACTTAAATGTTGGATGAAAGAATGAATATTAAGCTCTTGCTTCTTTTTCATACCTGTCCAGTCTGCCATTGGACAATGCCTGAGTTATAACAGTTACTCCACAATGATTTCAATGCCCGTGTATATGGCCTACATAGTTGATCACAGACTAATTAAAGCTGTCATCACCAAATGTAATTTATTTCCTTACAGGGTTGCTTCTAAATTGGCAATTTCTTCATTGGCATGGACATGAGTGATCATATAATAATAATAAAGTATGTATACCTTCTCTCAATCCTCTCCAAAACAAATTGCAGACAGTCTCCATGTGTCTGTCTCTGTGTATCTTTATGTTGACTTAAATCTTATATGTTTTTCACTTTTTGGAAATTCTCATTTAGAGATTGTAAAACTATAACATGTCTTCTGGAGGCTACCTGTAGCCTAAGGAAAATGACTATGGTTCCTCATTCCGGAAATGTGAAAATCGATGAAAGTCCATTCAATTCACCTTTGCCTAAGCCCCTCCCCCTTAGTTACTGTTGCTACATCCGTCAAACTTCATCTGCGCTCTGCATGGCTTATGCTGTAACAGTTCTTCCTGCTGAAATGTTATCAAACTTTTATAAAGCAGCAAATAAAGTGTCCGATAGAAGTAGGCAAAAGGGGCTGCAAACTGCGTTCGAAGGCTATATTCAAGACATACAGGTGAAACGCAAGAAACAACAAGGCATCCAAAATAGAGGCAGAGGCAAAAGTAAAACGTTACCCGTTCACAGTCAAAACATGAACCACCGCAAATCCTAATTCGAGACGGAGGCTGGGACTAACAATATCAGGGAGCAACACTGTTCATGCAAAGCTGGGTCGGTCTCTATTCACTTCTATAATCGTTATTACAAAGCAAACGGACTACACGTGTATAACGTTGTATTTATTAGCAGCGCGTGCTAGCATATCAACAACCGGTGTGAGAACCGAAATCATAACCTAAAACATTATAAAATGGTCGGTAACGCTTAGATTACAGCCCGGAAAGTACTGTGTAATTAAGAGGAATTTACAGTGTAACGTTCTGTAATTATAGTGTACCTATAAAGTACTTACATGTAAGTATAAGGGAACAATATGTAAAATTTGGGGAATAAAGGGGTAACAACCAGGAGAATTAAAAAAAATATATATATATATATATATATATATATATATATATATATATATATATATATATATATATATATATATATATATATATATATATATATACTGTAAGTGTTATAAAACTAAGGGGTACTTAGGGTACTTAGGGTAATCCTACTATTGAAATACAACAATCGTACATTTGGGAGCAGTTTAGCGAGAACATACACTGCATACCTTTTTGTAGCAATTTTGTATCAATAAGAATGGGTGTAGAGTTGTGTAGATATAAGATTGTGTGTATGCATTTTTATTGTACTTACCTAGTAACTACTGGAACGAGAGGGTAACAAACACCACTTTAATTTACAGCCCGCAATGTCACACTTACCCTGTAACTACAAGGAACAAGAGGGTAACAAGCACCACTACATGAAACATGTAGTATCTTTGCCCAATATTTAAGCAAAAGTTGCAATAGTTTTTGTTTTCAGTGCACTTTTGTTAAAAAGATTACTTTACAAATGCATAGATATGTACCCTGTAATTTTTAAAAAGCCTATACAGGATGCACTGGTTCACCATTATTTCAAAAATGAATGTTCTTGCTAAATTGCTCCCAAATGTAGGATTGTTATATCATAATAGTAGGATAAGCACCCTTTAGTTCTTTAATACTTACAGTATAAATAATTGTTTAATTCTCCTGGTTGTTACCCCTTTATTCCCCAAACTTAAAATATTGTTCCCTTATACTTATATTGTAAGTCCGTTATAGGTATACTATAATTACCAAAGGTTACGCTGTAAAATCGCTTTAATTACGCAGTACTTTCCGGGCTGTAATCTAAAGCGTTACCAAATGGTCTAACTAGTATAACTTCACACTCACAGTAAGGTCAGAAGTAAAAAAGATGTGCTTGTTGATCTTTGAGGGGTTTAGCCGACTGAGGACGTCCACACAGTTTAATCCAAAGACAACACTTGTCAGAATTTTACTTCGGTTTTGGGAAAGGAAAAGCGGACACCCCCATCCAACCTCTCTGGGAAAAGCGTATCTGTGTTACAAATGCCCGAGGCACAACGTTTAACCATATTTTGGATAAAACAACGACGGTAAAAGCCTGCGAGACCAAAAACATGAGACGCCTGTGTTGAAAGTCAATGGAGCGCGTGAAAAAGTGTGGACCCAAGGGGGTAATCCATCAGCCGGACGCTGAAGCTGCCTCTGGGGGCCGCCATTGTAGCGGGCTATCTCCTGCTGTTAGCATCCCATTGACTCCCATTCATTTAGGCGTCACTTTGACAGCGAATAACTTTACATCTGAGGCGTCCAAAGACTCCATTTATCCATTATTTATTTCTAAAAAAACACAACAATGTATAAAAGGCTCCATTACTTTGTATGTTACGTTATGGCCCCGTAGAAGCCATTCTTGTAAAAATAGGCTAAAAATTGCGTCATAACCACTCGACTGTCCGTTCGCGCAGTGGAGAAGTTACCGTATACACAGGAGGAGAAGCTCGCACAGCCTTGCAGGCAATCTTTTACTGTCTTAAAGTCAGCCCATGGCATAGATAGAAGCAAATTGACAAAATAATTAATCAGAATACTTACAAAAAGTTGCTCCAGGTCGCGTTTCGCCGTCTCTGTGCACGATTAAAATTTGTGTAGGCACAGCTACTAGACGATTTACAACTATCAGTCAGTTTGCTCACGTGACATCTACATCGTTGAGCCTGCGCAGAACGCTCGGCTATCAGGAAGTGAGTGCCCATGTTGAGCTTCAGCTCTCTCCGTTGAAATCAACGGGGTCCGCTGTGTCCATTTCTTTTACTGTCTATGGTCGGACCTCTGTGGAAGCCATAGACATATACACTAGAAAACAACCGCCGTCAAAACTGCCGCCATCTTGGAACAGGGGTCTTGTCATAGGAAGTAGCTAGGTAATGCTGCTGTCTCTGCCTTTACTTCGAATTCATTGATGGTGGTGGACTTTTGTACAGCGTATGATGTTCCCGGATGAAATCTGAACTAGGAAGAATGTTCCTTTTTTCTGGAATCAATGATAAATTCATGTCTGACCGTTGGAACAAACCAAAAAAACAAGATAAATCGCATTCATGATGATTTATGGTGATTTTATTTCCGTTAGACCTGAGTCTATATTGACGCTGATGCATTAAAGTGGAGGGGCTCCCCTGTACCAAGATGGCGGCTCTATTGACGCATTCGTTCCAATGAACTGCCGTAGCCAAGGTGACGTCTAGTGTATATGTCTATGTGTGGGAGCTCGTTCTTGGCTGCAGCTGTGATTCGGTCAATTCTAGGGCGTGGCTTAGCCAAAGGTGAATTAGGCTACTTTCTATAATATGTTCTTTGTGATCACCAATGACGTCATCAGCACATATGCTCACCCTCACTCATGCTGTCGTTGTTATTTCAGGATCTTTGCACCAATCATAACCTTTACCTTTTTGTCAATGTGCTGTACTGGCTTCTGTAAACTCTTCCTGCGGGCCCGTGAGGAGCGCATGGAGCGCCTGCAGGGTCAAGCTTGGAGCCAGTGGATCGTCCGTCTGTGTACGTCGTTCCGATCTCTATATCTGAAGACGAGCTGCACAGGCCGCCGCGCTACAGCACCGTGCAGTTCTACGAGTACGAGCCCCTCCGGCGTATCACGAGGTAAGCCGCGGAGATATTGTCGAATATCTACGTCACCGTCATTGAATGAATCTTGTCCTGAAATGTTTTTAAAAATAACGAGGATTCAAATTTATTTTGCAGTTATGTCTGAAGCCTGAAGCCTCCCCTCTGGAATCCCCTCCTGCATATTCAGAATCTGTCTCAAACTCACCCTCGCATTCATAAATCATGATCTCACCACACACAGTAGCCTATCTCAAGCACTTGGACAAAAATAAGAGGCAAAGTGGGTTTCTCCTGACTTTTTCCAATGACTACTACTCATGCTACCTATGCAAAGTGAGGAGGAAAATGTCACAGATGTGATAATCTGTGATTCTATTGGGATTTTGAACATGTCTTATATGGTCATCATGAACCCTCACACAATGAGTGTAATGAACTTGGTTAAAAGTTAAAAAAAATGTATATAGGTTTTTAGTTAATATTTATAAATTTTGCACATGCTAGCTAAACCTTTTTTGTTGACTTCCCAGATAGCACAAGTCTATTTGATGTGCTGTTTACATCTGGAAGACGTATTTTAAGATATTTAATAATAGACGTTTAGAAGATGTCAGTTTAACATGCATTCTAAATCATTACATCTTAAAGACATCTTCTAAACGTCTATTTGACATCTGACAGGAAACGTCCTATAGACGTATTGCAGATGAGCAAACACTCAACATATACATCAAATAGACTTGTGCTATCTGGGTTAGTGAAATAAAATGTGTTCGTTTATAATAAATGTAGTAAATGGTTGACTTGATCAGTCAAAATTGTATAGCTAATGTAAAATAAAAATAAGATGTTGTATAAAATGTTGCTACCAGTTTCTCTCTTTGTCTGTCCATTTATTAATATGCCATTGTGACACTGATAGGTTCATACACTGTTTCCTTATGCGACCTTCTGGCTCATGAGGCTATCCCAGTTTATTTAGATCAGAGCACTCACCAATTCATCCAACCTTCATGTCTTTGGGATGTACGGGGAAAACCAGAGGAAACCCACGGTGACTACACTCAGCTCCAGGGCTCGAACCAGGGATCTTCTTGAGCTTAAACACAGAGCTGAAAATACATGATGATAATCAAACTGTATCATTTTAAAAGATTTCAGTTTGATTTTATAGGCCTATTTAAATTCAAGAGGCCCAAGAGGACTGTCTCAAAACATCCTTTTTTGTCAAAATATCCAAATATAATTTTTTTGTCATCACTTCTCATGTCATGTAATCTTCTAGTGACATGTAATGTAATTTAATCTTGTCACAATTTTATAAAAGAAGTGTCTGGGTTGTAAATGGAATGGATTTAGGGTTGCAATAGAATGTTTACTGGTGCAAAGGTCTACATTGTGCATTATGTCTTAAGTGAGTGGAAACTAAAACATAAAACACACCCATGTCATAATACCATATGTCTAAAATATTATCAGAAATGACACTGTTCTGCCATAAAATGTGTAATGTAAGACTCCAGGAAATGACCTGTAGAAACATAAAAACCTAGCTTTTTTCCCATTTCCTTGTAGTTTATCAGATAAAATAACTGACATTTAAGTATACTGCATTTACAAAAGGATGAATGGATTCAGTGAGGTAATTTTGTTCATGACCTCTCTCTGTTGTGTCATTGGGTCAATAAAATTAAATGGCTGAAAACGTGATCTGCTGAAAAGAAGGACTTGCTTTACGACTGAATTTTCTTTTAAAAGTGCTCTAATTGATGCCACACGCTTTTTAGTTACCAAAATAACTATGTTACCAAAATATTTTTTGTAACATAGGCTACATCAGAACATCTCCTCACTATCCACTATCTCTGTAGACAGCCCAGACTCCACCAATTGCATCAAAAACAAACTGGGCCAACCCGCTCCACGAAACATAACAAACAGTGTTCCAGCCAATAACCATCAAGAATGATTTTGGGGGGGACGGGGGTTAGTGCGCGTACACATGAAGGGGGTGTGGAGAGAGAGAAGCATGAAGAGGGAAGTCAGAATTATATTCTCTTTAAAGAGTTAGTTCACCATAAAATTAAAATTATGTCAGTAATTACACCCTCATGTTGTTCCAAACCGTAAGACTTTCGTTCATCTTCAGAACACAAATTAAGATATTTTTTTATTAAATCTGAGAGCTGGATCACTCCTCCGGCTTAAGGGATCAAAACTGGCCGGTGCTAAAGTTATAAAAGACATCGGTAGAATGAGCCGTGTAGAATAGTGGCTCAATCTTAAATTTATCAAGGGACAACTTACCGGTATTGACTATTCATTTCCTTCTCTTTGGGCCTCAAGATTTCACGTAATGAAACTACGCAGCACTTCTAGGTTGAACACACAGAAGCGCTGTTCAGTATCACTATGTAGTTGAATAGTTGAATAAAGTCGTTATCTTTGTTTGTTTTTTTGCGCACAAAAAGTATTCTTGTCGCGTGATAAACTTAAGATTGAGCCACTGTAGTCACTCAGTCTATTTTAATTATGTCTTTTCTAATTTTCGGGTTCAATTTCAGTGTTATTGGTTGTATGTGTTATAATGTGTGACAAAGTGGCCAATAAACATATAGTAAATGATCTAAATAACTGTGAAATTGGTTATTTTAACAAAAAGGGTTTCTTTATTTGTTTGTTTTATCACAGTAGCAATTTACCCATATGTGTAAACTTGATGGATTAACACAAAACCTAGGAAATATTAAAATATTAATTTGTGATAATTGAAAATAATATATATAAATATATTCATAAATCATAAATTCATAGATAATGGAATATTAAATGCTGAAATAAAGTGATTTCAAAAGATGAAATAAAATGAATATGGGTCTTTTTAGAGGGGTTTGCAATGCATAGCTTGTGCAACAAGGGTTAATAAAATTTCAAAGGTTTCAATTCTTAAGCTGTCGTGTCGTGTGTAGGCCTAACGTTACATCACTGCCTGTAACATGTAACGTTAACGAGCTATAAACACGCATATATCACTTGCATAAGAGAAGTTGTTTTTTTCTTTCACATGCATATTGAAACCGAGATGTGTAGATGATTCAAAGCTAATTCATGTTTTAGTATTTAGTTTGACCTCCCTGCGCTGATTATATTCAAAAACGTTTTATTTTTTCCATAAAACGCACATAAAAAGGTGTTGTAATTACCGGCTAGGCCTAATTACTTTACATAAAAACGCTTGTAAAAGCGTTAAAGGAGTAGTTCACTTTATAAAAACTTTTGTTGATAATTTACTTACCCCCATGTCATGGAAGATGTCCACGTCTTTCTTTCTTCAGTTGAAAAGCAATTAAGGTTTTTCTATGAAAACATTCCAGGATTTTTCTCCATACTATACTGGGCACCAAACAGCTCAAGGTCCAAAAGACAGTTTTTAGTGCAAACTGTAAACTGTTAAAAGGGCTTTAAACGATTCCAGACGATGAATAAGGGTCTTATCAAGCGAAACGAACGTTTCAAGATAACAAAGTGTACGATTTTATAAGCTCAAATGCTCGCCTAGCTCTGTACTGTGACGCTCGTTCAGGCTCTCCTGTTCGAACTCGTTCCTCAAAATGAACGAATCTTTTTCCGAGTCAATTTGTTCATTTTGTTCGTTGAATCAAATGACTCGAAAAAATATTGTTGAGTTTGAACAGGAGAGTCACGAGACAACATCACAGAACAGAGCAAGGCAAGCATTTGAGATTATAAAACTTACACTTTCTTTCAACTGAAGAAAGAATAACATGGGGTGAGTACATTTTCAGCAAAAGTTTTTTTTAAGTGAACTGTGAACTGCTATTTAACGCGTAAACTTGGAAGAGCGCCCTCTGTTTGCAACGCACCCCAAGAACATTTGGCACACAGTCGCTGAAGAGATAGATTTGTGGGACAAACTCCGTCCTTTGGTGGTGAAACTGATCAAAACAAAATCATGAGAAAATTCAGACAATTTAGGTCCGGAAAATGATGAGAACTCATTTTAAAAAATAAAAATAAATAAATAAAAAATAAAAATAATGAGCTGACCTGAATTTAAGATAGATAAGTCAGTTCATTATGTCCCAATTTCAGACATAATGCATTCACAGCAAAATGAACACTCCAGGTTTACCACAGAGTTATTTCCACTTTTACCCTTAAGTAATTCGTAAGGATAATTCTGAAATTTTTTACTCAAAAAAAATCCTTAATATCTCTTTACAACTTGCTGGTTTAATGTGTGCTATTTTCAGTGAAATACAGAAAATACCACAATGGCACTGATCAAAGTAAATCTAAAGTCCTACCTCTGTAATTTTCTATAAGATGATATTCCTATAAGAATAATCATATTTATTCAGAATGATGTCTGGTTCTTGCCTGTATCAGTGTCAAAACTGTCAATTTAGACAGTTAACGTCAGCAATGCAGATTTAAGCACTCATTTTGACGGAAAAGTCGTGCATTAGTCATTTATTTTTTCACACATTATTTCCCCAAACATTCTATTTTACATATCAGGCAATTTACAGAGTCTTATTCTAATCACACACTGATTTTGTAAGTGAGACTACAATACAGTATCTGTCTCTAGCTTATACCATTATCTGATATGTAGAAAATGTAATATCAATATCAAAACTAAAATCCAAATACCTTACCACCTAAATATAAACAATAAAAAACAATAAATATAAATAATAGCTGCCAGAATTCAAGCCATATACCATTGGCATGAATGGAAATTGGTGAATATTTAATTAGCACTTGAATTATGTTTGTTCATTATAAAAAAGTAGAGAGTTTGTAAGAAAAGAGATATTTTCCCCCAATAAGCATATACAGCATTATAATAAATATGTAACAATGTTTTCAGTGAATAAGATCAGATACACACATGCATGCAGTGACAACATTTTACACCGACAGTATCCTCAGAAATATCAACATAAATGTCTTAATGTCATGCTCTAGCACTGTTCTTGCTTTCAATTCATAGATTCATTTCTAATTAGGATGTAAAATTGATGTTTGGTCCTTCAACTTTTAAAAAAAAAGATTTATTGCCGCATTTTTATGTCGTATATGTAAATATAGCGGACTATGGTTGATATGGGGAACACATCTACAAAAACAACCATCTGAAATCTATACACGACTGCATTCAGTGACACCTTCTGGACAGTATTATTATAATTCTCTTTATCAGTGTGCTCTCAGTGTCTAAACAGGATCACATTTCAAAATATTCCTGCCCAACGTGTAAAAAAAAGTACTGTAATGTGGATGTTTAAGAAACAAACTGTACAAAAGTCATGTGCCGGACACAACAACAGGAGATGAAGCAAAATAGAGCCTTATAATAAAAAATATAATTCACTGAAACACTGTCCAATCATCTACCATCTATGTCATCAGAATTAATGTACACTAACCAGTGGATTGCAAAAAACAAAACAAAAAAAAACTACATAACTTGATAAATTTACTTCAGTTGCAAATCTGCAAAAGACTTGTTTTCGGAGAATATGGTATATATTTTAGTTCAAACTTTTGAAAGTAGTCTATTATGCTCATCAAGGTATGCTCAATTCATTTGGTAAAAATGCAGTATAAAGAGTAATATTGAAAGTATTATTACAGTTAAATATTTTTGTGGAAACAGTGATACATTTTTGTAAAAAGAAAGAACAGCATTTTTTTTAAACAGAAATCTGATGTAACATTATAGATGTTTTTTACTGTTACTTTTAACCAACCTAATCCATTCTTGCAGAATAAAACTTAAAAAAAAAAAAACTTTGAACAGAAGTTCAGATATTCTATGGTTTATATATTTTTTTAAATTGATTTAAACATAAATAACAAAATTTGTGTTATGTTTATGCTTAAACTAACAAAAATTATGTGCTAATGGGGTATCAAATTATTAATAATTAATTAAAGTAAAATATATTTGTATCTCACACAGTGTTTTGTCTGAAGTAAATTTATTCTTATTCTTTTGGGGGATTATTTTTACTGGACAAAAAACAAAACAAAAAAATGATTAAGACTAATATTTTTTGTATATAAAATTCACAAATGAATCTTCACCTTCAAATGTGTTTGAGCAGAAATGTAAATACACTCTCCTAAAGGATTATTAGAACACCATTCGAAAACTGTGTTTGACCCCCTTTCACCTTCAGAACTGCCTTAATTCTACGTGGCATTGATTCAACAAGGTGCTGAAAGCATTCTTTAGAAATGTTGGGCCATATTGATAGGATAGCATCTTGCAGTTGATGGAGATTTGTGGGATTCACATCCATGGCACGAAGCTCCTGTTCCACCACATCCCAAAGATGCTCTATTGGGTTGAGATCTGGTGACTGTGGAGGCCATTTTAGTACAGTAAACTCATTGGCATTTCAAAAAAAACAATTTGAAATGATTCAAGCTTTGTGACATGGTACAATATCCTGCTGGAAGTAGCCATCAGAGGATGGGTACATGGTGGCCATAAAAGGGATGGACATAGTCAGAAACAATACTCAGGTAGGCCGTGGCATTTAAACGATGCCCAATTGGCACTAAGGGGCCTAAAGTGTGCCAAGAAAACATCCCCACACCATTACACCACCACCACCAGCCTGCACAGTGGTAACAAGGCATGATGGATCCATGTTCTCATTCTGTACGCAAATTCTGACTCTACCATCTGAATGTCTCAAAAGAAATCGAGAACTCATCAGACCAGGCATCATTTTTCCCATATTCAACTGTCCAATTTTGGTGAGCTCTTGCAAATTATAGCCTCTTTTTTCCTATTTTGTAGTGGAGATGAGTGGTACCCGTTGAGGTCTTCTGCTGTTGTAGCCCATCCGCCTCAAGGTTGTCGTGTTGTGGCGTCACAAATGCTTTGCTGCATACCTCGGTTGTAACGAGTGGTTATTTCAGTCAAAGTTGCTCTTCTATCAGCTTGAATCAGTCGGCCCATTCTTCCTCTGACCTCTAGCATCAACAAGGCATTTTCGCCCACAGGACTGACACATACTGGATGTTTTTCCCTTTTCACAGCATTCTTTTGTAAACCCTAGAAATGTTTGTGCGTGAAAATCCCAGTAACTGAGCAGATTGTAAAATACTCAGACCGGCCCGTCTGGCACCAACTACAATGCCACGATCAAAATCGCTTAAATCACCTTTCTGTCCCATTCTGACATTCAGTTTGGAGTTCAGGAGATTGTCTTGACTGGGACCACACCCATAAATGCATTGAAGCAACTGCCATGTGATCGGTTGTTTAGAAAATTGCATTAATGAGAAAATTGAACAGTGTTCCTAATAATCCTTTAGATGAGTGTACTTAGGCTGTTGTGACAAAGACTGTGGCTAAATTCTGACACAAGATATTCTGGTTTTGAGGTTTGAAACAGGATGTGTTTGGAGAGATGGTGATTTCACAGACACACTAACACCTGCAGTCATATAAGAGACAGATCTCTCCGATCAGTGTACACCTTTGGAATGAGGTTGATGATATAAACCAGGCAGGTAGCACTGATATATAAAGTGGCACATGAAACATACAATAGCTGCTATACTGAGCTCTAAAAGACCCACCCAACCGAAACCCACTGCTGAGCTCCCTTTAACTGCTCTAAGGAGGATTGGAGGGTCCTGTACGACTGTTCCAAATCGTCGTTCACGATGGTGAGGTCGAAGTAGTGTCCGTACACTCTTTCAATCTTGGCACTCTCATCCACTGTCCTCTTTAGCTCTGCGTCCTGTTAAACAGAGAACATTTTTAGGATGGCAAAAACACAACAACACATTTTAATGAGAACCAAGTTTAGTAAACAGCTGTAGGACTTACTGTTCGAAGTTTGGTCGCCACTCCTGCCTCAATCCCAGATCTGTTCATGGTCTTAAGCACCTCAAACTCAGGGGCTTTGATGAACACCACATACGGCAAAAACTCTGATGTCCTGAGGACTTTTAGGGACTATATGGGGGAAAAAATCTGAATCAAAACCTGGTTTTCATGAACTAATACAAAACATAACATAAAGGTTGCAAAAAAATTATAGAAGAACAATTTAGGGTTTGAAAGAACCATTTGCTTTTTAGAATGAAGAACATTTAATAATCAAAAGAACCTTTCACCACTGTAAAGAACCTTTTGTGCAGTGTTGTGCCTGAACGCGTTCATAAACTCGTTCAGTTATTTTGAGCGAATGTTCTAGCGAATGTCATATTTTGTAACTTCGTTCAATGGGGTGCCAGATTTCTATAAGAGCGTTCCAGGCGAAAACCGGTTAAAACACACCGTAAGCAGGCCTTAATATGAGAGTAAAAAAACATCCAATCTGGCAAGACCAGCCACCAGTGTCGCGCCAATGTGTCATCAAAACAAAAAGCATGTAGTCGACAATGCAGCAGTGTCGTATGATCATTTAAATTAGTTTTATGACGAGAGTCGTGAGGATGGGAAAAATCCTATTTCTGTGCAAACTTTGCCCGCTGATAAAATAATTGCTGTCTGTGGTTTTATATGGGCTGTGACAATAATGTAAAAAAATGTCTTGTAGCAACATATAGAAAAAAAGAACTATGAACTAGATTATTTTTGGAACTGTGAAATTCATGAATGAATTATGAACTAAACAAGTTCATTTTAAAATGTGTGAACTGAACTTGGAACTAGTTCATGTCAGAGAGTGAACTTTCCCAACACTGCTTTTGTGCAATGGAAAGATTCCATGGAGGTCCTTCATTGAACTATCTGTAATAGTTTATAGAATCTCATCAATATTTAGTAAGCCAGAGGACCCTTACCTGTGGGTTGATGTCCAGGATGCAGATGCGTCCAGCCTCCACTACTTCATGGATGGAGTCAATCTTGGTGCCGTAGAGGTTACCATCATATTCACCATGTTCAAGATAGTGACCAGCTTTAATATCAGCTTCCATCTTACTCCGGATGTGAAGGCGTACATCATATTCTCTCTGTCTGCTGGTTTGAGCTTCCTAGAGGTGTCTGCAGACATTGATACAAGAACAGCCCAGTGAACGTTAGATCATTCTTTATTTTCTGTTTATTAACAGATTGGCAGCACAATTTCTCCAAAGAACAAATTCTCACACTAAAGAGAATACTACATTCACACGGGATGTCCCGTTCAAACAGCAAGGCTTTATTATGTTCACAGAAGCGACTGAGCAAAATCTGATGCTTCAGTTAACAGTCATAAAGTGCGAGATAAGATGTGAGTAGCTAAAACAAGTAACAAAACATTTCATATTTGAAACCAGTTTACAGTTGACTGACAGAGATGTTAACTAATAAACTTGAGTCTAATTTCACCATTTGAACTGAAAATAGGCCTAATAATTTACAGGATTCAAGTATGTAATTCGTGAATGGCAATGTGATGAGAAGAAACATAAACAAATAAGTTTTAACACATTAGGCATAACTGTTATTATAATATTTTTATATATAATCGTTATAATAACATAACTGTTATTATAGCCAACTCCCCTAGTAAGATTAATTTTGGGACCTCTTTAAAACCCTGTGCATGGCCCTGGTCTGAACCCTGAGAATTGCACCCGATATACCCGAGAAGACTCACATGGGATGGTGGTGCCGTGATGCTGAGGGTCTGACACTAGCAGCTTATTCTTCAGGCTTCGTCGGGACCACTCCAGGTGCGCCCATCAGAATCAGAGTCTTCCTGCGGAACGGGGACTTTTGCAACCTCCTCATAGATCAGTATCTCATGCCTGTCAAAATCTTCCAGGGAGTAAAAGATAAACAATAAATCGCATACCAATACCAAATTTGTTGAGTGTTGAGTTTCAAAAGACACAAGAGATGCTGCTGAAGAAAAAGAAAACCTAACCTGCATTTTTGTAGTCAGGTACATCATTTTCTTCTTCTTCTTGCCAACCATTCCAGTGCAGAGATTGGCTGCAATACACATTATTTTTAGATAAAAACATTTACAGCATTATCGAATCTTAACTAAAGTCAAAATGATTCAGACATAGAAATGGTTCCTATTAAATCCACCAGGGGGCAGTATACACAAATCAACCATTCAGTAAGGTAGATTTAAAAACAGTTGGAAGAAAGTCATATTTTTATTAAACAAGGACGCATTAAATTGATCAAAATTGACAGAAAATAGAGTTATAATGTTCTTGAGCAGCAGAAAAACATAAGAGTGATTTCTGAAGGATCACATGACACTGAAGACTGGAGTAATGCTACTGAAAATACAGCTTTGACATCACAGGAATAAATTGCAATTTTGTAATAATAATAATAATATATAATGTAGAGAAGAGAAAAAAACTATGACTACCAGTCAAAAGTTCAAAGATTATTTTATTAATCGAAAATATAGCAACATAGGGAAACTGGTAAAACTGCACAATATTATTACAATTTAAAATAACTGTTTTCTATTTAAATATAGTGTAAAAATGTAGTTTATACCTGTGATGTCAGGAGAAAAGCTGAACTTCTCAGCAGCATTATGCCAGTCTTTAAGTGTCATGATCCTTCATAAATATTTCTTAAATGATACATTAATCTGTAGAGTTCTATACCTGCTGGTGACAGCTCAACATCTCTCTCTCACAAAAGCTTTCCTCTCTCCTCCTCCAGCAGCTTGACTGGGACTCAGGCCAGCACTGCCTCCCTCTACACGACACTGCCTGAGAAAGGTGTATGACTCTGAATAAACAGCTTTCAAGTAGGGTAATGTTGTTGTATCATTGTCATGCAGATCATAAACAAGCATAGTTATATGTGTGTTTGTTTGCCAAACTTACCTCACCTGAACCTCAAACAGAGATAGCATACATTTGAATAAAAAGCACAGGCACTTTAGGTCCTTTAAAAGCTAATAAACTATCTGGCACATGGCATGATTTACACAAAAATACTGTAGCGACTTCTCCACCCTGTTTACACCTGGTTTTAAGATGTGGTTTGTTTCATCTGAACACACAACTGCTAAATGCAGATGTTAAAAGGGTCTCAAACTTTTTAAGCTTGTCCTCTTTCCCATGACTTCCAGAGGTAGTCAAAGTCATTTACCACTGCTTTTAAGGAGATGTGAGAACCTGAAACCATGAGTCAAGCTATCCAATAGCAAAATCAGTATGCTCTCCTACTGAACCAACTGCATAAACATTATTAGAGCGCTAGCCAGGATTTAAACTTTGTTGGGAACCAATATGTTGAAGACCAAAAACATACCAAAGCACAATGTGTTTTACTATTTTGATTTAGAGAACATGCATCTAAGCATCAAATAGAAAAGCTGCTGCTCTGTAACATTTCATTTCTAGGTTTGGTTTATACTAATACATTAAGCTTTATTCACTTATTGGATTAAAAGTTCAACATATTGCATAACTATCCCTGAAAACTTATAGCAAAGTGGTTGGAAGTGGACAGAAAGAACCGACTTAAAATTATGATTGTCAATCAACGTAAGTCGAATTAATCGCATCCCAAAATAAAAGTTTGTGTTTACATAATATATGTGGGGTGCACTGTGTCTAATTATTTTATATATATAAATACACACACATGCTGGCATAGCACATTGAAGAAGATATTTTTTATGCATATACTGTATATAGATTTCTATATATAATTAGGGCTGGGCACACGCTAATCGCGATTAATTGCTGGTATCCACCTTGAAAGTTTCTGTTTACGTAAATAAATGTGCTGTTCAGTGTGTATAATTATTTTGTATATATAAACACACACACATGCATGTATATATTTAAGAAGTATTTGCATGTATATACTTCATATATATTTATACATAATTACATATTATGTGTATAATATGCATATTATATTAAGAGCACATTTTTTCTTAAATATATACATGCATGTGTGTGTATTTATATATACACAATATTTATACCACCTTTCGCAAACATATATTACGTGAACACATAGCTTTCATTTTGGATGCGATTAATCGCAAAATTCTAAACATATACAAGCATGTGTGTGTGTTTATATACAAGATAATTATACACAGTGCACCTATACACATATTATGTGAACACAGACTTCTATTTTGGATCCTGAATTATTAATCGCCATAATACGTCGGACAGCACTCACTCAAAATGAGGCCATGTTGTAAGCGGAATAATCTGCTCGACTACCGATGTGACCTACCAACCAAAAATCGCATCTCAGTAGCAGGTGTAGACAGGGCCTGAAAGTTGACCAACCAGACCTGCCCACCAGCTTACGTCTTCCTGGTTCACAATCTGCAGAATGTCTCCACGACAGAGAAGATCAGTCCCGACCTCCTCCAAGCGATGAGGTTGTCATTGGCAGGGTCATAATCCAAATGGCACTTGACAAAAAACCTGTAAACACAAGGATGACAGTGATGTCAGACTGAAATATAGTCTACATATGAAGTAACTGTTTTATTCACCAAAATTGAAAATAATTAAAAAATATATATATATACAAAATGAGGTCAGCTTTCAAAGAAGCTGATTCTAAGTGCCAATGCACCTAAAATGCCCGGATTATCACTTAAAGTTAAAAAGAAACACCCCAACAAACAACCATATAAATGTAGTCTGGACAGACTGTTAAGGTCATGAGGTGGATAGTAGAACGCTGCTGGAAGATTGTCTATAACATGCTTCTACCTTCCAGCTCACGATCCTGTCTGATCTCATGAGTAAACACATGATCTGGCTTTAACAGAGAGCGACTCACGGGACTCACTCAATGTCCCGTCCTGTATTTAGGGGGAGGGCTTGGTACCTGTCTGGGGATGTGGCTCCTGGTAGCTGGGAAGGATTTTGCAGCACCACACTGCCGCTGGTCTCCTGCAGCAATCTCCTGCAGCACACGAGGGTCGTCGCCCACCTCTCTCCCATTCACCTCTTCGATGATGTCACCCACGTGGAGCAGACCCTGCTGGTCCAACCATCCCCCGTGGAGAGATACGTGCAATCACCAGCTCTCCGTTCTCAATACGGAACGTCACACCTGACATGAAGTCAGAAACTAGTGGTCAAAACACTGCACATTTCGAATTCCAGCAATGAATTTCCATGACTTTACCAGGACGTTTTTATATTTACTATTTTAGAGACAAAGCATACCAACACAAATTGTATATTCACTGAGAATTTCATATAACAAACATTTTTAGAGTAAAACATGTTTAAACTAAATATTAATATTTTCTAATTTTTAAAGCAAGAATAACTATGAATCTAATTTAATCCTATTGTTATGCTCTGATCAAAAATATAATATTAGTATCATAATATATTATAATTTCATAAAATATTACTATTAAATGCAAATATATTTGTTTAATCTATGCATTTATATACAACGTAATTACTACTATGGAAATTTTATATGAAATATATTTTCCATACATAATGTGCATTAATCTCATACAAATTATACACTGAATGCAGTTTCACCAAGTGCTCTCCAGCCACTTTGCGGATGCCCACCATCCGGATGGCATCAGCTGGCACTGGGTGACGTGTCCATGGGCGTCTCCATGAAAGCGCAGGGCTCGGGGCGGAGTCTCAGCACGTCTGAGAGGCCACAGAGTCATGGGTCTCCAGACAGAGACTGATCATCACAAGCATAGGTGTGTCAGGCCATAAATCAGACTGTGTATTACTCTCTGTTTCATTTAACAGATTTGTAGAGCTGCAGCTGTGTACCTGGAAGTGCGGCTGGTTGAGAATGAGTGACAGCTCGTCGGCGGTGTTGCTGCGGTGTGTAAAGGGACTCAACTCTCTCAGGTATGTCCTGCACCAGCTCCACATTATTGTCCCTCACGGCCTCCAGCCGTGTCTCCTCCAGGACTCTCTGCACTCTGGGAGATGATTTAGGATCATATTAATCATCGGCTATTAGTTTGCTATTTCAAATATCAATTTAATGTACTTATTTACATACAATACTGGCAAAGCATTATCCATAGTAATGATAAGAAAAAAGAAAATGTAAAATGTTACAAAACCCACACAACCATTTGATATGTGGGATAATGAATAGGGTTTTTTTTTTGCATGTTTGGGTCTGGAATGTCCCTACTGTATGCTATGCAGAACTAACCATAGGGCTCTCCATGATGCCCTTGAGGAAGATGAGGTCCAGGTCATTGGCAGTGGCGGTGGCAGAGCTGGTGCTGTCACTCAGTGTGTCCAGCATCTGCGGCACTGCTGGGGGAAGGGTTAGAGAAATTATCATTTGAAATGGTTCTTTGTGTTAGAGTTCAGGTTTCTTTATTCCCGCCTTTTTGTTTTTCAAATCTGTAACTGTCAAATCCTCCTCATTACTGATTTTCTGGAGACTCAGCTGTACAACTAAGACTGTCAACACAATCTCAACAGGTAAATTACTTCTTTCTTAAAATGTCAATACATTTTGTTAATTTGTTTTTAAATATTGCAACTGGTTTCCAATCATTCATTTTTCTCTTTTACAGAACATGTAAGTGTGAGCAGCTCTGTTCAGTTAAGGATATAGCCTACTCATCTTCTCTTCAACACAAAGTACGTAACACAACAGATATATGGAATTTATGATGATTTAACTTAATTATTTATACCTAAACACCCAAAAACATTAAAACTATACCATGACTTTATATCAATTTTGATATGACTTCATTTTACATATGTATGTGAAATAAAGTCATTTCAAAAGTGATTTTTGCATACTTTGGCCGCCATAAACATAATTGTTTATATAAAAATATAAAAGTAAAATATTTTTTATATAAAAAAAAAATTTACCAACACAATATTGGCAGTATGGTGGTGGTGGGGAGTGGGATGGTGATGGTAATGACAATGGTAATAAATAATAAATGGTTACTTTGTATACGCATACCCACACACATACCCACACTCACACCCGCTCACATACACACTTAGATCAAACACTTAAATCACTCTTGTCACTGCTGGAATTATGGATTTACAAGATTGCTCACTATGTTGGTTTGTTTGTATGTATGTCTGATTGTTAAATAAAAAATTGGAAGAGACAAACTCTGTGCTGTCACGTATTCATAACCACATCATCTGCAAGAGGAATTGTCACTCAGAATCTACACACATGAAGGAAGTATTCAGATTGCGAATGTGAAGATATTTCACTGGAACTTTGTCTTCATTACATCAATATTGTGTTCAATGTCAATGTTATTTATTAATGTTTTCAGCTATCAACTTTTATGCCTGTTGCAGAGTTACCGCTAGAAAACACGGTGCCGGTCAAAGTGACGGCAGAGGTTTCGTTTTACGAACATTTTGATCATTTCGCCTGGAAAACTGGAGACAGTCTAACTTAATAAAAATCAAGGCAGTATAATGCAACGTTTACTGCAACGGAAAAAACATGAACGTCCGATTGGTGTCAATCAACCCAATTGTTTTTTTACTGTGCTTTCACACACATTCACTTTTTGAAACATTGAGGCACAGATGTACCAACAAATAAATAAAACATCTCCAGTTAACTAGCAGATGATTCATTTAGTTTGCTATTAAATAAAAGATCTAGCGCTAAAATCTGTTGTTTTTGAAATGAGAAAAAAAAACTGTAGCCTACGTACGAGTGTTCGGATTAGAGCCACTGATCTATATAATGAGATGTTCCTGATTCACCATCGTCCGTCACGTCGGCCTCTGAAAAAAAGCTTTTAAGGCTAGCCTGCCTTGGTCTGGCCATATTTGAAACTTCTCACTCAATCGTTTGTTGTTTAGGTCTAAAGCCGTTTTAGGTGTGCTCTTTGTTTGAAATGCATTTTGACAAAATTTTAACTGAATTTTGCTATATGAAGATCACATTACAGTATGTTCACTTTTGGACATTGTTATTGGACACATCAAATAAACTAGAGACAGTGTGAACAGTTTAAGAGTTAATTTATAAAAGTCCATAGGGCAAAAAAACACTCTTAGATGATGATGATACTTACCATGCTCTGTGCCGGTGGCTGCCACAGGCATGATGTTTGAAATCTGCAACTAAAGCATCAGAGAGAGATTTAACATTAATATGTTACATCATTAGGACTAGAGGGTGAAGTTTAAACAAAGAAAATATGGGGAATAAAAATAAATGTAAAAGAGTGGGGCATTTACCAGTAAGCTTTGTTCGCTATGGCGATATATACAATAAAATGAGACATGCAGTCTTTGTGTGTGTGTGTGTGCGTGTGTCTTAAGAGGTGGGAGGGAGAGAATAAATTGTTTTTAGGGGTGCTTACATTCAGCCGTGTCCTCAAAATGAAACAATGACAGGGAGCAGGTGCACCAGTCGCAGGAGGAGAGAGAGATGGGATGGACGGTGGGAGTGACAGAAGTGCTGAGAGAGTAGAGACTGAAAGGTTTTACTTGTAGCTTTCCGGAATACTTGGTCAGTTGCTGCATTCTACTGTCAAATATTTCTGTAATGAACTAAACTGGATGACCGACTGTTGTTCCAGGTAATAGATTAACCCCAGTCTATTTCTTTCCATATAATAAAATTATTTCTACCAAATCAATATTTCATGTCCATTTATTTAGATAGATAGATCCCCAAATGTTCCTGCTCTGAAACTATGTAAATGGTTTCCCAGTAAGCAAGTACAATAATCCTTCTAAGACCTAAAGGATCAGAGGAGTTAAAGACCTGACACCTGATCTCCTCTCTCCTTCTCATTTGCTCTCTACACACACACACACGCACATGTAGGTGTTGATGTTTTATGGGGAATTTTCATAGAAATAATAGTTGTTGTTTTTTATACTGTACAAACTGTATATTGTGTCTCCTAATCCTATCCCTACCCGTGAAACACAACTTTCACAGAAAACATTTTTACATTTTCAAAGAGAGAGAGATCATCACGCCTCATCAAACTTTTAAGCAAACAATTATTTTCTTGTTCTAGACATCTGTTGTGTTTCTAATGAACAGGAGCTGCACTGTCAATCATATTACAAAACAGGATGTACTGTAATGAATGTACTGATACAGCACACAGAGAGCAATGAATTAGCCGTGTTTACTCTAGAGACGATTAAACTGCCTTCACTACTACTTATGGTCTTCCCATCTTCCTTAACAACGCACTGTTCTACTAACTTTATTAGGATTTCAACACAAATTATGGGGAAGAAAAAGTGTTCCTCAAAAATCCCATGCAACCATTTTCACATAGCTACACTGTATGACGGAGGTGGTTGCTATAGCGATTCCTTCACCCCACATGTTACGTAGGCTAAGAGCTGAGTAGCTAGCTTACTTCCCTAAAGGGGAAAGTAGCTGCCTAACATACCAGCTGCAGAGAATTGAAGCTGAATTCCTGGAAGTCAAAACGTCTTCCTTTAAAGTGGACAATATGAATGCTTATTATGCAGATAGTTCACCCAAAAATGACAATTCTGTCATCATTATTAACCTTCATGCCATACCAAACCTTCAAGTTATTTTGAGAAATGTCTTAGTGGTTTTTATTTATTTATTTTTTTTACTTGTCTATACTATGGAGGTCAATTAGTACCAAAACTGTTTGGTTACCAACCAACATTCTTCAAAATTCCTTTTGTGTTCCAAAGAAAGAAATGAGAGATGAAATTGAAATGAGAGTGAGTAAATGATGACAGGAAACAGAGATAGAAGAGAACAGTCTGAAATCTCTTGAGTCAGTACTCTTTATGTATATAAGGTAGAGGTCAAACAAGGTCAAATAAGCCTGCTTTTGATACTCTGCTTTTAGGAATTTAAATAAAATAAAAAAATAATAATAATGATTTTAAATTTTGCATTTCACCTCTGCTCTAGCTTGTTTCCTAGTCTAACTTTCTAATTAACCTGACATTGTACACTGTTAATAATGCATGCATGCATGCGTGTGTGTGTGTATGTCTGCTAAATGCATAAATATAAATATGTAAATGGAAATTCCTGGAAGGACTTAGAACTCATGACTTATTCTATCCACTTTTAAAAAAATACATTGATTTTGCTGGGCCACTGAAATGAAGTAAGTTCTTAAGCAAAGCAAATGATTAAAAAAATCCACAGGTTGGTTCTCTAGTAATTGCAATAGTCTACAATGTCTAATTTTTTTTAAATAATCTAAAGAAGAAAACATAAAGCATAGGATCTTCAATCATGTGGTTGTGTGATGCTAGTGTGAATCTGTTGTTTATGTAGCAGAGATCAGTACTAGATGGATGGAGAGGTCAGACTTCACAGTCAACACACACCTCCGTTCTCGCTTCACACTCCAGCTTATTCACAAGCATGCAAGGCTCAGAGTGATGCTGCTATACTGCCGATGAAGTGTCAGTTCAAGTTCATTTTCAGTTCAGGCAAACACAGACATCTCATCTAAAGGGAGTCTAGTGTCTCACTCAGCTCCTTTGTTAAAGCAGGTCTTTATTAAAGGGGTGTTGGCTGTGCTTTCTTTGAATATATAGGTGCTGTGAGTGCCTCCAGAACTGCTGATTTCCGATTGTCCACCATCTTTAATCTACAGAACACCTCAGGGCTCCCATTCTCTCACTTCCATTAACCCAACACAAAACAAACTGGTTTTATTGTTAACCTACAGGCACACGGCTTGAGAATGACAGGACATAAATTGTCCCTCTGAAACTTTAAAGATTAAACACCACAGCTGAAAAATATATTAAGCAACAAAGCAAAGCAAAATATCATGTCAAAACTTAAAAAATAACCAGATAAGAATATATATTGGGCCCAATACACATTTTGAACCATATCAAGTAAAAAGGACTTCAGATGACATGCAAACAATCAATGCTAGTTTCTTCCAAGGGTCCAAATCAGTGTTATTTTACTATCTGAGATACTATTAGAGTATAGTTTTCACTTATATTTGAAATTGTTTTATATTCATTGTCTTTTTACATTTTCGTTTTAGAAAAATTTGTTTTAAAGTTTCTAGTATTTGTTTTGCCATTTTCGTCAATAGTATTTTTTTCTAGATTTCTAGACAAAAGATTTATTCGTTTTCATTTATTTTTTTCAGTTTTAGTTATTTTAGTACATCAAGTTAGAACGTAGAAATGTAAAATTGATTAAACTCGAATCACAATAATAGTTGTCAATTTCCTTTTCCAATATTTTTATTGCATTTCAGTTAATGTTTTCTTTCTTAAAGAACAAATTTGTGTTATTAAGGTTTTAAAACATTTAAAACAGGTATTGATTTAAAAGTAGTATATGTGTGTGTGTATATATATATATATATAAACAGTAAAAAGAAAAAACATTAAAAAACAGTCCACCTCAAAAACAAAGCAAACTATGGATCAAACAAAAAATCAACAAAAAATCAGTATATTTTAATTTAAATTAGATTTGCAATAATATCTGATAATTACTCCTAAACTCCAAAAACAAGATAATTATTAAATAAATCACAGAATTAAAAAAAAAGAGAAAAAAAAAGGTTCTGTCAACTGCCCGAAACTCTCCATGTCTTTAGCTGAAGGGTCTAATGTTTGATGTCAATTCCCAAATTCCCATGGAGAGCTGTCAGCCAAACATGGGATATGCTCAAACTCACATTTCAATCTCATTACCACCGAGTGTGTTTCAGCCAGGTGTGAATGCAAACTCAGCATCTGAGTGAGATCTCCTGAGAGAAGGCACAAGGGGGTCTTCCTGTTAGCCTTTTATAGAAGGGAAGGGATGGTGAATTTATTATGTATCTGGCAACTCTAAGGCCCACACCTCCTTCCATTCCCATCCTTCCGGCAGACCCCGCTGAGCCCCCCATGCTAATGACACCCTGGGCTCTGGCCCTGCCCACATCACAAGCAGCCACGCTCTCCATCTGCTCCCTTTGAGCCAGTAAAAGGCATGGCCCATCTGTCTCTAGCACAGACAAATACATCTGAGTCCCCTTTAAGGAACCATAACAAGAGGCTGAGACTGTGCCAGATTATGCTCTGCTTTTAATCACCTGATTTTGACAGCACATAAAGAATATTCCTATATAGGCATTAATGCTTTAAATCTGCTAGTGTAATGGTATCATACATAAGTTTTCAGTCACCAAACACAAAGTAAAGCACCACCAAATGTCATGTCTTCTATTCCTTTGAGCTTTAATATATCTACAGTATTGAACAAGTGAACTAGGCAACCACTCCACAATGGTTTCGAATATACAATCACAAAATCTCTGACCAATTAAAATAAAGAAAGAAAGTGTAATATATAAGGACATGGGTGCCGATTTCGGACACTAGTAAAACGTCCCAGAGCTGTCATAATAAAGATGCTACTAATTGTACCAGAACTAATTGCTGTAGCTTATAAATAATGTCTAGCCTACTATACTTTTTAGAGCTCTTCAAGATGCTCTTTCATAACAAATGTTTTCAGTTATTTTGTAGCATATATCTAATCTTTGTTACATTCTTAATGAAGTAGCTTCTAGAAAGTGTAGTTTTACATTCTGATCACAGGTTCTCTTGCAGTTATTGGATGAATAACTGTAATATAAGTGCTGATAATAATGAAAAAGGGAGGTTCGAAGAATTTAGCCTAACTGCAACGCCAACAATATGACAGAAGCGATACTAACATCTGATGCAGTCCTAAATCACACTAATTAGCACGTTCGCATTTCACTTAAATTTGATGAATAAGATAATATCAGGCCAATTTAGAAACAAACACTCTCGACGCGTTAAAACAATAGATGAATTCATAATTTCCTAACCGTTAACAACAATAAGACGACACTATGCAGAAGATGAAACAACGACTATGGTTTGTAACCCTAAATGGATACTGCGTTTAGAGAGCTAGCTACATCAACAAGAAAAATACGAAATTCTGAAATTATTTATGTCATAAAAAGAGATACTAACCTTTTTCCGTATAGCTTCGTTGCGTTGTTTTCGATTCTTATGAGGTGTCTACCACGCTACAAAGCATCAAATCAGAGTCTAGTCATTGCGTGGACATAAAAGGGGCAATGCTCAAAATGTCTTAGAAGGTGGGACCCACCAGCTGATGTTTAGCTATAGGGCCGCGTTAACAATAGAATGTTCTCGACAGCCCGCTTTAAATGTTCCTCATTCATTTACATAACAGTGCCAAACGTTGACTAATGTACATTTGCAGGTTCAACAGCGAACATTTCTTCTGCTAAATGTGTTTAACATAGTGACCCTAAGTGTTATCTTTCATTTGTTTATATTTTGCTGTTCAAAAATTGTCTGAACAGTTGTTTTGTAGAATAAGATGTTAGCAATGTCTATAAATAATTAATGAATAAATAATAAAAATTGAGTTTTTTTGCCCAAATGTTATTGACGTGTGGAATCTAAAAGAGTTTTATTTTATGTTACAGGAGGGACATCTGCTGGTCATTTAGAAATAACCTAATAAAGAGAACTAGGTATTTTGAAAAGGGTCAGACTAAATCACATTAAATAATAATAACTTAAAATAAACCTAACTTTACGGCATATGGTACAGTCTTTTTAAAAACCACCAGAGCAAAATAAATAGCCATATTCATCCAATTAACTTTTAATCACATAGAATAATTTACATGGTCAAAAAAGCATAATTTCTGAATGACACAATGAAGTATACACATTTACACTTCCATTAATAGTTCCTATTATAACATATTATGTACAGTTGTTGATGAGATTTGTTCTATGCGCACCAAAAGAAAAAAAATGATGTATAAAGAGATGGATGAGGTTGTCTGATGTTCTCATTTAATTGTCTGGAGGTTTTCTGTGGGAGGCACATGTGGGCTTAGCTCAGGACAGGTAACAGACGGCCACTGAACTTCACCACATATAAGAGTCATCATATCTGAAAGAGAAAAAAGAAAATAAAAAATTACTGACATCAATATAGTTTATTCCCTATTCCTGAATGTTTACACTGATAGTATCTTCACATTAAAATCTTCCATCTTCTAATCAGAATTTGTGTCAGTCTATTACAGTTTTCAATTAGCTAGCACAGTGTGACTTTTTATTTGAGGCCTATAAGGGCTGTTAATTGCAAGGCATTTCAAATATTAACCGCGCATCATGTTCCCTAACCCACTCCCTTCCTGACGGACAGAGAGAAAAGAAGCCAGGGATCCATCTGTCCCCTTATTCCTCAACAGGTGTGAAAAATTCACGAGTTGTCCTCCTTCCCATTAACTCATTATCACCCTTTGTGAATGAATTGAATTCATACCTTTAGAATACCATGTGAATCAGGAAACTATCTGCTTTATTGTTGTAAGTATACTCACAAGCCCATTAGCAATTAACATTAAAATTATAGCTAAAGTAAAAAAGACTCCCACCTTGATCTCTGTTTGTGCTCTGTATCATCCCCGAACAGCAGCTCTGCCATCACATCTTCCGAAGCTGGACCTTTTCCCATACCTGCATGTAAGGAATATGACAATTTATTCCCTCATTACTTAATTCCATCCGTGTATCTTAGCTGGGAACATTTCAGTACTGAAATAATGACTCAAATTGCTCACACAGTGAGCTCATTGTGGTGTGTGAAAGTGTCAGAAAGTGAAAAGAACTAGTCAGCTCACTTTATCTGTCAGACACCAATTATCGATATAAATACAAACTGTCTTTTCACCCCAGACGTTATGAATCTAATTTAGCAGTCCAATATTTTTTTGACTGCTTGAAAGCTGTAAGTGCTTGAGACATGTCACCTAGATTACTTTGACATTTATCTCACAGATGATATGAATAAAGCCTCTGATCTTAAGAAAAAACACGAATGTCAATTTTAGGGAACATTTAGTGGAAATGGAGCAGAGTTGAAATATGGACCTGAGAGAAGTGAGTATTATTTCTCTCAGAACAGCATCTTCCATGAATAGGCCAATGCTGAAAACAAGCTAAAAAGTCATTGGTTTGACACTTGAATAAAAAAACAATTTCATGCTCAGATTCCTCCTCAATAGATGCCTACAAGCAACATCAATACATCTGAGACTAATGTTACAGCTATTTCTGAAACATGAGCTCTACAGAATCCCACCTGCTCCCTATTACGGACATCGTCAATACTTTGTGAAGTGGCCAACATTCATTTAATGTAGTCACGACTGTGACATAGTCATGGTTTAGCTTTTTTAACCATCACGTCTGTTTGATTTATCTCAGATATGCATCAAATATTTTCATTTTGACCTCTTATACAGGCAAGACTTTAGGTTCTTTGGTGGACTAAAAGAGTATGAGGCCATTGTAGGGAGAAAAAAACTTGTTTTTATTGGAATGTTTTGCTCATATAGCTCTAAATGTCAAAGGCCTGTTGGACTATAAATATGTAAATAAATGTAGTCCTCTATATAGGACAGGGATGCAGAGAAACATCAATCTATGACAGATGAGAACCCTATTCAATCTCAGAGGCTTCTCTGAGGTACATCTGTTAGGTTTTATCACTCTGATTTGTTATATGAAGAGCCTTTGGCTACTGAAAAGTGGACCATAATGCAATTTCAGAATCCTATTGGAGAATTTAGTCATTTGTCCTGATATATGAATGGGAGATAGTGCACTGACACTAAGGGGAAATTATTTTTTTATCATGGACATGGTCACCTTGGATGATAATAATAAGAACATTTTAAGCAAACATAATAACAACAGGTGCGTTTGTATGATAGCCTACACCGCGTGTCTTTCTCACCGTTGTCTCGTGATGAGGTTGATGTAGTGTCTCAGCGCGGTGTAATATTTGGCGAGTTCCTCCGGAGCAGCGTCGTCTCCAGGATTCTCTGGTTTCGGCGGATAGGCGTCCACAAGCGTCCCGAGACACAGGAGCACGCAGAAGAGAAGAGTAGCGATGACGGTCCAGGGCTTCAGAATGACAGCCATCTGAAAAATACAACTCGCTTTTTACTTCCTTATGTGGACTGCGCTTTATAAAACGTCTGAATGGATCCTAAGTGAGAGAGCGACAACAGGTGGGAAAACGTAAATCGGTTTTTGATATATATATATATATATATATATATATATATATATATATATATATATATATATATATATATATATATATGTATTATATTTATATATTGATCTCAGCTGCACATGCAAATATGTGTGAGTAAAAATTCTAATTGCATGTGCACGCTACACACTGCAGTCAACATGATTGCAAAAAACTTACAAAAGATCTCTTTAAAATTCGGAATTATATGTCAATATTATTAATTGAAACAATCGAAAATGTAAAAAAAGAAAAAAACAACAACCAACTGAGATCAAGACGGTTTGAACTACATAAAGCAATGAACCACTATAGTTTGCATATAGCATAAGCTACGATAAAAAAAACTTTTGTGAAGTGATTTGAATAATAATAATTATGATCTTTTTTTAATCTAGTATATCGTGCCATTTTCCTATGAGATAATAACAAGTAGGCTGAACTTTCCTGCTTTCCTGCTGTCCATGGTGCTGAATGCGCACGTAGCTACTAACAAAAATGATGACATATAGGCTACTTAAAACATATTTTGTATACAGCATAGCAAACTCAGAATGAACTTAACATTAACGAAAACAATGAAAAGAATGCCTCGATTTTCCACAGCACTTCAAGTCAAATTTATCACGTAACGTAGCGTAACTCCTGATTTGGCGCCTCCACATGCAGAATGATAATCACAATAAAAACTTACTTTCAGCAGTAAACGACTTTAGGTAGGCCTACAGTTATTTCTCTGGACTGGAACCCTGAAGTTTCTTGTTCCAATGTTCTTTTTGCGTCTCCCGAATCTTTGTGAGGTCTCTGCAATAAGAAGTTACACTCACTGATCTGTCCTGCCTGCACCTCAAGTGCTTTATATACAGTGCTGCGCCTTGCGTAAACACGAGCCGGGCGCTGCCCCCAACTCCACATCATACGTCAATCATAAACGTATTCGTAATACCTACAACTCACTAGACATTTTCATCAAGATTATTGTTGATGTTCAGTTGCAGATCAGGTATTATTGAATATGAGACGTAAGTTAAAATGAACCTGAACATGACAATTTTGAAGCTTGAATGATTTTTTCATTAAAGTTTCTCAATTAAATAAGCCTATAGGCTACCTTATTCTTTATGAGCATAGTCAAGTCAAGCAACAAGGGTCTGTCAATGTAATTCAATAATCAAGTTCAGATTGTTTTGCATCAGTAGCCTAGGCTACGACAGATTTTGATGAAGTGGCATTTGAATATACGAGAGAAAAAAGAAGAAGAAAAAAACAGCAGATGACACTCTGTCAAGACTGGCGTACAATCAATGCGTCCCATCTCATCAATTAAACAACTTAGGTTATCTTCTAGATTGGACTATTGAATATTGCCATACTACTGCCACAGTGCTTACATTTATGACCAGAAACGTCCTACATGGAGTTATGAAAAATGTAAATGTCAATACCTTGGAGAATGTAAAAGGAATTTAAAGTAAAATCAAGTCATATATTTACCTTTTTACCATGTTGCTTTACTTATAGGTGCAGTGTGGGATTTTTAGCAACATCTGTCGCTAGAGCGCCTATTGAGATCAGGGGAGTGAGGTTTACTCGCACAGCAACTACTAGCTGGCCTCTGTTACACTCACTCCCCTTAACCTCACTCTCATCCGGGTCATGGCACCAATGTAACCCTTCCACCCGGGTCCTACTCGACCCACTCCGAGCAGGCCTCGAACCCGGATCTCCGGCATGAGAGTCAGTCGCACTTACAAGGAGGCTAAAGACTGCAGCCGCTACCGTCTGTCGCTAGAGCACCTATTGAGATCAGGGGAGTGAGGTTTACTCGCACAGCAACTACTAGCTGGCCTCCGTTACATAACATTCGTTTGAGAGCGAAACAACAAATTGAGGGTTTCTGAGATTTTTCTTATTTCCATTTTTTTAAGTAGTTACTTTTTACTTACGGTTATGAATAGAAATGTAGTGGTGTAAAGAGTACAATATTTCCCTCTGAAATGTACTTGAGTAAAGTCATGAGTACTCCCCAAAAATGATACTCGAGTAAAGTACAGATCCCTCAAAATTGTACTTAAGTACTGTACTCAAGTAAATGTACTCCAATACTGTCCGGCTCTGGTTACCACCTCTGACGAAATTGAAACCTAGCTTTGTTCTTTCGCGTCTATTTACCACATTTTTTTACTTTTTTTTTTACCATTAGGCTACATAAACATGCAACCCATGTTGAAACCAAACTTTTTTAACTAAAACATCTGGAACTGTTTTAGAGGTTGCAAGCTATTGTGTAGGCCTAGCCTACTTATACTAAATCGTTCAACGAGATTGTCTATAGTGGTTGGAAGCTTGGATTAGTAAAAAAAACGATTAAAACATGTTAAAGAAATAGATATTGATGAATATAGCATGTTTATACAATTTGATATACTTGCATCTATAGCTGCAACTTAAATTCCTCGCAAAGAGTAGGTAACCTAATAAAGATTAATGTATGTGTCAAGTTCGCTTGGAACAGGAAATTAAGAATCTGTAATTTTTACAGAAGATGCAGTGACACATTTGCTTAAGGTCTAAATTAAATCAGTAAGAGGATATGTAATTACAAATAAATGAAAGCGTTTCTGTGTCTCTGGGTCTGAAATACTGCATCTGATTTCTGTGTATAGGCCTATTTGCAGGATCCCTTGAGGCATTAATAATAAAACTTGTTCCTAACAGACTGATTATGTTGCAGGTAGTTAATACTCTCACGGATAGCTTTGTGGTAATTCAATTATGTCTTTACTTGTGGTTTATTACAATATGGCAAAAGAATGATAGAACAAAACAACAAAGGCATGATTAATAAAATGAGAACTCAAATGACTTTTAAATGACTTAAGAGATATGCAGAAAAATAGCAACTGATCATTGACTTCATATGGATGTGGGCAGTGTAGGGTATTACTGTGTAATATGGTGCTGATTATAAATTGCACTCATGAAATTGTAATCAGTAAAATAATCTTAGGTATTAAACATTTTAAGCAATTTCATCTGATTATTTCTGATTAACTCATTATAAAAGTTTTCTTTACTTTCTTTGTTTACTTTCAGAAATTATCAAACTAACAGCTACAGTAGTTTTAAGTGCATAAAGTTCTAATTAATTTGTCATTTAAAGACAGGTTAAGTCTAATAGTTGCCAATGGTGAGTATATTTCGTACTGCTCCACATTGTATGCTACAAGTTTTAACAACAGGTTTTTTCTCTGATTTAGAGGGGCGGCAGTGGCTCAGTGGTTCATGTAGGTTGTCTACAAACGAAAGGTCTGGTGGCTTGATCCCGGTTCCACCTGACCAAGTGTTCGAGGTGTCCATGAGCAAGACACCTGACCCCAGCTGCTCCGCAACTGAGCTGGACTGGTGCCTTGCATGGCTGCTCGTCGCTGTCGGTGTATGAATGTGTGTGTGAATGGGTGAATGTGAGGCAAATTGTAAAGCGCTTTGGTGGCCATTGGGTCTATGAAAGCGCTATATAAATGCAGTACCATTTACCATTTACCATTTAGATAAAGTAAGTGCTAGAAAATACAGTCTGTGCAAAGTCAAATTTGAGCTTTTCTCCATAAGAATGTATCCATTTGTTCTACACAATAAAGCTAAAGTCATAATCCAAACAGTTCAACTCTACATGTGTCATTTACTTCATTGTCTTGCATCAAAAAGGTCAACTAATATCTGACTCATTGTGATAACAGGCAGTCATGACTTCTTGCAGTCCTTTCAAGTTGTTGCTGGCACATGATTGCACTATACGTCACAATGCTGTACAGGATTTAGTCGTGGGGTGGCTGACGTGGGCTGTACATGAGTCCTCACAGGGAGGCCCCCACCCCTAAGCGGTCACGTCAATGGGGCTTGCTCACGCTAACTGCTCCCTCTCAGCTAGGTGGTGTTGTTCATAAGCTCCACATCAATCCAAGTTTGGAGGCTTGTTCAACCCCTCTGAGGTGCAATATAGTCACTCGGACTGATGCACCAACTCTGAGACCCCATTAAAAAAAACTCACACTGACTCAAGAGGAGCCACCCACACAAAAGCCTGAGTCTACGCTGAATAGCAAAGGTTGTGTTTCATGAAGAGTTCTTCTTTAGATACAGATTTTACATGGATTATGGATGGATTTGTTGCAGATGCCCTCAATAATGATATTTCATATTTCATTTTCCACATCATTTCCAGTGTACACTGATGCTTTTCCTATGTAATAAGTATAATTAACAAAATTAGCAACAAAAGGCAAAATAAAATGAAGAAAAATACATTTCTTTAATATTAAAAAATAAAACATTATAAAACAAACAATAAAAGTTTTCAGAGATAAAATTAACAGGCGTGGCCAGACGTCAAATAATTAACTTTGAAGTTTCAGCAGTCTAACATTTTAAAATGTCACACAGAACTTTAATGAATGTAAGTGACATTATTACATTTGCAAGTGCAATTGACACTCAAATTGCTAACCTATTACTTGCCTAGTGAGGAGAATAATGTCATCTTTCAACATTTTATACCTGTAGTTAAAAGATAGTGCCCATGACGTATCAAACGATCTGACTAAAAGCCAGGTACAAATTGAATTTAAAAGCATTTGCATGTTGTGATGGCAGTATGTCACATTTCCCATCTGGCTCTGAATTAGTTATACAGTACATACTCATCAAATATTTTCTATATCCAATAATATGCAATAATATACAGTACAGAAAGGATACCCTATTGAATTCTATGGTTTTACAACGTATCAGGATTCAGGACATAATAACAAATCATCTGGTCTTTAGCTGGTCTTAAAATTAGGCAAATACAACCACCGATGAGCAACAACACTTGACACAGTACACTGTGTCATTATTTATTTAACAAAAACTAGGCTAAAATTGAGAAGCCATACACCCTCTCTGCTTCCATGGGATTGAAGAGAGTGAATAGCATTCAGGTGCTGCTAATCAAATGCATTTGATTAAGTGATCATCAGCAAGTGTGATCACCTCTGTAAAAGCAGTCTTGTCAGTTTGCTGGTCCGCAGCAATCAGGTGCATGTTAACACAATGCCAAAGAGGAAAGACATCAGCAATGATCTTAGAGAAGCAATTGTTGCTGCCCATCAATCTAGAGAGGGTTACAAGGCCAACTACATCTCAGACTCTACAGGCCTCAGTTAGGATGTAAAAAGGTCATGACAGTACAATTATAAAAAGACTGAACAAGTATGGTATGTTGGGAGGGAAAGCCTCTTCTCTCTGAAAAGAACATGACAGCATGGCTTAGGTTGAAAAAGTTGCATCTGAACAAATCTCAAGACTATTGTAACAATGTCCTTTAGACAGATAGAGACCAAAGTGGAGATGTTTGGCCATAATGCACAGAGCAAATATTGGCAAAAAACAAACACAGCAAATCAGCACAAACACTAACTGTGAAGCACAATAGTGCAGTGGTGATGATTTGAGGTTGTTTTGCAGCCACATGACCTGGGCACATTGCAGTTATTGAGTCAATAACAAATTCCCCTGAGTACCAAAGTATTCTAGAGTCAAATGTGAAGTCATCTGTCCTCAGGTGTTGTTCATCTGAGATTGCACTTACCTAATTTTAAGACCAGTATACATATATACTGTTATGATTTCCATTACACCAGAGTAGATGTTAAAACTTCATGCTGATTTGTCCTTGGCTTTTGCCAAGATAAGCACTAACTAAGATGTAGCTTTACAGTAAACTATGCTTCTCTAACCATTTACGCTTCTTTCCATATGGTGATGTAAATCTCTTTCTGTCCGGCGTTAACAGCTGCCAGTGTACTTGGCACATCAGCACACACGACGGCTGCAACTACAGTGTGGTCTCTCCCAGTGGATCAACATGACAACCGTCTGGATTTAACCGAGTAGGGGACATCTCTAGGGTCTTCAATTGGGCACCTTCTGTCCTCAGTGTTTCGTTCGACTAGCCCACGACACCTCAAGATGGCTCTGACAGTGACTTTGGCGTCCCAGAGTCACCACCCTTGCCATCCCCCACTCAACTCAGCCCAGCTTACTGACCTCTATATCCCTCCTGCTGCTGAGGTTGCTCCTTCCTCATTGCTCAGATCTAGCCTAACCACAATCCTCCGCAACCCAACCATACACGCCAACCTGTTTGACTAAGGCTGTCGAGCCCCACTGTCTTCTTTAAAGTAGGTTCAGTGGCAACAGATTCTTTGAGTTTTTCAAGAATTCTACGAAACCGCAGTGTGGCGTCCTGTACACAGGACGAATCCAGCTAGAATCTTTCCGTCTCAACCACAGCCAGTTGCTGCTCCTCTCTGCTGCTTCAGATAAGTTCTTTACTGTGTGACGCAACTCTTGGCCACTGAATCCGACATCTCTGATGAACCGGGTTGTAGAGTGTGTCACAAAACCTTGACAACCCACTTCTACTGATAAACCTCTCCATCCTCGCTGTTCTGCTTCAGTGGCCAGATAAGCATACCGCAGTTCTTCCTCTCAAATGCCTACAGCATCCTCCTATGGCACTGTTAACTGTATCAGTTGAACAATGTGTGCCTGATCTAGACCACAAAACAATATCTGGTCATAGGTTAGTGGTGGCAATCTCAGGTGGAAAAAAAAGCTGTTGATCAAGATCAGCCATCATCTTCCAGTCACTAGCAGCTTCCAGTTGTCCTGGCGAGAATTGGTTTTAACATCTTTTTTGGTGGTTGCTCGCCTTGGTGGAGGAATATTGTCTTAATGTTTAGCTAGAACAGGCAGCAACTTATTGGTCATGCTACGCTTGCCTTCCAATGCTAAAGCCAAACATCCCAGTACTTGGTCATGGCGCCAGTAAATCCGATCTTGGCTAAGAGCCTCCTACCCAGAGCTTTAGGTTCTGAACTGATGGGAGAATATCAACTGATCCTACTCTCTTCCACTGACCAAAGGTCTTGCCAGCCCATCTTGCGTTGTTCCACACTCTCCCATCTCATCCACTCTCCCTGCTTGGCCTGGGAAATGGCCTTTATACACCTCATCCTCTCCTCCTGCTTTCGCACCACATTGACAACCAGCTTCCTCCTTTGAGCTGGACCTGCCTTGTGCCATTTCAGGAGGAGCTAAACTGAGCCCAAAAACCCCCTCTTCCATGCTATACCTGTCCCACGATATCCCCAAATTGAAGGGCAGCCTTTGTCTACCACAGATTTCTTTGCTGACCACTTTCTACCAGTTTTTAACACAGGGGCTGCCTCCCTTACACATTTGTCACGTGACTTTACTAAGGTAAATTCCAGTATGACCTTGGTGCACTTAAACTCCTCAGTTAAAGCAGAGACTATCAGCTGCAATATTCCTTTACTATAAAGTCCTACTCTGCTGAGGCAGCATGGAAATCCCAGCCATTTCCTGATGTATTAACTTATTAACGCTTCCAGCTTATCCACTGTTGTCAAAGAAACCTTGTACACAGTCAGTGGCCACAGCAACCTCGGCAGTAGACCAAACTGAAAGCACCAAAGTTTTAGTTTGCCTGGTAGAGCACAGCTGTTTATGCTCTTCAACCCTTCCACTGCTTGTCTTCTAACTTCTCCCACTTGAACTGTGTCGTTTAGATCCCCATTGTACCATCTCCCAAGACTCTTCACTGGCTTCTCAGAAACTGGTGTTGCCTCACCATTAATGAAGAATGTTTTATCTACTACCTTTCCTTTAACTATTGAGATAGTCTTTGATTTAGAAGGCTTAAATTGCATCTGTGCCTATTCAATAAAATCTGTTAACTTCCCCAATAACCGATTAGTGCAGGCTACTGTTGTAGTCATGGTTGTCATGTCATCTATGTATGCTCTGATTGGTGGTAGTTGCATCCCAGAGGCCAAGCACTCTCCTCCTACAATCCACATTGATGACCCAATGATTACGTCCATTTCCTATGGTAAGAGCCAGTGGAAAAATGGTGCATCCTGCCATTATTCCAACCTCTAAGCGTTGCCATGATGTGCTGAATTCTGGAGTTGATAAACTAATTTGCAAATCTCCAAAACAGGCTTTCACTTAATTTGTTATTGACATTGGTACTCATTGGTACTCAAGCTCATGTGGCACTGAACCATATGCATTAGCCACATCCAGGAATGTCACATGGAGCTCCTTCCTCTGTTTTTACCTGACTGAATTCGCTGCCAGATAACATTGATGTGTTCTAAGCATCCTGAGAACCCTGGAATGTCCACTTTTTGAACTGAAGTGTCAATGGAGCCATTATTAATAGGTAGGTGGACAATCTCTGAGCAATAATGCTTAAGAAAATCTTACCTTCAACGTTTAATAGTAAAATAGGACTGTACAGGATATCAGTCAGTGATGTAATATATACCTTTGTGTCATTGTAATATGTTATTCATCTGAGATTGTACTTATCTAATTTTAAGACCATATGTATATACAGGTATACTGTATATCCAGTATATCCAGTATATCAGTCAGTGATACACAAGCATACCTACATCACTTTTAACAGTGTGAGTGGCTTTGAAAAGAAAGTAATGGCATTTTGGAAATTTATTGGAAAAGGTTATTTGGAAATATACACACAACCACATGTCGTAAATTCCTTTGACATGAAAACAGGCTGAGAGACAGACTTAGATAAACCTATGGCTCACCTGTTCATAAGAAAAATCACTCTACACTTAATGTAAGATCTATTTGTATGACATCGGAAAGAAAATAGGTATAACAGTATTTGTAATATACACATCACTATTGATTGCATGTGATTACAAATGCTCATGACTCATAGATGATACATATGATCATATACAAATAAATACATTTGTCCTCCAGCATACTCATTTGCAAAATAGAAAATAAACTGGGCACTGTGACATCCCATCCATGCTTGGATTATTATACTGTATCATCTGCATGTGTTTAGCTTAAAGTTGTGGCTTCCTGGGCATTAACAGACGTTGCATCTTTAAAAAGTGTGATTTCCCTCGCTGAATAAGACTCACAAAAGCAAATTAGTTATATGACTTAATACCACATAAAAATATCATTGTATGTTAAACTGACAAAGGTGTTACAGAATGAGCTGTGACTCAGTCCTGTTTATTTCACTGTCCGCCTCTCAGGGTTGTGTCACTTAATCCACTAGCCTTTTATTAGCACAACAAAAACTATGACAAACTGTCTGCTTGCCATTTACACAAATCCCAAATGTCCTTTAGATTTATTGGGGAATTTTATAGGATTCAAACACCTATAAAGCAGGTAGGAACCCTCTCAGACAAGTTAAATTTGTCCTTTACATTTCTCAACAGGGGTAATAATGTTTTTGGGTCTACTAGAATAGGTTTTAAACACTTTTTTAAATATATTTTAGATTTTTGCAGCACCCCTTTCCCAGTCTGTCTGTAATGCTCTGTTCAGTTCCCTGTCTCTATGAAGCCCCTCCTCCTAGCAAACACAAAGTGCTCTGATTGGTCAGCTCAGCTGTAGTGCTGTACCAGTCTGGCGTACTTGGTCAACTGCTTTTAAGCCTGTTTCGGAAATGTTTCAACACACTTTTAACACAACTAAAGCTGGATTCATCCCTTTTTCTTTGTGAATGCCTTCAGCTTGAATTGTTAATTGTTTAATGAGCGATATTGTGACATACTTTCTTGAAAGAAAACTCATTTAATGGAGTTCAGAAACAGTGCTACTGATAATCCCCTTAGGAAAGACTTTGTCCTTTGTACCTTTGTAGGTCTTTTAATGCTCAAACAGCAACATTATTCACACACAAAAAAAGTAAAACAGCATAAAAGGTCCTCTTTAAAATGATATAAATCAAGCAGTTGAACACAATGTGTATGTATGTTACAAAACAATATAATATTCATAGCCAGCAGCTGAGCCTCTTTGAAAGGGAAAAGGAGAAGAACTTGGAAAAAAGATCATTTTCTGTGCTGGATCCAGCCGTCACACCTGCGAGTTGAGGGAGTAGGAGAACATGTGTAGGGGGTTTGCAGACTCTGCGTCATGACACACCCTGCAGACGCACACTGTCAGTCATGCAGCCTTCTGTCTTGGCAACTGTGGATTTCATGCAAAGATCTCAGGTGAACAAAAATGGCATAAACAGGTTATAAACAAAAGGATAATCAATTCTAATCTAATCCGTTGAAATTGTGCTAAAAAAAGAGGTTAAGAAAAGAATGCAAATACTAGAGGTCTTGAAAATAGCCTGTGAACTGTGAGGCTTTTACAGGAAATAGAAGTGTTTGTGTCTTCTGCATTACTTGCTGTTCTAGTCCTCTTTCAGCTCATATTAGTCATATTAGAAGCCAGTGTGAAATCGGTGAAGTCACTTATTTTAATTCTTTGCAAAAAAAAAAAAATGTGGCAGGAAGTGAAGAGAGAAAGTTTCGTCATTATGCAACCTGTATGACCAAATGTGGCAATGACGAGGAATTTGTGTTGTTGGTTTGTTGCGCATTACTGGAATAGCAACAGGCACAAGGGTGTTTCTATCGAGAACAATTATCTGGCAGCAGACCACTGGTGAAATCTGAGTAATGGCAGGATGAGTGAACAGTCACTCCAAGCGCCGATAGCAGAACATCTTTATGAAGAGGAAGTGAGACCTCAATAATACTGACTGACCCCATATTACCAGCAATTCATCATCATTCACCTGCTTACCTACAGCCAAAGTGACTGAAACGATATATGATCATATGGAACTGGTTTGGTCACTCCAGGGTTCAAGCCCCATGCACAGCACGCCAAATACGCATAATCTTCACTCTGTTTAATTGATGTAAGTGTGAACTCAGTGAAATAAACACACAATGTAAAAGAAATGGATGTTTTAACTTTAAAAAAAAGTAAATGCCTTAAAGGTCCCCTGACATGAAATTTCCACTTTCTGTTTTTTTTTAACATTAATATTAGTTCCCCTAGCCTATATTTGGTCCCCTCGTGTCTAGAATTTTCAATCGGTGTAAACTTGAGCTTTGGCTATCTTTCTCTTCTCTGCAGCTCAGACGCGCTGATCTTGACATCTCCTCGTTATTACGTCATAATGAGGAAAGGTCACCTCCCCTTTCTCTGCTTTGCCCGCATGAAGATTTTGGCCCGCCCATGAGAAAATGAGCTAGGAACAGGAAGTACGAACACGCAGGCGCAATTTTAGCTTTTCCTCGAGAGATATCATGACTTGCGAACGAGCAAAGCATGGCAGTTGATCAGTGTTTGGATGTAACAAATGAACACAAACATATTTTTTAGTTCCTTCATCCGAGCCTCTGAAGAAACAATGGGTTAATTTTATTTTCTCTGGAAATGCACCAACACAACTTCCCAAAGTTTTGTATGGTCCAAACATTTCAGCTATGATTATTTCATCAGCTTGGGCCAATACAGAACTGGCCTCGATGAACGTCTGAAAATAAATCGATCAAGCTTTAGCAACAATTTCTGATGTGTAGCCTAATTGTTCAAGTTTAGACAGGTAAGTTAATCTTTCTCTCAAAATATTTTAATACTGTTTATGCATAAGTCAACGCCAGTGACTAAAATGTCAACTTTCACTTCTTTTAGAAGGATGAAAATAATCTTATTTAAATTGTGATCAAATTATACAGGAAGCGATCAAAGAACAATCTTTTCACACAGCGCAAGTTTACCTGGACAACTCGTTATGAAATCAATTACGCACGTTACACTGCACAACGAAGCTCTTACTGTGTGTACATCATCGTGTTTGCATTGACGAAAGCATTGAGAGAGTGCAGAAACTGAGATCTAAATACTTCAAAAACTTACTCACGATTCGATAAGTCATCAATAGCTGTAATAATAAAAACGTATAATAACTGTAGTAAAAGTATCGAGAAAGTTTCACATGTAATACATAGCTATTTCATATGCAAGCATATCAGCCAATCACAGCAGTGGGCGGTTACACTGAATATCACAGCAGACACGCCCCTTCAAACAAGAGCGTTCAGAATCAGAGGCTAAAATCAAGCTAAGAAAAATGCCTTTTATTACAACATTCACGAGTTCACACTTATAAATGATCAGAGAAATAAAATGGTTATGCGTATTTGGCGTGCAGTCCGGGGGAGGGCTCCGAGTTCCAGAAATTCGAGCCCGAACCCAGAGTCTGCCCCCGTATCTCTGTTTAGAAATATATCTAGGCAAGTGTGAGGAGATGGGGTGGTGGAGGGATGCTGAAAACTGTCGAAGGAATATGGGTGAGTCGACTGTGTATATTTATAGGCTTTACTTGTGCTGATTGAGTGGACCTGGTGATTACTGATTGCTGACAGTTGGCTGGAATTTGTTTTTGACTTGATTGTTGATCATTAGAAAGTATTCCTCGTGAACCTTGTTTATAAAACATCAATTATGACTATTTTCAATATAGAAAAACATACTAACACCATAAGGGCAACCCAGGAAACATTATAAAATAATAAAATACACCACATTACAATTTTACGCTTAGTCCACCGAAATATCCAAGTTGTCACTTTGTACAACCTCACTTTTCAAGTTGACTAAACTTAAAATATTGAGGCAGTATTTACACTTACTTTTTTAAGTTGAAACATATTTTCTTTTTTACAGTGAAGGCTACTCATATAGGCTACTCTCGACAAAGTTCTTTTTCATTCTTCACTCAAGTTAAAAGGAAGTTTGAAATACCTTTAAAGGTATTGCTGTGGTATACTATAAGCAAACTCTATGACACTGCACATTTAGATGGAAGTGTAAAAATGTTCTGCACGCAGAAAATGTTCTGTTTCTTTTAATAACAAACACAACAAAAATGACAGATGTGAGAAGAGCAGTTAAGAAAGCATCTGATCATAAGGACATGGAAATGTTAGCAGCTCTGCAATTTGGCACTCCAATTAAGTCACATCATGTTTATTCATATAGCACTTTATACAATATATTGCTTTAAAGCAAGCAGATTTACAGTATTAAATATGAAAAACATTGCCAGTGTCATTTTCAATTAGAATTACAACTTTCAGTCTCTACTAAATCAGTTCTCCTGTGTGTTCATCTTCCTTTCTCACGATCTGACCTTGGGGATGAACTGAACAGAAAAGCCAGAGCCACACATAGCCATTAGAAATCGCTACAGAAAAATGGTACAGTTGTTCTAAAGTGTTTACCAGCCAACCTTTCCAGAGAGTTCGCTCTGGCAAGCTGTGACAAACTCCAGAAACGGATTTTGTTCGAAATGTCACACTAGTTCATTCTTCTATTTCGCTTGAAGTATTTTGAGCTCTTAACTATGGTATATTGTGTATATGAAGAAAAAGCAGCTCAGTAAACTGAAGGCTGTAAGGACACCGGTGGCTTCTGAACTCTGTTGAGGTAACCACAACTGAGGTAACTCTAGTTTTAATTTCAGCCCTCTGGTGCAGAGGTTGTAACATTATATCTCGATTAGAGAATGTGATCAAAGCTGACAGCTCCAACTGAACTCATGCAACCTTAACACCTGTGGCCTGTTCAATAGCACACTCATGAGTTCATACTACCATCCCCCAGCCTCGAAGAGCCGTCCCTGCAAACGGTGCACTGAACTATAAACGCAAGTTCAACACTCCACTCACTGGGCACTAAGCTACACAACTCGAGATTTCGATGTATGTCAATGAGTTACAGAATATTTATATATATAGACTCAGCAAGAAAAAACAACACTTTTTGCAAACCTGAAAAAACAAATCAAGTGCACAAATAAAGCAAACGCTGTCTGTGACACACTTTAGCAACTCTGTATATTTAAACTCTGTCTTTCTGAACACATCAGCAGATCAAATGAGGGCATGTGGAGCTGTAAAGGGAGGCCATATGCTATTTTTGACGCCATGTGAAACTAGTGACGCTTAAGGAGCTCCCTGTGCATGCTCTAGTAAGCACAATGTATACAAGAAACAACCGCTTAAAAGCAAAAACTTGAGGAGTGAAGCAGACCTGATCTGTTGGTTTGTTGTTGCTAAAGAGGGATTATGGTTAAGGCCACTGTAGAAGCAGAAATTATTGGGAATATAATGAGAGAATGATGAGAATAAAGGGCAGAAATGCTGAATCCTTTTATATGGCTGGTTTTGATTAAATAACCTTAAGTCAAATGCTTTTATAATGCAATCATATTTTCTGCATCTCTGCTTGCCGTCACAGCAGTAGCAAATCTTTCATCAACAGCAAATCATGACAAGAGGAAATCTTACTCATTGTTCTTTGTTGTAGAGGGCATTTGATATATGCAAGGGGAAAAGGTTAACACAGAAGATTGACAGTGATCTTTTCTGCATATGGGGATTAAATAAATATCTGTCACGTCTTAATTTTACAATCTGCTATCTCTGATGAGGAGGATAAGATAAGCATATGGAAATATTTGTCGAGCCATGTGTTCTGAAGATACAAATGTGATGAAAAAAACATAAATCAAGATCAACTCTAAATATAAGCTGGGTGAGAACACCAAATGAAATTCAGGAGCCTTAATTTCACGCATAATTAAAAAAAACATCTGTTGAGCACAAGTATTCGCAAAAGTACATTAAGAAGTTAAATAATGAGAAATTAAGTTTTTGAATTCTTTACTTTGTACTTAAAAGAATGCCTGGTTGGAATAGAAAGATCTTTGTACCACATAAATTGGTTAAAGGGCATTTGAAAAAAATAAATCTTTGTCATTTTGTAAAATATTTATGGTTATAATTGTGATGGATGAAACCACAAAAGTACAATTACTTATATTTTAAATCAACAATCTTTTGAATCTTAATCTAGAGACTGCAATGAAATCAGGTTCTTGACACAATAAATTGGCAAAACACAATAGAAGACTCAAACCAACTACTAGATTTGATGGATGATGAGCTTCCAGGCCAACTACACAGCTGCTGTATCTGTCAAATGGAAGGAAATCATATGGCTTTAGTCTACTGCCAAAGTATGAAAGCTTGGCCCTATACCCAACAGAAAAAAAAACTGTTGTAAGAATTCAGACACTCAACTTTACGTAAACGTGTATACAAATGTAGGTGAAATGATTTCTGAGGAATCATGTGAAACTGAAGTCTGAATTGACTTGTCTGCTGGAAATTCAGCATTGCCATACAATGTGTATCGAGTCACCAGCTGGAGCGCCCTTTAAAGCCACCAGAGAAACTACATTTCCAATATCTCACTGCCAGACTCATCATCCCTGTTTGCATCCACCTGTGTCTCATTACTTTGTCAGTCTCAGCCTATAGCCTGGTTTTCACATTCATTTCCTGCAAAGTCTTGTTAGCTGTTTACATTGCGTCTCTGAGCTTTCGTTGTCTGATGTCTCTTGGTTTTGGTTCTTGCCTGTCTCTGGTTAACCCTTTTGCCTGTGTTCCCTGCCTTTCTGTCTGCCTGTTTGTATGTTTAATTGGGCTGCCTGTCTGTGCTTGACCTTGCCTGTATTTTGGATAACGTGTTTTGATTGTCCCTATTAAATAAACTGCATTTGGATCCTCAACCTTACTGTATCAGAGCAGAAGGTGCCACAACAACATTTTATAATATTATTAAAATAATAAATTGCTATTTAAAATTGTTGTCGGGCAAAAACCTTGATTCTCCATCAGAGCCACACTGTTTTTGTTCATAAATCATTACTATTGGTCAACCTTTACATCTGTCTGTGAACAATTAGTCTATTTTTAGGAAATCTAGTCACAGGACAATTATTGAGTTGCGGGTTAAGTTTTTTGAGAGACCATCTCTCTTCTATCACCCTACAATCCACCGCGTTCTTTAAGATCACTAAGTTCGAGGCTTCTGGTCATTCATAGGATATCTAAGTCCACTAAAGGAGGGAGGGCGTTCTCGCATTTATCACCAAAACTCTGGAATAGCCTTCCCGATACGGTTCGAGGCTCTGACTCGCTGTCCCAGTTTAAAACTAGAATAAAGACGCATCTCTTTAGCCAAGCATTCACATAATGCCTACCTTTTATTCCTCTGTTGAATCAGATCGAATGCATTACTATAAAACTTGAAGAGTCTGTAGGATATTTGTATAGGTTGCATAGTATTTACAGTCATTACTTTCCTGTGTGTATTGCTTGAATGATGGGTGGTTGGGCAGATATTGTGTTTTTGCGGTAGGTGGTATGCCATGGAACCGTTGACACTGAAACGCATTACTCCGACAGTAGGGCTCGACAGCCTTAGTCAAACGAGTTGGGCGCGTATGGTTGGGTTGCGGAGAGTTTGTGAGATTGTGATTTTTAACATCTACTCCCATGTAATGGAAATCATTATGAACATCAGCTATGCTAATTATTTCCCATCTGCCTTTCTGCTGTTATCTCGGGATGCTTGTCCCGAGAAAATGGCATTCAGTCAGCTCCAGTTTGTATCCAGCCTCACACAGAGACTTCAGATACCCAACGCCTGCGAATGAGAAGACTAAATGCCTGTGAAGAGATGACTCAATGCCTGTGAAGAGGCGACTCAGACGCGACGATTTATGCCCTTAATATTACATGATTAACTAAATGTATTTTTCCATGTTCTTTTCTGTAATGCACTTTCTGTAAAGCCGCTTTGAAACAATATGTATTGTGAAAAGCACTTTTAATGTACCTTGGCTGCCAAAGTAGCCAAGATAGGAAAGCTTGGTCCTACCAACAGCAAACAAAAAACAAATATGAACATTCAGAAAGCTTTCTTTAAACAAACATGTATTCAACTTTATACAAGCTCATGTATGCTATTTAAAAAATAATAATAAGCAACATGAAGACCTTTGTGTCTTTGAAATGTCTTCCTAGTGTGACTGAATTTAGAATCAAACTGCAGCATTTGGTTTGATAGTCAACTGGTCTTTTTCCAAGGACAAGAAACTTGTGTAAGTCCCATGACACATGTTTGTAAGGGATTTAAAGGGCTTCATCAGGATTACAGAGATACAGAATTGAGGAGTTTGCCAAAGTAAAACCAAACATTAAACTCTCTTGATACAGAGGCTGTCAAGTTTTTATTGCCTTGTTTGTTGTTTTCAGGTGAGATAGAATTGGATGGTTTCCAGTAATAGAGGCCATTTTGAAATGATTCCTGTCTGATCTGCCAATAAATCGTTAGCTATTGCCCGCGGCCATCATTTCAGACAAGCATATTATGACTACTAAAAATAGATGCTGCAGATGGAGGTAAGATGCTACTCAAGGATTGGTAATGTAAATAAGGTAAATGGGTGATTTTTAAAGGTACAATATGTAGGAATTTTCACACCACAAAGGGCGCAGTTACCAACAATAACAAAGGCGAAGCTTAGATGACAGCCATGAGGAAAGATTGATCGATGGGAGATGTTGTCGTTTTCACCATCCAGAAGATGTTATGGAATTAATGACTCATAATTCACAGATGAGGTAATTTGTTTTGTTTTTGTATTACCTGTACGTCTAATCGCAACATTTTATGTCACCATAATAAATTAACTGCAAGGAGCAATGCAACATGTTTTGCCATACTATCCTGTTACAGCTATTTGTCAAATGATTTGTTGGGGTTAATGCTGCAATTTTTACAGTGTTTATGGTTGATTCACGTGTTGTTTGATCGTGTTCAAACCAGATTGCATACTCAGAATTAAATTAACAAACATTTGCAAGTAAATGGCTAAATATTTTTGAATCAACACATATCAAATTGTGATACGCACTGCCAATACATGGTCTGTCAAAACACAAGTGATAGAAGCATTACTAAAGCTACAAAAGAGCAATATATGAATTTTCATGCAGTATCATGAGCAAATCACTTGATAGTTTTTGCGATGAATGATGAACATGCACAATGTCTGATGAGGTGGGGTTCAGGGATATCAGGGGCAGAGTGGGGTGGGGTTAGCAGGGTATGGTTAGGGATCAGTGGGTGGAGTTGGTAGCAGATTGGTGGGGGTTAGGGATGGTAGGTGGTGGAGAATCAGATAGGTATTGAGGGTGGGTTCAGGGATCGAGGCGGAGATGGGTGGAGTATGGTAGGGGTGGGGTTCAGGGATCAGTGGGTGAAGTTGATTAGGATCTGGCGAGGGGATCAGAGGGGTGGAGATGGGTAGGATTAAGGGAGGGGTTGCGGATGGAAGGCGGAGATGGGGTAAGGATTAGGGTGTGGGGTTCGGGATCAGGGGGCAGAGTGGGGGTGGGGTTCAGGGTGTGGGTTCAGGGATCAGTGGGATGAGAGTTCTGGATCAGGATTCAGTGAGGGTTCAGGGATCAGGTGGTGGTAGATGCAGAGTAGGATTAAGGGAGGGGGTCAGGAGTAGGAGGCGGGAGATGGGTAGGATTGGGGGTGGGGTTGCAGGATTAGGGGGCAGAGTCAGGGGTAGGGTTCAGGGACTCAGGGGCGGAGATGGGTAGGATTAGGGGTGGGGTTAGGGATTTAGGGGGAAGAGTTGGTGAAGTTGGAGGGTTATGGATCAGGGGGTCGGTTTAGGCATATGTAAGGTGAGAGGAGTTGGATCTGGATCTAACTTCTTCCACCTGGTTTTTGTGTTTTGTGACTTTTGGGATATGTGTAAGTACACAACTGCAGGAAATATATCATACTGTACAAGTGATTTTTGTGATATTTTCTTACAACCTTATATTGCACCTTTAAATTAAGGCATCTTTTGATGCCTTGACATCTTGATAAATGAAGGTTCTTTGTTTCATTTGTGTTAAAATGACATATCTGATACTCGATAAATTAGCAAGTGATTATCAAAGCTTCAAGTGGAGTTTAATGTGTGATGTTGTGAATAGTTGTTCTGAAAAGCTTGCTAACACAACAAGTTGATGTTTGCTAACTTACTAACACAGGTAAATGTTACAAAAATCGACTACGGGGGTAGGGGATCTCACGTAATCATAAAGACATGTCCCTTTGGCATCTTTAAGATAGAGACTGATACCAATAGTTTACTTAAGCTGTTAGACACACATCATTTACAGAGAACATGACATTTTTCATTAAACTAAGTCCTTTTCAATATATACTTGCAGCCAGGTGGGTTCTGAGATAGTCAAAATAGTATTGCTATCTATCTAATATCGATAGGAGTCTTTGCTCTTTGTATGATATATTGATACAATTGTGCACTATGTCCCTGAAGGGGGAGTAAATGATGACACCTGCAACAACAACTTACATTTAACTTCAATTGAGCCAAAACTGTCCGGCCTCCAGCATAAACATGCCTATGGCAACATTTTAATTACAGCTATTTATCTTGGCAAAATGACAAGGCTGGGCCTTAAGTTAAACAAAACAAATGACGTCTTTGTGTAAGCTGGCTAAAAAGAATTATTCAGTCCAGGAATATTAAATTGATCAACTACACCATGTTTTATAAGAGATAGGACATTCTTAAAGGAAAATATTTTCTTTAGTTGCAAAAAAGAACATAATACATACATAAGAGCTTAATAGCTTGCTGCACATCAACCACAATTACAAATCATACCAGCTGCATCAAATTCCATGTGATCTCCCATTAAAAATTTATTGTGATTTTAACGGTAAAATGCTACAGTGAAAAACTGTTAATTGGTTAACAGAAAGTTTCCGCATTTTATACTTAAAAACTGTGATAGATACAATGAAACATTACTGAATTTACTTAAGCTGGACTGTGATGCTATTTTAATTTAATTAATTTTACTGTAAAATACCATACATTTTGTTTTTGAAGTGAAAAAGAACAACTCATTGTATAATTTACAGTAAAAAACTTCTTATTTTAAAAAAATTTGCATTAAGCAACAAGATGACCCTTTCAGGCCTGACGAATCAGGATTGTAGTATAGTCTCTCTCCATCTTAACCTCTAAAGGGGCAGACATCCTATTATATATTTTTCTCTTATTTTTCTCAGATTGGGTTGTTTGTTGTTTGATTGCCCTATTTGAAGGCTTCGGTGGGCATTTCTTCTTTTTGAGAAGTGTTTTTCCAGTGCCCTTGATTGCAGTGTACGTTTCTGTAATTATAGTGTACTTCCGTGTTGGTGTAAGGGAGACAAAATGTTAAGTTTTGGGTAATAAAGGGGTACAACCAGATATAGGTTTTTTTTTTTTCGCTTTACCTTCAAGTAGTTCAGTAAGAAAAGCCTTTAAATAAAATTTATATCATACTGTGCTTAGGGTTATATTAATTTACAACTCACAGATGTCAAAATTGCCCTGGTAACATCGCACAAGAACATATTTTGCGAAATGTAATAAAAACTTGTAGGCTATATACAACAAACGTATTATATGCCTGGAATATATGAAGAGTTCAGATGCAAAAGCCTCTAAGTGTCATTTGAAATTTTCTTTAAACTGATCATCTTTGTCAAGCTTGTATATTTAAGTTCAAGTAATTTCACTTAAATGACAATTAATAGGAAATCATCATTGCCATTTAAGTGAAATTACTGAACTTAAATATACAAGCTTGATAAAAATGATCATTTTAGAAGGACATTTCAAATGGCACTTAGAGGCTTTTGCATCTGAACTCTTCATATTAACAGAATAGGTAACCGTTAGTTTTAAATTAATTACATTATAATTTGCTTGAATATCTGGTTGTACCCCTTTATTACCCAAAATGTAAAATTGTTCCCTTATACTTACACGGAAGTACACTATATCATTACAGAAACATACACCGTAATTTCGGTTAACTTAAACAGTTGTTTGTGGGTCGTATATAAGTTATCCTCTTTTTATATATTGATAATGTTGGGTGAAAAGGCAGGTGCAATCAAAAGCTCATGAAACCAAAGAGGTTTGATTAGGAAAGCTTGCAGTAGTTATATACAAAAGAGCATGGCCAATGCTGCTTTAAGAATAGTCTTAAGCTTTGACTTGAGTGTCAAAAAATACTTAGTAAAAAGTAGGACTCCTCTGAGAGTAGGATACTTTTATAAAGCAGCTAAAAGCAACTTTCAGTAAAGTACAAGACTGATTCTTAAGTTTCAAGTCTGTCAAAATTCTAAGTGGCTTTATACTGTTCATACAGACCCAGGGCTATAGTTGTCATAAAAGTTTATCAAACTATTTTTTGAGTCAAAAGTCCAATTATACAAATGCTTGATATCTCTAGTTGGTTCCAAATGCCAAGTTCAGATTTTAACATCCATTTTTAAAAATAAATAATTTTAAATAAAATAAATTAGAAGCTTTGTTGTTAAAAGAAGCTTTGTTGTTTCCCACAAAAATATCGAGCAGCACAATTGTTTTCAACATAGATAATAATAAGAATGATTTCTGAAGGATCATGTGACACCGAAGACTAGAGTAATGAAGCTGAAATTCAGCTTTACATCAGGAATAAACTGTTGTAATAATAATTCACAATATTAATGTTTTATTGTACTAAATGAAACCTTGGTCTAATGCAACCTTGGTGAACATAAGAGACAGCTTTTAATAAGATTAAAAAAAAATCTTACTGGCTCCAAAATTTTAAATTGTACACTGCAAGTAACACACACACACACACACACACACACACACACACACACACACACACATATATATATATATATATGTGTGTGTGTGTGTGTGCATATAAATGTATTTTTAAGTTATGCAAGGAATTTATGTCAGTGGAAGTTAATTTGAAGAATAATTGGAGAAAGCAAACAAAAAACGTCTTTCTGCAGACGTGGGAGATGTGAGTCAAATATCAACAACATCAAAAAAAGATATTGAATCATTCTGTTTGTCATTTCAGTCTGACATCTGATCTGCACCTTATCCAAGTTACTACAATTCAGGTGGCATATTAAGAGGCATTTATAAGGTAATACCAGAACACAATATCATCCGGCTGAAGCAAATGTTTGCTATTCATCAGAAGTACACTCAAGCAGGGTAAAGCGAGCATTGCGTTGAGATATCACAATCATCACACATGTGCTGTGAGGGGCACGTAGAGTCAAGACCTGCAGGGCAGAACTCGCTTCACTGATCCGCTGGACAAATCAAATCAGCGCACCCACTGCCAGAGGAATACGTCTTTACTCACTACTTCATATCTGTCGCCGAGACCTTTCGGGTTTCGATGCAATGGACCACATTTTATACTGTCGCCCCGTGACACACACTGCTTCAGACTGTCACGGACCCTCATAAAAACTAAACTGCAAAATGATCTAATTCCAAACCAACATGAGCTCTTCACCACAGCTGATTGCCCTAATTAGTGTTTTTCCCTTGCAAAATGTGAAACACTCCAGGGGGGATCAGAACAATTTACTAGCCTTCAACTGATGTCGCCATTATTTTTTGATGTTTGGGCTCAATGATTCAATGAAATAAAAAATAAAAAAATATTATCTTAGCTTCACCCTTTCAGTTGTCCAAGCTAGTGGCTGTTTAACATCCAATTTGTTTAGTAGTCATCTGTGATAAATAGGTAACACTTTATTTTACTGTATGATTACTACATTACAAGTAGTTAGTAGTATACAAGTAGTACAAATAGTATCTTATATAGTAATAACAGTAAATTATTTATAACTGCTCCCTTATATTATCAATCTTATCAGTGAAGAGGGCCATAAAATCATTAACTTTTGTGCTGCTTGGAACTTTATTTCTCATTAGTTTTGCAACTGTTTTTAAATAAATACCTAGGTTTTTTTTATTTTCTTCTTAAAGCTACACTGTGTGATTTCTACCCCCATCTAGCGGGTATATGACCATCCAGTGAATATTCGTTTCTGTTCCTCTCAATTCCGATTTCGCTTTTAACTCCTATCGGTGGCCAATGTAGTCCAAGATTAACATGGCTTCCAGTTCCACCTCGTCCATGAGTGTTAACTCAAACGTAAACGCGAAAGGCGAAGCTTGAATTAACGGGTATGTCCCTCTTTGGCTAATGTACTTTCAAGATGGAGGGGCAACATGGCGACCGACATTAGAACCCTTTACCCGTATGTATTTTCAATGGCATATTATACACTCACGAGAATACTTTATTACTTGAACAAAGTAAATATACATTAATGAGCACATATATTTTTGAAAGAACTAAGTGTTTTTAGCTAAGAACAAATTAAAATATTTACACAGTGTAGCTTTAAAGGGTTGAAAAATAAGCAAATCTAGCAGTTTTTAAGGTCTCTCTGTAAGCAGTCGTGCTCTCCTTCCATGAAATGCGAAATACCTTTAGTTTAGTTTTCTTCCAGGTTCACTCCATTTTCCTGGCTGCTCTCTTAAGGGCCTGAGTGTGCTTGTTGTACCACGGCATTGGACTATTTTCTTTAATCTTCTTTAAGCGCAATGGAGCAACTGGGCTCTAAAGGGCTGGAAAAGAGAGAGTTAAAAGTTTTTAAACCAAACGAGAACATTAGAGAGAGAGAGAGAGAGAGAGGGAGGGGGGGGGGGAGTTAATGTTTGTCCATTCCAAAGTTTGTCCATTTTGATTATTATGTTGACTGATTATAACCTTTTTTGTGAACTTTTTTAGTTTAGTTTGCAGAACATAATATAACAGGATGATTGTTTTTGATCAAGCATTGAGAAAGGGGGATAGGATCTTGCACAACATCAGGATGACCTTACCAGCAACGGCCCTGGTCTGGATCTTAGGGTAGAAGGCAAAATTACTTTAAAAAAAAACTTCTGAAGTATAGACATGTCTACTAATGTTTAGAAGGTTGTAAACTTTGACATCAATTGTTGAGCTGATGCAATATTGAAAATCTGGCTTTTCTAGAGAAAAAAACTGTTGTGAATTTTGAACATTACATAGGGCAATTACAGTACATTAACTTAATTAACATACATTAATTCATTTAGCTGATGCTTTTTTTCCAAAGCGACTTACAATTGCTATATATGTCAGAGGTCGCACGCCTCTGGAGCAACTAGGGGTTAAGTGTCTTGCTCAGGGACACATCTCTCATACCAAACGCATGGTGTCTTATCCACAGCGCCACCACCACCCCATTAGACTACATTACTATATACAACCCATTATCCATCTGTCATAGCCTTATTGTCACTTTCGAATACGTAGTTTCTACCCTGATTAAGGACTATTGAGGGTCCCACTTTATATTAAGTGGCTACCATGTACTTACATTGAAATTAATTATTTGATACAATGGACTTATTCCCCTTGTTTCACAGACAAGGCTTAAGTCTAGTCCCAGACTAAAATGCATTATTAAGCTGTTTTAACTGAAAACTAATTTGTACTGACATATCTAAAAATATATCGGTGACATTGTTTTGTCTCAAGATGCACACCAATGATGTGTTCTTCTACAGCACGTTTATAAAAGCTACTTGAATGTCCTAATTGAACCAAGGCCTAATCCTAGCTTAATCTAAACCTTGTCTGTGAAACCAGGCCATTATGTATTATGTTAATACATTGTACTTATATTTTAAAAATACCAGCATTTAATTACAGCTGTAATTAATTTATGTAATTACATCTCTAATTACACAGTTGACCCATCCCTTACACTTAAACCCACCCTTAAACCTACCCACAACTGTCCCTAACCTTACCCGTATCACACCTCAATAGCAGCAAAAGTAATTTACAATACAACATGAGCACAGTAAGTACATTGTACTTATTTTTAAATGTAAGTACATAGTACTTACAGCCACTTAATATAAAGTGGGACCCTATTGAGTATTGATCTTGAACTATAGTAACCTGTTTTTATTTTATTATAAAATCAATTAAATCCAGGAAATTGATTCCATCATGAGTCATGTGTTGGGTTGGTATTAGCACACTGAAAGCTTTCTACATTACGTCTGCCTATATTACTTCTGCTTGGTAAAAGCGTGCGGCATTCAAAGTAAACGAAGGTTCAGTCTACCTGAGGAAATCAGACAGTGATCCTAAAAATATAAAGACACTTTCTAAAGATGACAGAACAATGGGGGCAAATTAACCTGCCTGAAGCGGTTCAGTTGTTCTGATGTGCCAGAACAAATTCTCTAGCTGAACACCCTCAATGCCAGAGCCTCCCGTCTGGCCTGTAGTCACTGAGCGGAAAGCGCATTACAAAAATTGCTAACTGCCACTACAGAACAAATAGCAAATAACACCCTCAAATTGTTCTCCAATTTAAAAGGATAGTTCACCAAAACATGATCATTTACTTACCCTCATGTCATTCCAAACCTGTATGACTTTCTTTCAACTGCAGATATAAAAAAAGATCATTTTAAGTATCTTTCAATACAATATAAAGGATCCAAAATAGCATCTTTTTGGGCAAACTATCCTTTTAATCTTGTAGTCGCATATTCTAATATAACTATTTGCTCACAGGTGGTCTAGGAACAAAAAACTCAAATTACAAATCATTACTCTTTTTTCACTGATCAACTGAGCAAGCTAATTTGTCCCTTCAAAGCGTTAGGAACCTGGATTCAACAGCTGGTGTACCAATGCTCACAGAGGAAATGTCAGATCTTCACACCATCAAGAAGAAATGACTGAGAGAGGGAAAGAAAGCATGTTTTGAAAAAGATTGATGCCAAGGCACAGGGGAGCAGTGGTGCAGATGACTGGCAGCTGCCTAGGGAACAGGTCTTCTCTCCCAGTGGCATTGAATTGCCCAGCAAGGACGGTGGACTATCATTAGTGCTAGGTGGAAATGGGATCAATATTTACTCACTGGTGTGGGTCTACACAGGTTGTCTCCTTATCTAAGTGATTGCCCACAAGGTTTGCTTGTCACTGTTTGAGTCATCTATTGTGCTGGAGGCCAAACAAGACCATTAAAGTTTGTGAAGAGGACTGTGCGCCAGCTGAAAGCACCCATTAAAAAGTTATGTTTTAATGCTGGCAGCCCCTATCAATAATATCAGTGATATTGTTAACTTAAAAAAAAAAAAAAACGTTAATTGGTAACAAATGTTTATGGCCACATAGACAAATATATTCTAAATAAATTGAAAGACCTCAATTTTAAATACTTGATGTATTTGATATTTAATCATTTGAATATAAATAAATCAAAAGATGATATATCAAACTTATAAAGTGACAAACTTCTATGACTCAATTAGATGCCATTCACTTTTTTTACACACCACACACTATACTTGTTAGTGGAAATCCATTTCCACTTTGCCCGGTCGTAAGGCAATTTTGGGCTATTTTATCTTCTTGCCAAAAATCTGGTAAAAGTAGTGATCAGTCTCAGGTAATGGCAGGTGTTGAGAAAGGACTAGAGCAATTGCCTTTATTTTGTAACTCTCTTTCTCTCTCAGTCGAGACATTATTTCTCATTAATGGGTGCCAGATCAAAAATCTCTATGTTGCTGACATTTAAATTAGTCAGGACATTTGTGGTTTCCTTGTGCGTTTCCTCCATCTTGTTGCCTGAGGTTGCACACATCAAATATTAACCGCTGTGTTTTGTACTTGCACTGAAGCCACAACAAATGGTGTCCCTCAGGCTGTAAATGTCAGAGAAACCTTTACAGGCTCTTATTTAGCTCCTCCTGGGAACTGAATGTAATGGCAGCATTTGGCCTCTTCATATCATGATTTTCTGGTGTCAAATTCCCCTGCTGTCCATTTCAAGAATACCTTTTATAGCCAGCTAACTGTTTCATCCAGAAGCTTTTCATCTCTTGAACTTTCTGCTCTCCGGCATCTCGACAGGATTAAGGAATGGTCAATAGATCTTGGATGCCCCCCATTCTTCATTTCAAAGAAAATGTCCTGTGTCAAGTATAATGAGAAGGAATAAATTACAAACTATAATTGCAATGTCATGCTATGTTGTGATAAGGTTACCTTTGACCGCCATAATGGCTGGTGGTCAATATGGTGGTCAAATGATGATTAACTTAACCACCAGCCACCATAATAACCTTCTAATATATCACCATACATGAATGATAAAACAAACTTAAGACAAAATCGGTCCTCCAAATGTGTTTTTTTTTTTATTTTATTTTTTTTTTGCATTTTCACTGTGCTGAGACAAGGCTTTCAAAAATATAGTGGTCAAATTAAACACACACACAAAAACTGTTCTCTGAGCTGCATTTTAATATTTTATGTAAACATCAAAGTGCTTTTCAAGGAAAGTCTGTTCACTTGGCGGGCATTCAAGGCCAAGGTCCAAGTCTTAAATACTCACAGCTAGACAGATGTTTTGCACTAATACAGTCCAGTTGAAGTGATAGTTTACTCAAAAAAAATTATGTTATCATTTACTCACCCTCGTTCTAAACCCGTAAGACTTTTGTTCATTGACATTTGAGATATTTATTTCAGTCCACAGACAGCTACGCAACTACAAAAGCTTCAAAAAGTAAATAAATAGATTGTAAAACTAATCAATATGAATTGACCAGTTTAGTCTAATTTTTTGTGAAGAGACTTGATCGCTTTATATAATGAACAGATTTAAGCTTTTATACACATATAAACATTAATCAGCAAGCATAAACAGAAGCTCAACCAAAAAGGCTTGACATGTAAAAACAAACAACCTTATTGGTTCTTGCTGAATCTCAAACATGCTGCGTAACACGAGAATGAACCTCAGTCAGTTTTTGGACATCAAGCGAAAATGCTTGAGAAAACTCCCCCAATTACATCAGAAAGGTCTTCATTTGTGTTCGGAGATAATCTAAAGTTTTCACGTGTTTGGAACGACATGAGGGTGAGTAATTAATGACAAAATGTTCATTTTTGGGTGAACTATCCCTTTAAATATTGTTCAAAGGCAACGATCATCAAAAAAGTTAAGCAAACAGAAGTCGGGGCAGGACATAAATCGTGCGTCATTGTTGGAAACTTTTGAGTAGAGGAGCCTATTGAGAATGAGGAGGTGACGTCACGCGTTTAACTCCGCGGTGCATTGTGGGAAGGATCCGCCATTTTGGGAGGACACGCTATCCGTTGTCATGGTTACTTCGACCGTGAGACTGAGAGAAATAGCGTCAGAGAAGGAGTGCAGCTTGATATTTATTTGTATTTTTGCGATAAGGCACACTTTCTTGGGAATAAATGCAGCAAAAGGAAAGGGTCTCTATCGGGAGAGACTACATAACAACACTAAGCAGCGTTATTTAGAGAAACTACTTGACATCAACATACAGTGTGGACCCATACGACCTCCTACAGAATGGACGAAAGACCCGAAGCACTACCACCTTTCACACACCCTGAAATAATCAAGCACCTGGTTTATGGTAAGTGCTTAACGTTACTGCTACACAATGCAAGAGTTCAGAAGATTTAAGTCATTAACTTTAGAAGCTTATGAACAATTCTGCTGTGGCTTGGTGCAAGAGAAACCCCCAAACCTGTAACGTTAAACTGCGAGAATTCAGTCAAACTCGATATTTCAGGCTTCATTCATATGTGGAAATAAATCAGATACGTGCATTTGCACCTGCCATGCAACGTCAAGCGGACAGATAGGACATTCACCCTGTCAATGCGAATCGTACGTCATTAAAAAGGTGTCTTTTTAAAACATTTCGCGGTACAGATAGGCTATATCTATAACAAATTAAACAACTCTAGTTGAATAACAGAGTATTCATTTCGTTTGTTTGTGTTAAATAAAAGGCGAACTGTGCTGAAATGTATTGCTTTTGAAATCATGCGTTGCTCACTGTTGATGCCGTCAGTTTATCCACAAGCAGTTTCTCTAAATTAAGCTGGCTAGCATTGTTATAAACCCGATAGAACCACTTTCATTTCTCTTCCTTCTCCATATCTTCCAAAGACACTGCCGTGTATCGCTAAAATGTAAACAAATACTGCGCTGTGCTGTCTCTCTCTCGCTATTTCTGGCGGTGCGTTCTATTATTCACCCGTCTCGGAGATCCGAATCGGACGACAGACGTTGCCTAGCAACACGCCCCCTTTCCTCGGATTTCTCCTCTCGGACGTCGGACAACCGTGAGGACACCGAGCAAGAATTCCGTTTCGGAATTCAAGATGACTGCGCCCTGTGACTTGTAAGAATGAATTGTTTTCATTGTTTTTGAACCGCTTTGGTATTTTAAATGACGATTATAATCACTCGTATTACTGCGTCCCCTGTAGGTATGGAAATCGGTTGTTGTGAGTGCAATTACTAACGTTGCTAGCGTTGCTAACAGAAGATTAACATGAAAAACATTAAATAAAGTGAACATTTTCAAGTTCAAATGGCTGCGTTTTGATAAGGTGTAACGTTAGTATATATATATATATATATATATATATATATATATATATATATATATATATATATATATATATATATATATATATATATATTTTATGTAAGTGCCTGGTACTCGGCCAGTGCTACCATTATAATAGCTTTCCGGGTGGCATCCATTTTTTTCTCCGACTCGGACACGCAAAACCTAATAGAACGCTTGAAGTGTGGACGTGACGTCAAATCCGAGGTCCGAGTCGGTTCGTTGGGCATAATAGAACTCACCAAATGTCGCGCCTCTGTGAAGTTCTGAAGGCGTTGCCCCTGGTAACCAAGTAACGTGTCCTCCCAAAATGGTGGACGGCCTCAGTTCGTCACGTGACAGCAAGCTACCGTGACGCATGTCCTCATTCTCAATAGACATGATGATTTATTGATTTTCTTTTCTGTAGCTTTCAATTCTGCTTTTTGGCTGCTTCTGTTTAAAGACTGTGCTTTTATTTCCTTTCTTTTATTCAACGTGTTTTGTTAAAAGTGCAATAGCCTAGCCTAGGCTATATGAAAGGAACTGACCCAGTAAATATTCAGCAGGTTATCACTTAGGCCTACTTAGGTTAGGCAAGAAATATCACAAAGTAAAAGAAAAAAAAACAATACAAAACACTGGATCCCTTCACGAAGGAGACTAGTCAGTTGGCCTTGTTGGCCACTTTAAGGAAGTAATTTGATCATTTATGGTCATGTGACCCAGTCCATACATTCATGTCACAGCTAGATGGCGGGAGAGTTCGAGTGACAAACAGAGCAATTCAAGTTGTTTTGTTTGTGCTATATTTCACACATTTTTGTCTTGTTAAGTTGAAATAAGTTTCATAGGTAAGATTTTTAATTTCAAGTAATTGAGAGCTGCGAAATACACTGACACACAGAGAGATGTAACGCTGACGCATATTGTAAACACTTTTTTATATATTGAATATTTATTTGCAACAGTTATGTTAACAGCAATAAGACATTTCTGTCGTAAGAACAGCAGCTGATGGACATTCCACTGATTGTCATGGGAACATCCCCCCAGGTGAAATTAATGTGGACATTTGTTGTCTTTCGTTGCTCCATTCACCAAGTGCATTCCAAACATGTACATGATGGCACGCAAGTGCCCTGTTTACTTGAAGGGAGCATGACATAGGGATGCTCACTTCCGTTTGGAATACCCAAATCAATTGGAATGTTTGGGATGGAAAAATCTCAGTCGTGTGTCTATAGCACCATCATTTGTATTGCAAGGCTAATTGTAGCCTAAAACCTACTTCATACTGCATATGAAACTTATTTTCTACTTGCATTACATTCTGGTTCCCAAAATTATTTCTTTTCGAATTTAAGTAACTTTATTTGATTTAGAAATTGTGTGGATCTTGATCACACACCTTAATGGAAGTTGCTTTATTTTCTCACTTTATGCATATCCTAAGTTCAGTAGTTGATAGCCTAACTGTTAGAGAAATACTAAACGGATCTATACTACAAATTATCACTGCATGGCCAAAACACAAGTTTAAAAATTGAAATTTATTCTAAAAACAATTCTGCACTTCTCGTTTTGAAGTGATCATAAAGAACATCAATGACACACTATAATAAAACTGAAAATAAGTAAATTAGCACTCCAGATTGACAATAATATCAGTGCCTATAAATCGTAAAAAGGAATTTCAAAACCTTAATGAGTCATAACTGAAGAAAACATGAAGTAGTTTGTGCATGAAGTCATTTACCAATTAATACTTTTATTAAAAAACTTTAAAAACAGTTGTACAAAGCATATGACATCAGTCCTCTAGTTTGATTTCCCAGCCCCATCCTCAATTTCGTTTGTGCTGTCCTTGTTGATGGGGAAATTCAAGGATGTTCTGAAGCGGATGGGAATGACACGCTCCTCCGATGACTCATCTTTGAATTCTGGTGATTCAATATGCAGAAGTCCATCTTCCCCAACTGAGCAGGTCAAGGAGGTTGGATCCAGGTGATCAGGAAGCTGCACAGCTTGAACAAATTCTTGTGGCTGGGGTTCAGCAACATGAGAGGTGCTGAGAGGTGGGGAGGAAGCGTCTTTCTCTGCCCGCTTGCTGGCCATCACCTCCAGCCTCTTTCCAGATACGGTCACAGTGACATCTTCTGGAGAGAAGCCTTGAGTGTCCAGAATGAGAGACACGTCTCGCCGTTTGCTCTGCTCTGTGTTGGTGCTAAAGAGCCTGGAGAAGGGAGACGACCTCTGACCCTTTAGACTCTGGAAGAACTCTTCACCGAGTTCATTCAGCAAGCTGTCTCTGATTTCATTCCTCAGGTTCTGCATTATTTGGGCTCTACGCTGGAGGAAATCCTCTCTGAAGCTGGAAAGAGCCGTAGGTCTTCTGAGCCTGGGCCACAAAAAGTAGGAGTTTGCAAAGAAAGAGTCGTCCATGAAGAGGCTCTCGGCAGAAGACATTTCTCTCGCCTGTTGGTCTGGAAGGTGTTGTCTTGAGCGCTCTCAGGAGAATGATCTGCTTGCCTCAGGTCCCTCCAGTTTATATAGTTCTACAGGCGTCTAGAACCTCCCACTGTTGGTCTTTTTACACCATTGAGGTCATGAATAAAGAATTCAAAGCTACAAGTAAACAGAACATTCAAGATGTTCCGAAGGCTATAATAGGCTTACAGTTGCAATTTGATTTGTGTGTTGGTGTCACTTTTACTGCCCCACTGGCTTCATTGGTTCTGCTGCCCAAGTTGGGATTGCCCAATGACTCCTAAGTCATACATAGAGAGTGAAGTCACTTGCTAATTTTACACTCTCTCTTGTGTGTGTTCTCTCCCATGCTGCTTACTGCGGTCATGATGTCATTTCCTAAACAAATGTATATTGTAAAAATTACAAGAAATTTATAAGAAGGAAGATATAAGGGCATAATATAAGAAAGAATGATAAAACCTTTTATTTTTCATAAACACAATATATGACCTACAAAATATGTGAAGATCAAACCCTGAATGTTTTAGTCAATTTCATTTTTTTATGATTTTATACTAAACTTGGCCACAATTGCTTCTTCTCTTTTGAATATCAGTAGCCTATTTGAAAAGGATTGTAGAAAATTTGACGTACATTTTTTCTGATTCCTCAAAAAAAAAAATAATAATTTGTCCAATACTCAAATATTTTATGACACAATTACAAAAATAATGGCCCTCATTTGTCTTCTCCATATATGAGTCAAGTGTCCCCCTCACATTCCTCACGAATGAAGAGTTACCCTGTGTGCTAATTCAAAAGATATTCTGCTGAGCACAGGACAGAAGCTTCCTAAACATCTAGAAGGAAGAGAAGACAGTTTTCCCATGATCAAACATCTATAATTAACACAGAGATATATTTAGGCTACTTATGACACAGATCAGACTTATGACACATTTATTTGAAACCGCAGACATAACATACTATTTAACCATGAAGTTTAAATCAGTTACAGTTACAAATCAGCAAAAACATATATAAATGTAAAATATATAAATATAAAACAATATATATATATATATATATATATATATATATATATATATATATATATATATATATATATATATATATATATATATATATATATATATATATATATATATATATATATATATATATTAGGGCGGGACTTTAACGCGTTAATTACGATTAATTAATTACAGACTTTAACGCATTAATTAATTACACAAAAAATTAACGCATTTTAATGTATTTTCTGTAAAAATGTAGTCTTGTCAAAAGACATCTGACATAACAAACGAATTGCACGACATTAGACACGTGGAGATTAAACTCGCGGGCTGGCCGTCGGACTGAGGGCTGTTTTAGTCTGCCCTTAATTATCCACTTAATGTGATGATATAGCGATCTTTTTTAATAAGCATGAGAATCCAGAACATAGGCGCGTCCACGCGCTCCTGTAGTGCCTCTGCGCGAGGGTGCGCGTGCCAAATATGACATTCCAGACTTTTGTCAAATGATCATCACACGCGACTGGTCGCGTGCACACACACATCAACACAGCGTTCAGTCAGTTCGTGAGTGTGGCCGATATTTTATATAAAAAATAATCTTCATGATTAAGGGACACGGTGTAACTACTAGCAGGGCTGCCCTTATGTCACGTCATATCACAACTATCTTTACAGACTTAATTCTATATTTTAATAAAATTAATCATGTCATGAAAGAAAGCAGGAGATGCATTTGTGGGAATAATCTGGGCAATAAACATGTAGGCCTATACTTGTTTCAGGTGGACATATCTCCAGTTACTCAGAGCTACCAGCTTCATGATGATAATTATTAAGTCTCTCTCTGAGGAAATGCTGAGGCAAAACAATCTACAGTCCCCAAAACTATGTCATATAGGCCTATATAAAGTTGTAATCCTGTTGCCTTAATTGTGGATTTTTTTCTTAGAAAAGATTATGTATTCTTTGGTCATTGTTACTAATGCAGATAATTGTTCTACTCTGTATTATTTACTGCTGTAAAAAAAAGAAAAAAAGATGCAGTACTTTTATTATATACAATAAGAATCTATTGTATGTGTTTATCTTAATAGACAACATGTTTTCAAAAAATGAGCTTTACAACCAGAGCTAATGATACAATTATTACATTTTAGCACATTTTAAGCCCCATTTAAAATGTGGCTAGTAAAAGTGCTGTGTGGCTAGTAATTTTGGAAAACCACTAGCTACATTGTCTAGTGAGCAAAAAAGTTCATGTGAAGCGCTGTATGGAAGCGTCATTAAGAGCAGGGTTGTGTGAAAGCTATGCAACAAGGAATTCGCATATCACATCGACCCTCAAGTTTCACCTCAAACGCAAAACATATACAATGGCTCTGGTCTGTTGGACTTGGTTGAACAAAAATAAACAATATTTTGTTGCTTAAGCTTATGTATTCAGTCATTATGCAATGTATACTAAAAATCCATTTGAAAAAAAAATCTCACTGTTCTTAGTCCAAATATTTATGCGATTAAAATGCGATTAATTTCGATTAATTAATTACAAAGCCTCTAATTAATTAGATTAATTTTTTAATAAAATCCCGGCCCTCAATATATATATATATATATATAGGCCTATATAACAAATAAAACATCAACAGTTAAAATATAATTTCAAACATGGCTGTTTGTTTTTTATTTACACAAATTATATAATTAGCAAGAAAGTTACCTGACAAGTAATTAATGCTTTTAACACATTGTTTCTCTCTTACACACTGTAAAAAAAAATATTGTTGGTTTAACTTAAAAATAAAGTAACCTGGTTGCCTTAACATTTTAAGTTCATTGAAATGGAAAAAATGAGTTAATACAATGAAGGAGATTGATTTAATCACCAGAAACTCAAAATAGTATGTTATACTGAACACACTATTTTAAATAATTTAATAGAATAATTAATTTAAAAATAAATAATTTTTGACAGTGCAGTCTTTATCATTAGCTATTTGTAGTTACACAAAAAGTACCCTTGAACTCAATATTTCAATATATCAAACCCAGACTTTTCCAATTTCATTTTCTTTTTCTCCCATCACAAAGTACAAGAATATTGACTAAATGAATAGCCTAATAGGGTACTGGCACAAAAATGTTCTAAAATCTAATATTAGGTCATTATGTTTTTTTTTCATTTTCAGTTTATTAGGCTGTAACCACATATGTATGGTTGAGGAATAATAATTTAAAAATGAACTATTGAAAACTCATATTTGTTGATCATTTATTGTGAATATTGGGTCAAAGCATTTTTTTATGGTGGTCACTCAGTGTTTATGCTTACTATTCTACTATAATAGTTGTATTGACTAGGCTACTATTCTAATACAATTTTCTATACATTTTAATCTAAAAACGGTTTCAAAAATCCTGAAATTACCCTACACAAATTGCTTAATATTTTGTTATTTTATGTTTAGATTATTAAATATCTATTGCGAAAGAACAGGATGTACCCACACTGAAAAACTTCTGAATGGTAAGTTGCAAAACAAACATTAGGTGGCGCTGTTAGCTTAGTATGTAAGCATCACCCCGTTTCAAGCCTGCACACTTCTGAGTGCTGTGCAGCTGTCGGCCTGTAGTGGGCGTTTGAGGATCGTCTTGTATTTCTTGCATCCAATCGAGAAATCACTGTAAAATTATTTTTAAAAAAGCACATTCAAGATCATATAGGCTATGCATAATATGTTTGAGTAAAATGATTAATGAAGATTTCAAGTAAAGTTTTGTATGATATACAGAACTAGCCTACTTAGCTAAATATGCACATAAGACACAACAGAAGCAACCATGCAATCAAGCACAATAAAATGCATTTTGAAAATATCAGAGCTTAAAACTCAGACCTATCAGACAAAGATCATATGGACCTTCCACCGTTCCTGTGAAAACTTTGCTTTTAGTATGTCCCAGCAGGGAAGGTTTTTCCCTCTGTTCACATCAGAGCGAGAGAGGAAATCTATTAGTCTGACAGCTCTCCCAAAAAGCCTGGCCGCAGCTTCTCCCCTGAGACCTTCCAACTGATGCCTTGTAGGAGGAGGGGAGTGTAGTGATGGGGGAGAGAGGAGAGAGATAGACCGAAGCGGAAGTGAAGGCGACTGTGTGTGTGTGTGAATTGGGGGTGAATTAGGCTGTAATTAGCTTTGAAGATTAACTTTTGAATTAGCTTTTTTCCCTGAACATGTTCAGATTATAGACACCGAACTGAAACAAGACAGCAAGTGTTCCATCTTGACAGTCACTGTAATGGCGCTGAGACAATGAACTAATGCAGCTCATTGTAAGGCAAGGTCAGAACTGTGGGGAGTTAGCGCTTAACCTTCAAGGCCTAGCAAGGGCTTACAGATACTAAGAGAGCAGAAAGAGACAAGGGAGGGAGCCTGAGAGGGAAAAAAAGTGAGAGAGATTTTTTTTTCTGTCATTTGCAGCAATAGATGAAATATGACTGAGACAGTAACGCTGTCTGTATGGACACATAAGTCATGTGTCACACTGCACTGTTAGTACTAGCATACAAATCAGGTGAACCCACTGTGTCAAAAATACACTTGAGTATGATGGCAATACTGGATGATTATGAACAAAATGAACAATCATTCTGAGCCACTGAAGTAGGGTGACCAACTGTCCTGTTTTCCCAGGACATGTCCTGTTTTCATATAACAATATAACAATTTTCTATCCATACAGAGGAGGCATAACCTACTTTAAATGTATTGAAATTAATAAGGTATCTTTGAGTAAACTTCGAGTATCATTTGAGTAGGCCTATATGTTTGCCGGGCCAAGTGTCCTGGTTTTTGGTAATCAAAATATGGTCACCCTACACTGAGTGTAGAAAGGAAAGTTGGAATTATACCTTTGAAGGAACTGTATGTAAGATTGTGGCCAAAATTGGTACTGCAATCACTTTCAAATTACTATAGAGTGGTATACAAACGTGATAACGTTTGTAAGAAACCAAACCGTTTGTAAATCCGTCAAGATTTCAACGAGATAAGAGTATTTATGTTCGTGCTGATCACTCATCTTACATCAGATACCACAGAGCCCGCCAGAAAGCTTGCCTGTGACAAGATGGCCGACAGTGATGACGAGACTCTGCCGTAAGACATCTAGCCTTTATTATGGATACACAGAGATTTCAGAAGTGTTACCTTTCACTGTGAAGATCTAAACATATTTATTTAGATCTACAGGCAATCGCAATGGAAGAGCAGATTCTTTGCAGAATGTTGCTGATTTCAGCAACAATAGCTTTTTATGTAAGCTGTGTTTTTAAGTTATAAGCAGCACAACAAACCGATACGTGTTTTGAATAAGACAGGAAGAGAGAGGGGTGAAGGCAGGAGCAATGGGTTCGAGAGTGAGGGCAGATATGAGCTAGTGGTGAGCGTTTAGAGATGAGACTGCGGTGACTGCCATTCTCACACATTTCACTTCCTCTCGTGGCCAGCCTTGTCACGCAAACCTCACTCTCGGCTCATGAGATAAGACAGTCAGCTCTTTTTCGTGAAGACCTTCTCAGTTTTTCTCTGGGCTTTGAAGTTCAACCGTTTGTTGTGTGAACCAGCTCTGATCAGAAACAGCTGAATGTAATTCATCCTATATCTGTATACTTAAACTTTTTGGCCTACAATTCATTTTTTCCTAAACATTTTCACAGCATGTTTTCATTTTTTCTGCCTTTTATTTGTCTTCAATCTGACTCATAATTAGGCACGCTATGCATATTGGTACTGGTGGGGGTGCAACAAGAAAACAAAAAGGAAACCTTTTTGGTAGCACTGTGTGATTATGTGAACAAAATTTAATTTTAAAAATGCCAGACAAAACGTTATGCAACAAAACTGTATATTCTCTCCCATTACACTAACCCCGCCCATAAACCTATACCCATCACAGAAAACCTTCTACATTTTTACATTTTCTAAAAAATGTTTTGCTGTTTCCTCATGGGGACCAAAAAAGTTCCCACAAGGACAAGGATTTTGGACATTGTGGGGCATTTTTGTCCCTATAATGTAGGGTTTACCAGGGCGTGCACTCAAACACACACACAGAGTAACATCTGGTCTGGTGGCTGTAGATACAGGTCCATTAGCTGAGTGGTATCCAATAAACGAGCAGTTGCTCAGATCTCAAGATTTCAAGAATTCCTGCCTTGACCTGAGAACAGCTGCAGTCTAGCACAGATCCTGTACGTCTTACACTGTTAGAAATATAGAAGGCATTCAGTGCACCAGTCGAGACACACTCCTAGATCCCGAAACAATTGTGTGCATGTAAATGCATATTAATGAGAGTCAAGATGCAGAAAAAAAAAAGAAAGATTGAGAGACTAATAGATGAGAAGAGCCGTTCTTGGAGTCTCTAAGTCAAACAGGAGAGTGAAAAGAGGTTTTTATGGTCAATAGCAGTGTTGGGGAAGCTACTATCATTTCTCTGTCATTTGAATATTCCTAGTGAAATGCATTGTGGGGGCATTACTTCTGGTCCGATTGATGGCTAGTTTGCGGGAATATAAAACCCATAACGCTATAGATTTAGGCTCACTTCCCTTGCGTGATATAGCTTGCCTTAAATTAAAGTTATTTTAATTTAAGCAGTTAAACAGTACTGTATACTGAGAAAGTAGTTTCTACAAAAAAGAAAAAAGTAAAACTGTACAAGCAAAAAAGTAACAACTACTTTGAAGTAACTTAAAATAGTTACTTTTTAACTTCTGATGTTTGGTTAATAGGCCGAAGTTCTTAATAATAAAAATATATATAATTGATAGAAAGATATAATTTATAATTGTATTGTTGATTTAGTGACATGCTTAATGTGCTTTAAAATATTACATTTAAAGTAACTTTGTATTGAAAAGTGACGATTATTGAAGCCTGTTTATATTTTTCATATCCCATTCTCAAAGCCAGTCAGAGTTCAGAGTTGTATTCATGCCAACAGTTTCTCATGACCTTGAGTATACTGACGTTCTCATTAAAGACTGAAACTTCAATGCTTGCCACTTCCTGTCTCAGTACCTATATCCTGTATTTTCACATCATGACCCTGAGTTACCACACCTAAGTGGGTGGCACATTAACTTTAGTAACGCGCTCTCATGCCGACTTTCGTTTTGTTGATGTTTACCTTCAGAGCGAGTGTCCCATTTACTTTCTTGTTATCATTCACCCCTTACTATCAAAAATTTCATCTTTCGATGAAAAAAAATGTCATCTTTCGCGCGTTAAGAAAAATTCTAATTCAAAAACAACCTCTGTTTGTGCACTAGTGTGTGTACAAATAGAATAAATCATAACATCATTAAATTAAACTCCCAACAAAATCATATCGTCCCTTTCAAACAGTTTTTTTTACCCAGATTGTTCATTTCTTTTAAAGTCTTTTCATTTTCGTGGCCTATATCTGAGCACATGATAGCAGTCAATATGTACCTATAGTGTAGGATTCAGGCAAGCTGAAGCAGAACATCAAAGAGATGCAAAACATTCTTCAGGTTAAATAGTGAAATCTCAACATATAACTTTTCTAATTGAATGCTAGCCTTCAATCTACCCATCTACCCCCCCCCCCCCAATCCTGTTTGCATCCCCCCCCCCCTCATACTTCCTGTTGTGATGGCTAGACTCCATTGGCAGATTTACAACTGTGGGGTCAAAGTTTTACAGCAGCCTCATATAAATCTTGTTCCACCCTCTCCCCATGTGCCCCTCTCTCTTCCTCACAGTCACAGTGCCCAACCCCCAGCGCTTTCATGTGTCTCTGTGCCGGTGAGAGCACAGAAAGAGAGAGGCACACAGTACCGCTGCTATTTATTATGCTAGGTAGCTTTAACTCTTGCAATATTTCTGTAATGTACAGTAACTAATCTGTAAGTTCTTAATTTTAGGAGGGAAGCATAGGATCATTTTACAGTAACACTCAATAAAATGAATTTATTTTCATTGTACAGTTTTATGAAATAATGGTAACACTTTATTTTGATGGTCTGTTTTGAGCATTCTGTTGACTAGCAACTGAGCAAACATGTCAACTCTTATTGTTTGAGTATTAGTAGACTCTCTGCTTAATATCTGCTAACTCTTTACAGTGATGCTCCTCCAACAGACATTCTACTGACTATAAGTCAGTCACTTTACATGTCAACTTATTCAACTTTACATGTCAACTTATTCTAACCCTACAGGTCTACCACTGACACTAATGAGAGTTTGTTCATATGCAGGTGCAACGTACTTATAGTCAACAGAATGTTTTAAAGTGGACCACCAAAATAAAGTGAAACCGAAATGATTCATTAAAAGAACACTCTTTTGACTTTTTTGGACTTTAGCTTATTCATTGGTCCCCCAGAGTTAGATAAATCCTTAAATACCCTTTTTCATTTCTGTGCGTGCTGTAACTCTGTTTGACGCACCCACCACTAGCCTAGCTTAGCACAAAGACTGGATGTAAATGGCTACAGCTAGCATACCAATCCTAATAAGTGAAAAAAATAATACATTTTCCTATTTACATGTTGTGATTTGTATAGTCACAGTGTGTACAAATCACAAGGTCATATGCAACACAGCCATCTTTTAACCAAATATATAAGAACTATATTCTCAGAAGGCAGCACTTCAAGTGTGTCACCTTCTGAGAATATAGTTCCCAATATTTATATGGTTATAAGATATCTGTGTCTCATATTACCTTGTTATTTGTACACTCTGTGACTATACAAATCTTAACATGTAAATAGGAAAAATGTTGCTTATCTTATTGGGATTATGCTAGCTGTAGCCATTTACATACAGTCTTTATGCTAAGCTAGGCTAGCGGTGAGTGCGTCAGATAGAGTTACACCACGGTTCGAAGATGAAAAAGGTATGTATGGACTTATCTAACTCTGGGTATACAGTGAATAAGTCCAAAAAAGTCAGAGTGTTCCTTTAATAACTTTTCATCAACTTATGAATTGGTTAGCAAACCCCAGTTTGGGAAACATTTAAGATTCAAATGACAGGAAATCCCTGCTAATGTGTCACTGTACCACTCCATTGAAATCTTTTTCTGACAGGCTTAGTGCAGCAAAAATATTTGTTGTTGCAGACACAATGACTATGCAGAGCAAATGTCACACTCAGCTTTATGTCATCAGCAACTAAAAATATTTCATATAGCCCAGATATTTCACTAGCCAACATTAAATCTCCATTCACCTTCCTATGTTACTCTGTTACAAAGCAGCCGGTACAGGAGACTAAGCCACAAACCCCCTCTTCCTTTTTCATGCCGTGCCCACATGTGCTCACTGAGCACAAATTCAAAGCAGATGCAGCGTGATCCCTCACACATGCACGCTGACACACAGACTCACACCGCATGTAGGATCGATAAGGTGTATTGATTGTGTCTGGTGCTGACAGGCTCTGCTGCAACTCTGCCTGCTCTGATCAATTCAGATCTGCACTGGGATGGCTTGAGGTTAATTATATTTATCGAAGTGAACTACTCAAGGGTGTGTGTTTTGGTGTGTGTATGTTGAAACTCATAGACTTAGACAACACAATATCAGTTTGAATGGGAGGTTGGGGTTTATTTGAGTTTTTTCGTATGTATCTCTGAGCTCAGAGGGTGTATAAGCGCAGGTGTAGTATTTCTCTGCAAGAGTGTGGATGTATTTGACTATATTTGCTTAGGACTGTGTGTTTATTGTCTGTTTCCATTCCATTGAGCTACATTATGGTATGAATGTTGTTTTCATTATAGTTTTTAGTAGTTAAAACACGTGCTGATGTTTAGTTCCTCATGCAGTTACACTGTACTGTATGTCATGTGACTATTAATGGTCATTTCTGCATGCATTTTATCTGCATCTTCATTATCGTGATAAATGACAACTTTTTGCATCTGCATTTGCATTTATCTGATAAATGACAACCTTTTTCTTCCTCTCGTGAGATCTACAGCTGGAGTTTTAGATATTTTTTCTATTTATAATTTTAAAGGGAACATTTCATTTATCAAAAGTGACAGTTAAGACATACAAAAGATTAATTAAAATAAATGCTGTTCTTTTGTTCTTTCTATTCGTCAAAGAATGTGGACTAAAATGTATCACTGTTTCCACAAAAATATTAACTGTTTTCAACATTGATAATAACATAATGATTCTTGAGCATATTAGAATGATTTCTGAAGGATCATGTGACACTCGAGACTGGAATAATGATGCTTTGATTGAATGACTTATATTTTAACATATATTAAAATAGAAAATATTTAAATTATGAAAATATTATGATAGGGAAGGGGAGAGGCGAAGATCTATTTGCAGCATTTTATTAAACAAGCCCGCAAACAAACATAATCCAAACAGGGATGAAGACGACAATAATTCAAACAGGTGACAGAAACGCAACAGCTTCACAAACACACATAAAGACAACAACGGACAAAAAAAACAACTGAAACAATGGTATAGACATTGGATAACAAGGCACAGGTGAGAGTCAATCACCAACCAACAAGGCAGCTAGGAAACAAATAAAACAGGAAACAAAAAATACACTTCATAATTAAAGTCTTAAAACAAAACACAGGGGTTACAATCAATTACTTTATAATACATGTTAGCAAAAAAGACTTTCAAAGTCATAAAAAAAGTACTGAGAACGTTTGAATGGTAGTGTATGGTATTGTTTCAATGTGAAAATGAACTCGTTTTACTGTGTTCAGATTAGCTGTTTTTGTTGTTTTCCTTAAGGGGGTCGCACAATCGGACGCGCAGCGCGCCGCGTCGCGCAGCGCCACGTCTTTAAAATTCGAACACATTATTCTCTATGAGTGTACACACACCGGCAGCGCCATTCGGCGTCTGTCCGCGGCGCCCAGCGACGGCTCAGGACCGTGTTCAAAACCCTGCAGCGCCACAGAGCGCCATTTACATAGTTTTATATCAAATTTAAATTATTTTTGTCTCAAATCGTTGCTGATGGGTCCTGACTTCGCCCTATCCTGCAATATACATTTCGTTTTGCATTCATTTACAGAAATCAGCTGCTTGAATGACAATTGCTGATGTTATTGGATTTTTCAGGTGAGATTCTCAATTCATTCAGTTAACGGATGCTCTGAGGTAAAGTTTTCAGACTGCAGACTCAGCAACGATTGTATTTAATTGTGCAGTACAATAATTACATAGAACAGACATTATCTTCATCTCCTGTGATTAAACATCACAATATTGCTGGCCATACACTGATGAGAAAGTGCGCGTCCGGTGTGCGATACCTTGAGTTGTCCTAGACGCGACGCGGCGCGGCACTGCGCGTCCGGTGTGCGACCCCTTTAGTTTTCCTGCTAATGTAGACCTCATGTAAACAAAATTAGTGCTTTGAGGCTAAGCTATGCTAGCACCTTAACACTGACAAATGTCACTTTTAGCACATATACACAGAAGATTTGTGGTCTTTTTCTTTGAGAAAACCTAAAAATATTGATGATTCATCCAGATTTTGTCCAATCAAATGCTCCCTGCATGATAATCATGATACCACCGTCAACCATCTAGCAGTAGCAAATCATGATGTCACTTATGCCTATCTATACAGAGGTGTCAATGTCACCAAAACTCCCCTATTCAACAGGAAGTACATCAACACAGGAAAGTGATTACAACAAGTCATCAAGACACATTTGTGTCTCATGAGACACAGTGCTAATGCTTAATGCACATGTTCAATGTTCATTAGCTCTGATAAAGCTACATTGTGTACATCATGCAACATGTTAGTACAGAAATCTGAAACTATGGGTCAGATTCATCCTTTTATTTAAACAAAGACTTTTTGTGGGCATAGATATTTGTGCTCTTAGAATGGCCTAATGTGACCCCGGTTTCACTTCTCATTTGAGAGGGTGTTGATGATAGTGCTCGGGCACCAAATAAACAGCAAGAGGAACAGGAAGCCCTTGGCGAGGAGCATTGCGTGAGAGACAGTGAGAAGTGGGCTGAGGTTTTGAGCGTATTTGTGTGTACGTGTGCGCTTGTGTTCTTCAGTTTAGTTTTGCGGTGGCATGTTCTGGCAGGTGAATGTTACCCAGTGACCTGCCTCTTCAAATCGAGTCGGTCGTGTTATGCTTTTTTAGATCTGTGAAATCTGTATTTGTAATGTGGATTAATGAATCTTTACGAAGACTGAACAGGGTCACTCCCTCTTCAGGTAAGATGAAATCAGATCAAATCTCAAATAAATATTACAGTGGTGACTGTGGCGCTTGTAGGTGCTGTGTTATTTTAGGAAAAAGTCTGGAGTGTTACAGTTTAGATACATTTTCAGGAGCTCTGGAGGATGTATGTTTTGCGAGGGCTCCTGCTCGCGAGGGCCGAGTGCCCAATGCCTGCTCACTGTAATGTGAAGCGACAGCTAGCCTTCACGCACCAGTGGGCTCCGTGTCTTAAAATGGACACAGGAGGACTCTTTCAGGAAAAAGAGTAGATGCAGGACTATGCGAGAACATCTTAATGTAGAAAGTGAAAGACATTAAAAACAGATTTGTTGTGTAACATTTTAGTCCAAAATGGCTCTATATCTGAAAAATAAGATTTTTTTTGCAACATACCCAGATAGAAAACACTAATGAAGTCGAGTGAATTAAGACAACAGGAGAAAACGAGAGTGAAAGCAGCATGTACACAGAATTCACCTCACCTCCCACACTTATGTAAATGTGTTTATATGGCCTTACTATGGTACAGTTGTGTGTGGTACTATGACATACTGTACATAATGGTTCTAAATGTGGTACTCCAAACATACGTAAAAAAATGCTTTACAAAGTACAAAGAACACAGTATTAGCGTGTTAGATGTCCATGGTAACATGTTGAAAAGCCAATCCTGTATCTCAAATAGTAGAGTATGGGTTCGATTATACATAGCTTGAATGTGACTCTGGATAAAAGTGTCTGGCAAAGCATAACAAACAACGTGGTATCACTGTATTACCTTTTTTTAGTATTACTGCACTCTAAAAAATGCTGGGTTGTTTTAACCCAATTTTGGGTCAAATATGGACAAACTCAAACATTGGGTTAAAAAGTTTATTTAAAAATGCAACCCAATGGCTGGGTTTGTCCATTTTTTACCCAAAATTGGGTTAAAACAACCCATATTATCACTGTCAAGTACTAATATTTGTTAATTTGCCATCAACTTAACCTACATACACCAAAAACTGCACAGTGATCTCTCTCTGTGCTGTAACTGAGGCAGCAAAAGTCCTTGTTTCCTGCCTCTTCTCTAAGGCTCAATGACGTGATCAATATCCAATTAAACAAAATGGATCAGCAGATTATCCATGTCGCATGGTACAAGTATGAAAAACAAGAACATCTGTTTGACATGTTCTGCATGTTTGTAAAGCCCATCAGTTGTTAATGTGTAAAAAATAGTGACAGAAATTAGCAGAGGGTACATAGGGTAAATAAAATATTCGCCATGTTGAGTCTCTTCCCTTAACTTGCTGTCTTTTAACAAGCATCCATTTCCACCTAATTAGTGCCCAGGATTTTAATTGCAGTTTACAGAGTTGTTTGGTTTTATTGAGCTTGTGAATGTGTGTTTGTGTATAAGCAGAGAGGCCTTGTTATGCTCCAATTGGAGATGGCAGCTTCTTTTTTGAGCCTGTTGTAGCTGGTGATTGAATACTAGCGGCATTGTCGTGTATCTATGAAAAAATAAACAAGGGGAGGTTTGGTTTTTATGAGTGTTGACAAAAAAAGTTATGAATATGAATCAGAGAAGTAATGACAATGCATTGATTCAGTACATGAATGTGGGTCAGTAGATGTTCAAAGAGCACATGATGAAGACAAGGTAGGAAGTGGTAAGTGAGGTGAATAATTCATCTGCCTGTCTTCCATGTGTGCCCTGTCTGCACTTTCATCACCCTCATTATCCCTGTCATCACTGAGCTCTGTCCTCTCCACCGGCTCATGGTGCCATTCACTCACTGCCTAAAGAGCCTAATGTGGATATATTTCAACAGATTAGTTTCCCTGAGAAGAGAGGATGGATTGAGAGCTTGTGTCCGTCAAACATACAGTATAGCCTTGCTGGTAACATTTAGAAAAACTTTGATCATGACAAAAAAAAATTGAATATACTTTTATATAGTAGGCTATGATAGATAAGATAGATAGTTTGTTTGTTTAGATGGATGGATGGATGGATGGATGGATGGATGGATGGATGGATGGATGGATGGATGGATGGATGGATGGATGGATGGATGGATGGATGGATGGATGGATGGATGGATGGATGGATGGATGGATGGATGGATGGATGGATGGATGGATGGATAGATAGATAGATAGATAGATAGATAGATAGAGATAGATAGATAGATAGATAGATAGATAGATAGATAGATAGATAGATAGATAGATAGATAGATAGATAGATAGATAGATAGATAGATAGATATACAGTATGTAGATAGATGGATGGATGGATGGATGGATGGATGGATGGATGGATGGATGGATGCATGGATGGATAGATGGATGGATGGATGGATGGATGGATGGATGGATGGATGGATGGATGGATGGATGGATGATAGATGGATGGATGGATGATAGATGGATGGATGGATGATGGATGGCTAGATGGATGGATGGATGGATGAATGGATGGCTAGATGGATGGATGATTAGATGGATGGATAGATGGATAGATGGTTGGATGGATGGATGGATAGATGGATGGATGGCTAGATGGATGGATGGCTAGATGGATGGCTGGATGGATGGATGGATGGATGGATGGATGGCTAGATGGATGCTAGATGGATGGCTAGATGGATGGCTAGATGGATGGATGGATGAGATATGTGTGTGCATTTAGGGTTGAGTATGTTTTTTAAAAATATATTAAAGTAACACCAGGTAACTTTTTCTACCTTCATAATATATTTCTAAGTCTAATATAGTAATAAGTCTCTTGTGATGGTACATCGACTACAATAGTTTGAATGACACTTCTGCCGTAGCCTGGCGGGGTCTGTAGCGTTTTTACTCGTACTTTTAAACTTCAGGTTTCGGGGTAGCAACCGCGAAACAAAGAGAACAAAGATCATTTATTTTCATGAATCAAGCAATGAGTAGTGAATTATCAATCTGGTAGCTAGTAAACGATATTCTAGTTTTTGATGGTTTGCTCGTTCTGATTTGAACTTTGCAATCGATGAAATCCAAATAGCAAATGTTTGACCTAAAAACCAATGGACTAGTCTACTATAATGACGGTGGCTTGTAAACGTGAACATCACGATCATTTGTCGTTGGAAAAAAAAAATAAAACCCGTGAAATTATATTCATATGTCATGTTGAAATATATGCCACTGTACCTGGGATGAAGACATTTACACACGCGACGCAAGCAGAACACCTGCATGTGACCTCCTCCTACAGTGTTCAGGGCTATCATTGTCAGACAAATGCGCGTGCATGTACGATGAACAGAGATTATGACAGTAGTAGAGGACAAATACTGTTTCCCAACTTTAGGGGAGCCCCGAGAGCAAAAGGTGTTACTTTAAAACAGAATACACTTATTTTATATGTTTTTATTGTATTTTTTAAACTACATGCATACCAACCCAACCCCAAACGTTTGTGTTCATGCAGGGTTAATCAGAAGGGGACCATGCGTACTGTCCAGTCCTTCAATAATGTCACGCCTTTAGAAAAGCTGAGCCTTCCAAGTTTCATTATATATATTCTTGCTTCTCCATGATCCCCATACCCAACCCCCCTCCATAACATGAAAACCAACTGCCTGCTTCTTGCTCCCTCTTGATATAATGTAGTAGAAGTAATTCTACTTGTCCCATCTTATGGCAGTACCTTGGACCTACATTATGTCTTTTTTTCCCTTTACTTTTCCCCACTCACTTAGTACTGTCTATTGTTATCAGTCTGCCTAATGGGCTTCTTTCCCTGGCTTTGTTCTGGCAGGCGAATGAGTGCAGAAGGGGAGGGAGGTGGAGGGTTGGTGAGAGAAAGGGCGACCGAGTTCATTTCTTTAAAGGATATCAGTCATTTCGATATGATCGCCCTCCCAAGCAGCAGATTCACAAACACGAGACTTCCTCTCTCTGAACCTAGGCATGCACCATACTTGAGCTCTGCTCACACATTAAGGGTGTTGATACTCCAATAAAACAACTGTGGACATGTTTGAAAGCTAATAAATTGCACAAACAGTCTAATAAAAGAGGAATAATTATTATCATAAAACTCAATAACAACATTGTGTTGTTACAACTGTTAAGTATTAAGATGACTCAACATGCATTTCTAAGTCTGTATTCCTTGAAATAATAGGCTTAATTTTAATATTTAACTCTACTTTTTTGAATTAGCAAGTCGGACTATACACTCATAAAAGTTCTTGTTTTGATGCAGTTCATTTTATTCAGATAATTCAATTTGATTTAATACCATCAGGTTTGTTGTTCAAACACGATAATTTAAATTAAATTGACTTGAAAGAACATTTCAGTCAATAACCAAAGTTCAATCAAGTTCAATCAGCGTGAATATTTATATTATGTTATGTTATTAAAGAGAGCTGACAAAGATTTAAAAGAGCCTATTAACAATGATGACATTCTATATCACACTACAGACGAAGATAGATAGATAGATAGATAGATAGATAGATAGATAGATAGATAGATAGATAGATAGATAGATAGATAGATAGATAGATAGATAGATAGATAGATAGATAGATAGATAGATAGATAGATAGATAGATAGATAGATAGATAGATAGATAGATAGATAGATAGATAATAGATAGATAGATAGATAGATAGATAGCTTGAACTCTCGGCGGTTGGCGAGCAAAATAGAGGAGATACAAAAGCACAATAACACATCCACTTAAAATAAAGGTAAACCTGACTGCTCTGCTTATAGATGCTAAAGGGTTAAGCCTGTTCATTGCCTGCATCTGGGAGTCATTTAAAACATTCCACAAGGCTTACCACATGTTTTCAGACAGGCTAAACCCCATGAAGCAGATTTTGCTGTCCAGGGCTGGAAGTTTTCAAAGAGTGCTTTTGAGAAAATTAAACTGTTAGCTTTTTGAAGGCTCGAGATGATATGGTGCGAGGGTGGCAGAGAAGACTATGCTTGTTTGGGGAACTGTGACTATCCTTGCCTGTCTTAGCATACCCATGCGTGTGTGGATCAGTCCTCTTTGAAGCGGTGGGATGCTAAATGGCGCTAGTTCTTTCCCACCCTCTGATAGGATCTTCACAGGCTTGCGTTTCCCAGCTCATTTCCTCTGGTCAAGTCTTGTGACCCGTCAAAACACAAAAGGGTTTTAGGTGTTCGCTCTAGATGCGATACAAAGGCCATGCAATTTAAACCGTAGGCAATTAAAAAATGACACAAAATGACACGTTCACTCAACCCAAGTAGCCCTAGTATTTCATTCCAGCACGGGTGTGGTAAGGAAACCCTAATCACTTATTTTCATGATTCTTATACTGTGTGTTAAACTGATTCAGGCAGAAATATCAGCCAAAATTAGGGCTTCCATTGTGTAGATCATTTCAATGTAACTCTTATCAGTTGTATGAAGGCAGTTCTTTCAAACATTCATAATGGTTACAATGTCCAGTGAGATCAATGAAATTCGGAGTGTAAAGTGCTGTGGCTGGACTAGTGAGCATTTTGACAGGAGGATGAAAATCACCTGAACGTGGAACCACCTCAAAACAGCTTCTAAAGAGAGGGATGAGACCTCTAACCTCTAATTTCATTTTAACTGTAAGCCAATGGCTACAAGAGGCTGGAGTGACAGGTTGTGCACCAGTAAAGAAACCATTTATTAGCTTTATCTACTGCAAAAATACTTTGCATTTGCCAAAGAACATATCTGGAAGATTCAAGTCTGACAAGTCAAAACACAACCTACCATTGGATGGTGTCAGGTATATTCGTAGAAGATGAGTGTTTTAAAATGCATGCATGACATCATTAAGCAGCAGAAACAATGATATTGGGGTATGCCGCTAGTGTTGGAAGGATCCACAGAATTTGGAAATCCTGTTGAACACAATGTAGCCAAAAATGTTTGTGCGATGAAACTCAACTTTGGGAAGAACTTAAGGAGGATTGGAAAAAAGTCTAGCTTGTCACAAAGTTGAGTGTGTCAATGTCCAGGACATGGCTGCTATGATCAAAAACAAGGGAGAACCAACAAAATATGATTAACTAATTACACCGTAGTCCTTTTTTTGCATTATACAATCCATTTTTCAATGCGAGTTTGCCTTTCTGCCCAAATAAGTTTGTCATTTTAATACCTTAAACAAGTTACTATGTACTTAGTATATAGTATACAAGTTAGTAGCTTTATACTTGTTCCCAACAAAATAAAGCAAAACAACTCCACAAAATCTTAACTAAGTCCCCCGACTCTGGTTCCGGCGCATCAATCTTCCCCACCCAGGAAGTGCTTGAAGTGCGTCAGAAACAGATCGCCACGATCAGTTTAATGATGCTAATTTGTTGTGTAGCGTCGCCCTTGCCGCATTCAATGCAGACAGCATTGCTTTCGTTTGAGGGCACTTAATACACTCAGCCACTCCCTTAGAAACGGGCCTGGCAGTGAAGTCATTTCACAGTTTCATTCATAAAAATGAAAATGAAACTTGCCATAATTTAGTGGACAATTGCTGCCATTAACTCCCACAAACACTTTTGCTAGTGCTCAATGAATAGTTTGTGCATGAATGACATTTGGATGATGACATCATTGGTTTATCTAGAGCGGCTATATATATATATATATATATATATATATATATATATATACTGTATATATATATATATATATATATATATATATATACATACAGTACATAAATTAAATTTTAATATAAATTTTTTTTTACAACAAAATAAACCATGACTGAACAAACTTAAGCTGGATTATGACACTATTTTCTTCTAGATCTGCTGTACAGACGCAAACTTTGTTGCATTGTTTTCCTGTTATCACTGTAAAGCTGCCTTGAAATAATCTGTATTATAGGCTAAAAGCGCTATAAAAAAATAAAGGAGACGTCTGGAATGCTAGATGTAATGCTCTTGATATATACATATATATGACTAAATAATCACCAACACTATGGGGTGAATGGGCTGTAATGCATTGGGCACCTGTAAAATATTGCCTAGGGCAGCAAATTGGTCAGGGCTGGCATGACCTGTGCTTCTCAGCTCCAGTAATGGGGACGCTGATCAGCTAAATCAGGTACTTTAATGTTTTAGACATCTAAAACATTCTGGGAAGCGGGTCCCCGGGAATGAAGTTGAGAAACACTGCTCTTACATAAAGCAAAAAAAAAAAAAACCTGCAAAACATCAAACCAGGACCATAAGTTTGCATAATCAGAAAAAGACTTTGTCAAAGCTGGGTAAAATCTATTTTTTTTCTATATATTACCAGAGAGATGGGAGAAATTGATATGATTATGAGCACTCTGATTTAATCTTAGGCATGCGTTTCTAAATATAGAACCAAGAAAAAATCAGCTTTTCCCCTCAAATCTCATTTTATTTTCTTTTTTTTTTTCTAAAAGAAGGAGATTATGAGTCATTTGAACAGCTATTGAAGCCCGTAGGCCAAGCAAACCACATGTGACATGACTCCATCTAGTTTATTTTTCTCTTCTGTTAATGTGATGTTCCCTCATTTGCAAGGTGATGGGCCATATAGGCAAAAGGTCTTGGCATCCTTTCAGCAGTTGTACTATTTGCAAACTCACACTGAGGGATACCAAGAGGGATCACTCAGAGCAGGCAGTCATATTATATGATAGGTGGCAAACAAGTAGAGGCAAAGGCTGCTCCTAGAATTAGCTCACGGAAACAAGATGAGGGCAGACAAACTGATCCCTGTTGGGGAAAAAAATAGATTCAACAGGTCTGTGCTGCATGGTCTCACCTGGTTTAGGCTGATTAAAATGGGCTCTCAACATACTGGGCCCTATATCTGATATTAGTCTTTCATGTGGATGGCTTCTCTTCTGTTTTAAATGCATGGTTGCAAAGGAAAAGCTTTTGCAACAGAGAAACGGTGTCCTTATCGTCACAGTAAAGTGGTAAAAGGTCTTAAGAGGGTGGATGCTCAGCGCTTGTGTAAATTTAAGGCATCATCACAAGATCAACGGTGCTTGCAGCTGTTTTTCACACAGTGTTCATCACGATGTTGACACATCTGTTCTGAGACCACAAAGGACTGCAATGCAAATGTTGCTTAAAGCCTTCTGGAACCTTTAACATCAATATTGTACACTGTAAAAACGAAAAGATACTTTCTGGTGTTTTCAGACTGACACACTGGCAGCAACTCTAGGCACTCAAAGAGGTCTCAAATATTACTGTGCATTTAAAAAACTTTAGCATATCTGAAGCACTTTAAAGCCTTTCCTTTATGATTTGTGGCAAGTGGACAATCTGTTGTCTGCGTCAACAGTTCTTGTGGAACTTATTGATTCCATTATGTACATTCCTCAACCCTTTTCCATCAAAACATCGCTGTTTTTTTCTTCACACATCTGATGCTTATCAATAATATATATTTTCCAATACCTTTTTTTTTGACAGATAGGAGTTTACACCAGTTTATATGAGCTTGTTGTGATGCAATGGCCAGCAGACATTTAAATATGAGGAAAAATCATAGTAATCAATTATTTTTGTCAATAAATTGTATTTTATTTTGAACATGAAAAAAAGCAACTGAAGACATGCAACATGATTTACAGTATATTATCTATGATATGTGATATATGTTGGTGCTGTATCACTTAATTTTAATTCTTTGAGTAGAAAATTAAATATACAACAATTACCAATAGTCTGATTATTCCCAGGAATCAGATTAACTCAGATTAAAATATTTTTTAAAACATTTTGTCAACAACAACACTCAAAGGCCCAATGACTTTTCCTGTTGCTCATGATTTACTAGCTATTATAGTATTCACAATTTCTACCCCCTAAAAAATGCAGAGCTTGGCTTATAGGGAAAAATGTCAATTAATTATAGAAATGTTTCATTTTTTTAAATTCATTTTCAAGTAACATGACTTCTTCAGGAATCTGAAACAGTTGTATCAAAAAATTTTTAATTCAAGACTGTTGTTGAGAGGGTGAATTAAAAAAAAGAAATATCTTGAGTTTTGACTTCATCTTGAGATTAATTTAAGACAAATCTCTTCAAACAAGTTTACATGCTAATTTTCATTAAGTGAATCAGGTGTGATGGGGTTTTGTGCAATTTTTCCTCATCATTTAGGTTACTCATTCCCAAACCCACAACACAATTTGTTCGACTGAAATGTAAAATGTTTGGCGGTTCTAGTGTTGGCTACGGGACCTTTCTCAATTTGTCAGAAACATGCCCAATCCTGAAACACATTAGGCTACACTTAATCCTCGAAGAACTTCGAGTTGTTTCTATAGTGACCTAAAACACAGTTTGTCCTAATGCAAAAGCACTAAACTTCCTGCATAACGCGCAATGGTTACATAAAGGCGAGCAGCAGCTGAGCTTGTGTTCAGAGGTATCGTGCCCTGAAGTGACACCGCGGAAGGGGAGAATGGGAGGAGAGACGGCGGCGGAGGCTGGCCGGTGTTCGGTTTCACCAGCTCACACGTGACCGCAATGGCTGCTTGTCAGTTCCTAGCAGTGCATCATTCCTCTGCCGCCCTACGAATGTAGCCTTGGCTACATCGGTGCTCTAGCTTCTTTGAACTGTCGGTGCAGACACTACCACCCGCCGAAACGAAATTCCTCTACACGTTCAGCACAACAGCTCACCGGCTGAAAAGAAGAACGACATTCGGGGAGAGAAATTAAAGCGTCTCTGGGTTCAACTTCCACCAACCAACACAGCGGTAGGAGGAGTCAACAGGTATTGGCGCTCTTTATTTACGTGACAATACAATTGCTTGGTTGACAGGTAGCCACATTAATAGCGTCTTGACAGATGTGGAGCAGTGAATAGGCGCGTCCTTCGGCGCTCAGATGCGGTGTGCTACTTAACTGTAAAGCTGCCCGTTGAGTTTGATCGAAACCGCATACGGGGGTAATAATGACCGGTCTGCGGCTGCTACGTAATAAAATGCGCTGTATTGTTCTCTTACCTGAATGAGCAATGTGTCATTGAGAGCTTTTGGAGAAAGTATTTCATGTAAACGCGGATACTATCCGAGCGTCCTGCGTTGTGCGTCGACTTTATTCTTTCTTCAGACAGTAGCCTAACTATATTATTTTTGGCTTTTAAAAATCTTATTCATATTTGCCTAGACAGAACATGTTGAGCATGATGTAAGTGTATTTAACTGGGTCACTTCGTTCTTCAAACAAAAGCAACACATGCCTCTATATAAGTAATTTCCTGCTTGGATGAACTCATTTGAAATAGGCTACTGCATTTCGGTCAACATCCAATATCTGAATACTGAGCAAAGTATCTGTTCATCTGCCCGAAATCTGCTATTTAAAGTGATAGTTCACTGAAAATATAAAAATTCTATCATAATTTACTCACCCTCCAATAGTTCAAAACCTCTATGAGTTTCTTATTAGTTACAAATTAACTGGTTTTATGGCTTGTTTAAAAAGAATCTATGTAGGCTATAGGTCTAATTGGTAATTTCATCCCATACCTAAGCAGGTTATATAACATTAAAGCAATACCCTGCTCCGCGTCACTTACAACGCCCCTTAGCTGTTCTAAATTCACTGTAAAACACTGCTTCAAGGGGCTTATTGCTTTTATAAAAGGTTAGTCCATAAAAATATTCATTTTAATATTTATTTTATTCATAAAATAAACATCAGCAACAAAAAAAATATAACATTATAACACATTTGTTCCTCCATCAAGTTATGTATTTCCAAAGAGGTTGCTAAAGAATCACAAATGACAGATGCGCAGTAATACTAATGTAATGCAGTCACAGGCGTATGCTTGTTGAGTAGTTGTTGAGTAAAATGGCTTCAAACGCAGCTCAACCAATCAGAATCAAGGACCGGAACTGCCTGTTTTATAATTGGATTTTTAACACCTAATGCCACAGCATGTTATCCCTTTGACACGTATTTTACTATAAAATAGGAACCTTTAAAAACTAACATACAGAACCAGTATATAGAACCAAATCTTTTAATTCAGGAGATAAACAAGGAAACAAAAAGAGTTATCTATGAAAACATTTTATTAGCACTTTAGGGGTGTTTGTGTTTTTACCTGTGCGTCATGAAAGCATTGGTTTTTAATTAATAACTATTCTGTCTTAAGTACCGTAAAACATTGGCCAATATATCCTAACTAAAACTACCATTGTGATTCTAAACACAATACAATTCTAGAGTTAGCACTTAATAGCCTATTTCTAATATGGTAATATAGTCAAATCATTCATAAAATCGACACACAGGAATCGCGTCATGCTAAGGCTTCAAGCGTCTTCGATCAATAAGATTTGCTTTATTATAAACCAATGAAATTGAATGTGGCGAGAACAACAGTGTAGCCCTGCCCATCGCCCAGACTGCAATATGGAGGACTAATATTAGGCACTCGATTCACTTTGTGTACTGTTGAATTAAACGGCTGAAATGAGTCATGCTTGTGATGCATTGAAACTATTCAGCATATGGTGTAAGAAGCGAAGTCTTTTCAGTTAGTTCTGTTTTCGCAGTTAAATGGGAAGTTCCTCGACCATCTGTCTGCAATAGAAAAGAGGAATGGGTCCAGATATTTGCTTCCTCAAAGCTCTGCCACTTTCATGCACGTTGTCTGCAGAGACATTTGCCACCAAAGCCTGACATTTAGTTTTTTCTGTTCGTAAAAGCGTGCTCAAGGTATCACCTCCTGTTGTGTTTGTCTCTAACCTTCCACCAGGGCTCTCAAATGTCCTCTGTCGTTCCAAAATAGCGGGAGGGGAACACAAAGCTGACTGAATCAGGGTGCTACCCAATGCTGTCGTCCTTGCCATTTTTTCAGAAATCTGCTTTTTCACACTGCTGGATATGACTATTTGACAGTGCCGCTCCTCTTTTCCATTTCTCTATTTTACCTCCCTCTTTCTCTCCAGTGGGATTGATTTTACAGCGTTCTCTCTCATTAATCATTTCAAATTGTCTGCAATATTGTATATTGATGGAACTGATGCATTTTGGATCCCTGTCTTTAGTTCACACAAAAATGAAAATTCTTTCATTTATCTCAACCTACACGTCGTTTCAAACCCATAAGGCATTTGTTCATTTTTGGAACACAAATGAAGATTGCCCATCCATGTAAAGACTATGTAATCAACATTTTTTAAACTAAATGCTGTACATTTGATAAATGATCCATAAGAATCGAGCGTGAAAGAACATGAGTGTAAAGAACATGATTTTATATATAAAATTATATTTTAGGTTTTTATTTACCTCCACAAGAAAAGTCAGTAGAAATCAGGAGTAAAGACTGTTAAAGTCAGGATGAGGGAAGCTATTTTGATGAAAGATTACTAGAGTGCATGTATTAAAAAAAACATATACACCAATGAATCATTTATAACAATAGTACAAATAATCTAAAAATAAGATTTGTCCATTTTAATTTCAATGATGACTTCAATATGAAGGATGTGTTGCATAATAGGTTAATAGAAATGTCCATAAACTTATAATAATAATATCCTGGAAGAAAAATACTTGTTTTTCTTTATATTTTTGTAAATGTACATCTTGCAGTGTAAGATTGGTGAATGCATATACACAGAGCACATCTAATATGTTAAACAGAAACTCAAAAGTTGTGTTTGACCCATGAATACTTAATTCTTGAAACATGCATGCATGTTTTAGCTTATTTTACCATATTTGATCTTAAATTTACATTTATGCATTTGGCAGACGCTTTTATCTAAAGCGACTTGCATTGCAGTTCAAGGTACACATTTACATTCTTATCGATTCTTGCTTTCCTTGGAAATCGAACCCATGATCTTGGTGTTACAAGCACCAACGCTCTACTGTTTGACCTAGAGGAAAGTCTAGAAAGATAGATGCGCTGATAAATGTGCCGTTCATCAGTGTTTATGTGTAGATGCTGGATAGGGTATTTCATGCAAACTTCCAAACTATTTACATCAATCAAAATCAGAATCGTACATAAACAATGAGAGATTCTGTAGGTTGACAGGTACACATTTTGATGCTTACAATGAGAGCACGATTTTTTTTTCTACAGTAAAAAAAACTCTTAATATAGTCAACCAGAGAAAACCTATATTGATTGATCAAATGGAGTTTCAATGGCAAAGACATTTTTTTATTTGAGTTTTTGTGCCATCATTTTTCAACAACATACTGAGTCACTCTGATACTGATCTTTTGACAAATCTGAAAAAGTACAGCTGAAAATAAAAGACTTTGACCTCGTAAACCGTAAAGAAAATAAGGCGGTCATATGACAAAAGAAGCAGAAATCTTTCCTTGAGCCTCATGCTACATGTAAAAACTGCCAGCTGTTTACTTCAGTCTATTGTTTTGTTTGCTGTAGGTTTTCCATACAGAATTACTAGAAGTACTTTGCTGCCCAGTGCTCTGGCCACAGTACTTTGGCTTCTTTCTTATTTTGTCTACTTTCTGGTCCAATTTTTTTCATCTTCTTGTTTTAGAAATTTTGGATCTCACACTGCTCAGAGACTCCTGGCAGAGCTGCCTCATTAGACCTGCTTTTTGTGGTCCAGTTCGTTACATTGTGGTGGAAAAGGTGAGAATGGGATTTGTGACAGACAACCTGTCTTCAGTATTTCGCCAATGGCTTTGTCTCTATTTATGCTGGCGTGTATTCTTTATATGTTCATTTGTTGGCATGTGACTATTTGTTGGATATGATACTATTTTTCATTTCCCCTTCAATTAATTTCCCATTTAGTCATTTAGCAGGCATGTTTTATTCATATTGATTTATAAATAAGGAACAAGTATTTTAGTATACAATTACCAACAATATTCGTAGCACTAAATATAAGTAGCATGTTTCGCGACTGTGGGAGTGAAATCGATAGACAACTAGTTTCAGGTTTTTTTTTCTTTGTTTTGTTTAAAATGTTTATCTGTGGTGCTTTAATTAGTTATCTTCAGACAGTTTGCACCATAAAACCCTTGAAAGCACCACTGCTACAGCCATACACATGCAGGTGAAAGTCTTTGTCCATTGCGTTTCATTGCGCCATTTTTCCAGAAAAAATAGTTTCAAATTTTCAAATACAAACTCAGAGACCCATTTTGGTGTGCTTTATCCAGCTGTTGAACACAAGAATCTGCCCATCCATTTGTATATTTGAAAGAATCGGCCACCCAGGCATTGCTCACATGTCTGCAATGTTACTAAAACATCCCCAGACAAGGACAAGACACTGATGACTAAACCTTCAGATAGAGAAGCAGGAAGTAGGTGTGTTTATTTCCTGTCAGTCACGATTTCCTTTGTAAAACATTCTTTTCAGCTAGGCAACATATCTTTGTTTTGAACACAGTTGCCAGACGAGAGGCATCACATGCAGCCTTGAGGCAATGCAATCCGAGGACACGCTCGGGTGTAATGACCGGAATGAATTCAGGAGAAACATGTGCTGATAGTCCGTTTGTGTTTTTACATATATAGCAAAGCTAGGCATTTACAACATATTATTGTGTATAGTTGGACATTTTCCTTATAGGCTTGTAACTGATGGGAATTGCAGAGTGTGCCATTGCGAACGAGGAAGCGAGTGACTGTGCATTGGCTGTGCAGCGGAAGACAGATGGGTGAAGGTAAATTAAACAAGCTGATCTGGCCTTCTCTCCTCACTTTGACAGTGTGCCAGCCACGGCGCCGAGTCTGTCATTATTTAACGGCCAGCGTTAATGGGCTCTGGCTGCCTGGAGAAACCGTGGGAGAGGGAGGACGACATTTTTTAAGGGAAAAAGTGGACAAGGTTTTGTACTTGACCATGCAGTCAGATAAGACGTGATTTTTTTTCTACACCAGTAACTGGTGGTGTTTTAGGTTCTTCACAAGTCCAGCATCAACCTCTGTCACATAAAGTCATGACAGCTTTGCCGCACCCATTGTCATTCAGGGAATGGAATAACATCTGGATTAGCTCTGCAAACCCCAATAGCAGTAAGGGGGAAAGGCATATCCACATCCAGTCCACACTTAGATGGAACTTTTTTACGGGGGGATTTCTTTTGAAAGTGACTGTGAGCATTACTATGCCTTACTTGATCTGAAGAATGGCTATGGTGAAAGGCATTAGGCATGTATGTTCACATTTTTCACATTATTTTGTCACTTTATTGTATTTATATCATACAAGATTGAGTTTTGCATCAAATATGTGGTGTTGTACGTTATGTGTATATTGACGGACATATGGATATTAATTAGGGGTTGTAAGATTAGTCAAATAGTCCTACTTAAAGGCAGGTAAATGACCACTCAGGCTTCTGCTCAGTCATCGTAAGCATGTTTTTGTATACCGCGCAAAATATTCATTCAAAACATAGACCTCTATAAGCTGAATCAATAATAAATTGTAAATGTATCAGCCTTCTGCAACAAATTTTGTTCAAATTTTCTAAACCATTTAAGTCGTAAAGTGAGCTGGATATATTACAAATTAATGCAAGGTTTCGGCAGATATGTATTTATGTACCACTGCTGGTACGACTCAGTACGGTTCAGACTCGGACGCAGGCACGATTTGGCTCGCTTCGCTTTTTCACTGCGTGGTACGACTCGGACTCGGTTCGCTTCGCTTTAGCTCGGTTGCTTTTCCACTGCAGTTAGTACCACTTTAAAGTGGGTGGGATTATAAACTGATCAATAACAGTGGTGGCTGTTACTGGCTATTTAAATCTAGCGGGTTTGGCCTGAGAATAGACATGAATTTATTTTTGCTGCCGGAATTCTTCCACTTTTTATAATTCTCTCTAAAACATCATTTGGAGGCAACAAATGCTACATTAAGGCAGTTCTAAGGTGGCATTCTATGCGTATGTAGTGTGTACTCACTGTCTGTCAATCAACGTTAGAGCGCCACCCTCAGGCTTAAAGGTTCACTTTATAAAAAAGCTGATAATTTACTCACCCCCATGTCATCCAAGATGTCCACGTCTTTCTTTTTCAGTCTAAAAGAAATTAATGTTTTTGATGAAAACATTACAGGATTTTTCTCCATATAATGGACTTCAATGGACCCCAACCGTTTCAAGGTCCAAATTACCGTTTCAGTGCAACTTCAAAGGGCTTTAAACGACACCAGACTATGAACAAGGGTCTTATCTCACGCAACGATTGCTCATTTAAAAAATAAATAAATTTCAAGTTTTATAAACACAAATGCTCGCCTTGCTCTGTTCTGTGATGAGCGTTCGTGACTCTCCTGTTGAACGAATGAACAAATCTTTTTCCGAGTCATTTCGTTTGTTGAATGAATGCATTTACTCAAAAACGATTTTGATGAACGAGTTCGAACAGGAGAGTCACAACCTTGAAACAGAAAAATCCTGTAATGTTTTCATCAAAAATATTAATTTCTTTTCGACTGAAGAAGAAAGACGGACATCTTGGATGACATGGGGTGAGTAAATTATCAGCACAAGTTTTTTTTTTAAAGTGAACTACTCCTTTAATAACGCAACATCTGCCAAAAGTGTTCTGCATCTGTTCAGCGATTAGAATATGAAATGTTAATCATTAGCTAGCCCTATGACCCAGAATCTGGCCTAAATTTTACGGTCTAGGAGCTGCTACTGATCCTAATCCAAACTGGATTTCCTTTTATACGCTGCAGAGTTTGAGTAATGGATAAGATGAGATGATTTGATGAACCTGACTGGTCCAATAAATGGAAACAATTAATGTAAAGTGAACACACTTATGAATTGTTTATGTGATCTTCTAGCATCTGTCTGTGTGCATGACCGAATGAGGGTGAATTAAAAATGTCACGCTGGAGGTGGGCTATCAGTATACAATTACTCAAAGACTCACCACACGTAACATTTACTAAATGATTTCACAGCTAATATGTATTCCAGACCTCGAGAGCTGCAAGCACATTTTCCAGGCTTAAAATCCTCTAGCTGAAAAAAAAATGAGAGAAAGGTGGTTAAGTAAAAAAAAAAAAAACAGTAGGCTATATAGATGTTTCATGTATCCTGGATGTTTTTTTATTGGCTTGTGTTTCTGTCGGGAGACGAACATATAAGAGTCAATGACAAATATCTTTAGAGTGTCCAAGATAAAGACAAGAAATATAAAGTTTTAAACAACTGGTTCATTTTTTTTTTCTTTCTAGGAATGTTGGTTTCATGCAGTTCTGAAACTGGGGTTTCATTGGGGTTGCACCACATGAAATGTAAAATTTAAGTCATTATATGTATGAATTACATTTTTTATATATATTTTTTTAAATAAATTAATAGACCCAGACAAAAAAATGAGCATTGCTGCTCACCTTCACCAAATTGCTTCCACTTTGATCAAAAGAAACCACTTGAGCACACTGCACAGAACACACTGTGACAAAAAATATGCTTGGAAAAATACAGTTTATATTTGTGTTGTTAGGAAATGTTAGTGTAGTATTAGCACAAACAGGCTGTGTGGCCTGCATTGAAGGAAGGCGAAAAATCAGTTAGGACATGTCAGACAGAGATACTGATCTTTGGAGGTGCATGACAGTGGGCCTCTTCACATCTCCCCCGTGAGTCTTTGAAGCACCTTGTGGCATGAGTCATGACACAACAGTTCAAAAGCTCCTCTCCTTGCTCAACGCACTCGTAAAAACCCAGATAGCGTGTGTAAATCTGAGAGCAGAAGTGTCACTGCGCCGGCTCCCTCACTCTTGATTTATAGCCCCCAGTGCACCATGGACACTAGTTCTCTAAGATGTAACCCAGCCATGGCAGCCTGCCCCCATAATGGCAAGCATGTAAAAATGCTTTTAGCTTTCTTCATCCTTTGCATTCCTCTATCGCAGGTCTTTAAACTACATAGGGGCTTGTTTTCTGCCGGTAGAAACCTCAGAAATCCATGAGTTGTTGTGAATAATATAGTTTACCTATACATGTTGCATGCTTACTTAGCCAAAAAGAATACTCATGATCAGGCTGCAGTTACACATCATGGTTTTGTTGATATGATGACGACTAAAAAGTTGATTGTTTTCGTATTTATTTATTTTTTATAGGGAGCTACACTTTTAAGAAAAAAAAGTTTTTTGTTTTGTTTTCACAGCAATAGCTCTTTCTATTCTATTTTGAGTTCCCTAAAAAAAACTTTAAAGGGATACTCCCCTTTTTGGAAATAAGCTTATTTTACCACTCCCCAGAGTTAAACAGTTGAGTTTTACCGTTTTCTAATCCATTCAGTCGATTTTCGGATATTTAGGAGAATATCAGTATCCAAACAGTTTCTGGTCTCATTGACTTTCATAGTAGGAAAAAAAAATACTATGGAAGTCAATGAGACCAAAAACTGTCTGGTTACTGATATTCTTCTAAATGTCAGAAAATCGACTGAATGCATTCAAAAACGATAGAATCCAGACTGTTTAACTCTGGGGAGTGGTAGAATGAGCCAATTTCCAAAAAAAGGTGGAGTATCCCTTTAAGAACAGTATAAGGTCTTAACAAAACAATTTGTCTTTCTGAGTGTTCACAGAGTAATTAAAAAATCTACAGAATCTTTTCACATTACAAGGAACCTTTAGTGCAGTGGAAAGGTTCCATTGACATTCAAGTCAAAAAGTGTGTATGCAAGTGGAAACTAAATTTAACCAATGTTCTGAAGTCTACATGTTGTGATTGGCAGAGGTAAGTAAGCATTAGGTTAGTTGAAGTAAAACAGGTCCATAAAGAGATTTTTTCCAAAAGCCCAGTCTGATTTGTGGCATCAAGTTTATATCCGAGAGTGTGTTTAAGGAAATTAATATATTACTTTGTTTAAATGTGAGGGTTTTTTATTACTAGACTAAAAAGACAATTTGAATCACTGTTGTGTTTTGTTTTCTACTTTAGTATTGTGTGATCTCAGATCATAAAAACGAGCCTAGTTGATCCTATGAGGCTGTTACTTTGTGAGCAGAACTTGCTAAACCTTTTCAAATAATCCTGTACTCGCCAGACAATCAATTCAGTTCTGTATGATCCTTTAAAAAGGGATGAAGTATGTTTGATCCAAGGGGTCGATGTCCTCACCACGAGGGCAAGACTTAACAGGTGGCTGAGCAAGTGGTTGTTCTTGACGGACGTGTCCTATGATGTGATCTATGATTGATCTATTCTCCTTTACACTAGTGTGGCCTCAGACACTCCACAGGCCTTGAAAACGGAGGCCATTTGGTGGATTATCATGACAAGGGAGCAGACCTTCTTAATGGGGACGAGAATGAAGCCCAGATGAGCTATGAGAGTAATTCTCTTATCTGGGCTGTTTCTGTGTGCTGCTCACGGCTGTGATCATTATGTCCTGTAGTCTGGTCTTTATGTCTCGGAAGCTTTATTGAATAAAGTGCAAGGAAGTTCTTTACTTGATTGTGTACAGAGGATTGTCTGTAAGGACATCCTCTTGGTTAAGACAAAGTAATGGTTATTTGCTAATAGATTCAGTGAAGAAAAAACTGTGATGTTGATCAATGAAACAAAGGCTGAACTACACTAGATTTCAGTCCACAGTTTAAAGACAAGCTACTTAAATGTCCTAACTGAACTAAGGCCCAATCCTGGCTTAATCTAAACTCTGTCTGTAAGACCGGACCATAATGTTTATGGCTATGCTCCCATATAAAGAAATAAAATGATTTTGTAACAAATAAAATTATTAGGTTATGGTCACTGTTCTATAATAAATAGCTGTATTTTAATTCAAACTTGCATTACAGTACAGGCACTAAACAAAAGTACCAAATAGCTGTAACTTAAAGCTGCAGTCTGTAGCTTTTTTGGGTTAAAAATTATCCAAATTACATATTTGAGAACATACATAACCAGCCAGTGTTCACAACTATCTGCTTGCCGTAGCTCGATTCAAAGCGGAAAGCTTGTAATAATGTTTTTAACTCCAGTGGTACTGGTGGATTCGAGCGTGTCTTTGCGTCATTACGTCACATCCGTACACATAAAGAAGGAGTCTTGGCTAGTATAAGCTATATTGTGTGTCAGGATGTTGGAGGTGGAGATTTATAGCCTTTTCTCACAGCACTTGATTATCAATTATCAATTGATGGTGGATCCTGAAAGGTTCAAACAACAATCACACCAGTGACAACAGATTCACCTGTTGTAAAATGCAAAAGACTTTGTTTGGACTTCGGAGTGGAAAAAGAGACTGCAACCGGAGCCATGCGAAAATAAGGATGCTTATCAGAAGGACATGTAGTCACGCAATGCTGACGTTGAACATTAACAATTTGAGAACAAAGTATAATTTGCACGGTTTTTCGTGATAGGTTAAGCGATTGTTAGATTTTATCAGCGCGATTTACAGTAGTACCTCATTGCAGTACACGAGATCCAGGGGGCGGAGTTCGATCCAGATCTATGGGGTGGAGATGGGTAGGATCAGGGGTGGGGTTATAGATCAGGGGGTGGAGATTGATAAGTTTAGGTGTATGTAAGGTGGGAGGAGTTGGATCTGAATCCAACTCCTCCCCTGGATTTTGTGTTCTGCAGTGAGGATCATCTCCGATTTACTGCAATGTCACAACCAGAACAAAAGTGGATGTTTCTTGTTCAGATGACATTTTCCTATGAAAATTATTATGTCAGTCATACTTGTCAGTCAAAAAGAATAATCTGTGATTCTGAATGCCAGTATCGACACCGGCTTGGTGACTGACAGCTGCACACTCTCCTCAGTGAGTTCCTCTGCGCTGTGCCGTGTCGAACTACAACTCACTTAAAGTTGATAATTATGGGAATGACTGCAACTGCAGATTTCGAACAGAGATGGCGACAAAGAGGAAAAAATGCGGACTGCAGCTTTAAAGTGTGTGAGGGATATACGGTAAAAACAAGCTAAACACATAGACTATAAAACAAGGGTAAAGTTATAATCGCTAACATAGCAGACCACATCGGTGACAAAAGTACTTTGGTACACAAGCACATGTACATGTTTTATTAATGACTCAGCATGTATATTAAAATAATCACTTCATCCAATGTTTAAAGTGAATATATTACATTGACTTACTGGAGTGTGGAGTTCCAGAACTACTCAAAAACGGTGTTCTCTCCTATCGGACTGTGTGTGTGTCGTGGTGAGGTAAAAGGGGTGCAGGCAGTGGACCAAAGCAAAGGAAGGGGGACTCAAAATGACTCAAAATGTTTAAAACCGTTTTTGTTGTTGCCCTGTTTGCATTTGTTTTACCACTTACACAATTATTTTAAGTATATAATTATATTATTTACAATACACTAATGAAATTTTAGCGGGGGACAAGCCTCAGATGATGGGGTCCTGAGATTTACGCCTATAGTGTTTGTTTAAAAACAATTTTTAGTTGTCTTTACGAACTGAGGGAAAGGTCCGAATTATTTTTGGTAGGAAACAACAGCATATTAAAGATTTTAACAGAGTTTTGCTTTTACTGAACCATTAACATTTTATTAGTACCGCAAAACTGTTTATAAATTCAAATAACCACCACCTCCTTGTTTGGAAATGAATCTTGATGAAGAATGCAGTCTGAACAAGTGTAGTCACTTAAATTCAGAAGACTGGCCATTAGACTTGCCAACTGATTTCTTCTGCGAATAGAGTTGAGGTTGGATAGGGTCCTCACGTGAGGTTTGCTGATACCAGAGACACAGGATATCCTGTAGAGCAGGGTTTGGAATAGGAAGTGTTGCCACACCACTGGCACCAGTGTAGGAAGCGGCTATGAGGAGACGCCTGGGATCTTGGCAAACATTTTAGAGGTGTTAAGTGAACCAATGGCTTCTGTTTTAACAGGGACTTCCCCTTTTCGGGACAGTGAGTCGCCTTTCCTCTGGATGATCCTTTCCTCACATTTCATATTATTGAGGACATGTGCGTATGAGTGATTTGTTTCCATCGTAAATCTATTTCACCCAAAGTCTTGTTTTATCCAGCACATTTATTGAGAGGTTGATTTTGATCAGTTATGCATGTTCATTATTAGATGATTACAAGACTGTGATTTTTGTATGTGTTGTATTTGCCAATTTTTCCTGAACTAGACTAAGAAATCAGTCATAAATCCACTGTATATTTTTTTTCCTCTTTGCATACAGAGTTGAATTAAAGTCTATTGAGTTGATAGGGATGTCGGCTCTACAGTTAGTCCACCATTAAATGAAAGACCCTGCTTAAAATTCCTCAATTCACAGTTTGTTTGTCACACAATGCTTGCGACCTTGAGGAAGACTTGTATTGCCATCTGTTCCTTAGTCATCCTGGCCCTGTGCTTTGACCTTCTCTCTTATGCTTGATCAGTCGGGACATGTGCTCTTGCAGTTAGGGATAAACTGATATTATAATTCTGGCTTATAATTATTATAATTTGATTTTGAAATGCTTCGGATTAAACATCACGACTGCATTATTCTCTGCAAGGAGCCACATCATCTCACAGAAGGATGCTCAACTGTCAGTGAAGTGAGTTTGGAGTAAAAGCATATTATTAATTGTTGGACAAGAGGTTCATAAATGCTTCTGATGTTTGGAAAGATGTTTGAGGCGTGTTGCTTTTTCAGATGCACATTATAAGTGACTCAAACTCTCAGTGCTTTCAGATGGAGCAGTGTTTACAGAGCTGTACATCAATGACAAGCTGCGCATAAAAAATAATTGCAGCCTTTGCGATTTCATAATCGCTATAAGCCAAATACGTGCAATTTCATGTAAATAGCAATTAATTGTGCAGCCCTAAAAACAGACTCAAAAGGAGAATAACTTTCATTTTGAACCATGGTTCCTGGTTCATATGGATCACGTTTCAACTACAATCCAGTTTACACACATTGTGATATCTATGCTAAAACTATATATTGTGAAGCCCTACTTTTTAATGCTATTTGAGCATAACTTTTGCGATAGATTATGCAGGTCTGGTTGCCTTAGTGAAGTACCGTATGTTATTTGATGGAGTTTTTGAAATTTCCCTATTTAAGTAAATAGAGTTGGTCTTGCATGCTTGAAATAGCCTCCCAGCAGGCATTGCAAATATGGCCACAGATGAACTGGCATTTCTTGAAATGGACCAAACTGTTACATAACATTTTGTGCTGAATTATGTCCACAAAGTATAGACTTTGAATGATTGCTAGGGCTTTGCATAGCATTTGGGACAGGACCCGTGTCTGTGTCCGTTCATAATCTCCCGAGTTGCTCTGGGACACGTGAGACATAAATGAGAACACATAAAACTGTTGCTAAATTGCTCGGTACAATTTAAAGTTAAAACCAAAGACTGATACATTTGAATCTAGATCAAATTAAACTAGTATATTCTTAGATGATTAAAATGACAATCTTTATTTAGAGTCAAGGCACATTGGTCCTCTAAAACTGATGTTGTCTGTCATGAGCAAAGTGAATTCCAGTATCGTACAGGGCTCCCTCCTTTTCAGAAAGCGCTCTGACCACAGCATGGAAAATCCTTCACTCTTCCCTGTAGTTTGGAGGGCCCTAATTTGGCTGCTTACCTTGGCACTAGTCTAATAAAGTAAGCCCAGCTTGGAGTGTGTGGTCTGCAAAAACACCTGTGTGTTTGGGTGTTTGTGTGTGTTTGCGTGTTTAGAACGTAAGCGGATTGAAGACGTTGATGTCATTGCTCTGTTGTATTTTGCACATTGTCTCCGGTCGTCTGTATTGTTGGCTGGGTTTAGCGTCTGTTTGACTGCGTGGTTGTGAGTGTATAGCTGAATGATTAAGGAGGGTGTGTTAGAAAGAGGGAGGGAGTGAGTGTGGGATGGAGGAGAGCGGAGTACGTGTGGTCTGGATTGGCTTGTGAGTCTCAGTCTAGTAAAATAAACACTCTAGTCCTCTAGCCCAAGAGATTATGATACATTTTTGATAGCCACAAAAAACCCAGCTGGAAGAGCTGCATCATTTCCTCAACCTCATTCTGGCATGGTACTATAAGTGTATGTCAGTGTGAGTTTGTATTTATATACTCTTTCTGTATTGTTAAGAACAGAATCTCTTAGAGCTGCATGCTGATGATGAACCAAACTATTGTTCAGGGTGTCAATATGTTATACAGAATGCGAACTGCTCTTTATTATCACTGAAGCTGCCAGTCACCTCATTTCCACAATGATTTCTGTATTTACATCTCATACCTTGTTGGTTGTAGTGACAGCATTTGTGTGAGCTTGCTTGTTGAGTGCCATAGAGTGTCTGCCTGTCATAAATACCGAAATCGAGGTAGCATTTTTTACTTTTGGTTCCATCGTCCCAAAGTTAATGGGATATTTTATTGGGTCATTGGCTAAACTCCTAAAATAAGATCTGTGGTTAACACAAGCTCTGAATATTTTAATGTTTTATTCTGTAACATAAATTGTGACATCAGTAAGACCTCACTCGTGAGATTTTTTTTTTAAAGGGATAGTTCATCCAAAAATTAAAATTAAGTCATTAATTACTCACCCCTATGCTGTACCGACCCCGTAAGACCTTTGTTCATCTTTGGAACACAAATGAAGATATTTTTGATTAAATTTGAGAGCTGTATCACTGCTACATAGGCTCCTAAAGGATCAAAACTTGATGGGCCAGAAAGTCATTGAAGAAAATGTTTAAATATTCCATGTGACTACAGTGGCTCAACTATAAGTTTATACAAGCGACGAGACTACTTTTTGTGCTGAAATAAAACAAAAATAACGACTTTTATTTGACTATTCATCTTCTTCCGTGTGGGCCTGAGAAGAGAGTTCAAGAGATTTCCCACGACGCATGCGCGAGAACTGAACAAGAAGTCGTTGAAAAAGAGACGCAGTTCTCGCGCATGCGTCGTGAAAATCTCGTGAACTCTCATCTCAGGCCCACAAGGAAGAAAAGGAATAGTCGAATAAAGTTGTTATTTTTTTATTATTTCCGCACATGTAATGTAATGTCTTCTCGTTATAGTCACAATTTTACCTATCACAGTTCGGTACAGGTATCAGAACTGCGTTTCATTGCCAACAGATCTTCGTTTCTGTGTGTGAGTGACATTCAAACAATGGTATTTAGCCCAGCACACAGCATTGTTTTGGATGTTTGGTCAGTTCCATTTTTTAAATATACGTCATAAAAGCCGACCTATCAGGTTTTGAACGTATCCGTATGTCTTTAGGTATGTTATCTTTAGGTTTGGTGTTAAAATGCTAATGTGAACTCTAAGCAAACAAGGACTTTTTTGGTCTGGACCAAACAAACCAAGCAAAACAAACTACAAGTGTGAACAAACAGTTATGGGACCTGTCCCTAAATGGGACTACAAAAGCTGTCACATTGATCAGAATAACTAATCTACTTACTTGTCCACTTTTACAGAGGATTTGATATCATAAATATCATAAATACCTCTGATTAGCCATTACATTCATGCTCAACTTGAATGTGTGTGATTGAATACAATGCTTAATCTTGCAACTATACAGTTTGCAACTATACAGGGAGTAGATCTAACTGTACGTAGACTCTGCCACAGCTGCAAAGAAGCTCTGTCGTAGCAGTTTTGATCATGGGAGAAGATCATGGCAGAAAAATATTATAAATCATCAGCACGCACCTCACCAACTCACCGGAGACAACAACTATCCGAGCTATTTCATCTCATGCCTCGTTCTTTTGTAACTGGTCCCTATGCAAACAACGTCATATCACAAATGATAGGAAACCCAGCAACGGCGATGATTAGTTTCTCCTCCATTTTCTCGGAACTAATGTTTTGGTAGAAACAAAAGTTTTCATCGTATGTTTCTCCGGAATCAGCCAGCACAAAGGTCCTCTATATTCCGATTGGTTGCTGGTGTTTTGCCGCTGAATCTCATCATAGCTCATTACCATAAAGTTGACCTACTTTCAACTTTGATTGACCCTCTGGTCGCTCAAAACGAGACGCTGATGAATTTGATGCTCCTTGCAGCTGAGAGAAGCCTTCCATTGAAAATGAATGACTTCCTGTAACTTTGGAAGCTCAAGTCAACGGCGGTGTGTACGTACAGTTAATAGAACTACTGTAATCAGGTCTGATCGTGTTTGGTTAATCTTTCGGAAGCTGTAACCTAATCGCAATTTTTTTTTCTCCACTAATTGTGCGGCCCAAGAATCTCTCTTTTGTTTTGCTGCACAATAGTCTGCCCCTGTTTTTATTCAATAAAAAGCTAAGAGAGTGTTGATTTGCCAGTAAGTCTTGTTTATGTGTTTTGTGTATTGTGTTTGACAAACAAATGGCTCGTTTTCTGCAGATTTTGTGTGCGTTGAAAGCCCATCAATTGTTCCCCAGTAATTCAGTTTGACACGTCTGGTGAGCTCCGCGCCTGCCAAATACCTGTATTCCCTGCCCTTCTCCATGTTTTTAATGTGCGATTGAAGGCAGATGTGGCTCAACATCTGTACACCGCTGTCAGTACCTCTGTTTTCTACAGCTGATAGATCGGTGAATCTGCCAATGCTGAATGTCTCAGAGTGAAATTTACTTCCCAACATTCCCGTTCCGAACCTGCAGCTGTACACGTTATACCTGTGGACCTCTCATGATCCTTTTGACAGATCCTGTTGTTAGAAGTCACCCAGGGTTATTTGAGAAAAGAAATGTGTTTCTGCACAGGCTCCTGTTGAGATGATCAAAGGGATCTTCCTCTTCTTTGCAGCCAATGTTAATCACATTTAAAACTCTTTGTCATGATCACTGCAGTCTTAGAACAGCCATACAATGACCTTTGTTCATGATTTTTTTGGGTCAGGGTCCATCTAAACCTGTCCTCTATTCAATGGTTTGGATTGTGCAAGAACAGAATTCCAAATCCCTGTGGAAACACTTTGTCTCAGGGTTGTGTGTGTGCCGAGTGTGTGTATTTGTACCCTGTGGAAATGTCTGTTATGAATAATAGTATTTCCATTTCGACACAAGTAATAAGCATAAAGATGAAACCAATTTCAGAAATTAAAATGCAGGGAAAGTAAAATAAACCCAAAAGGGCATAGAAAGTATTTTCTTAAGTAAAAGACCAAATCCGACTGCCATATCAGCAAAAAGATTTTTAAAGTAGAAACTTTGAGAAAACAAGTCTGCTAGATTAAACTCTGTTATTGCCGGCAGACACATTGAGAGTCCCTAGACAAAACTAAACTACCCATAAAGGGATGACCCAAAAAATAATTCTTTTATAATTATAAAATCATAAAAAGTCTTTTATAATTTCCTCGCCTTCATGACGTTCCAAATTCATATTCTGGTTATCTATCGTTGGAACACAACAGGAGAATTTTTAAGAATATTCTTTTCATACAGCAAGAGTGACCTTCAGCTGTCAAGCATAATAAAAAGCACCATAAAAGTAGTCTATATGACTCATGTGCTATATTCCACGTCTGTATGATTACTTTGTGAGAACCGAATGAAATTTAAGCCATTATTTACTCTCAAATCAAATCATTCATGCACATCATTATGCGGCTCTCAAAGCAAATATGCCGTTTATGATGCAGGTTATACATTAATGCCGTCAAACATAATTAATTCTTGTGTGTTTTGTTACCAAGTGTTGTGGTGCGAAATGTGCACCATATTTAATTTAGGGCTGCATAATGATTTGCATGTATGATTTGATTCATGAGTGAAAAATGGTTTTCAGTCTGTTCATCACAAAAAAAATATTATATAGCTTCAGAGGATTTTTTAATGCACGTGATATATGGACTATTTTAATGTTTTTATAGTGGGTATTTTTTGTCCTTCAGATTCAGGGTGAATTTTTTTGAGTTAGGCCACGTTTACACAAAGCCAGGTATTTAGAGAAACAAATATTTTCCCCCTCTCTGTTTTCAATAATAACATCGTGCACACACCCGCATAAATACGCCATTGAGCGCCATAATATCTATGCCAAACCTATGGGCGGCAGTGTAGGATAAAGTCATGCAAGCCAATCAGAATCCTCAGAATCGACAAGAGAAACCTAAAACGCTGTTTCTCCCAGTTGACACGATAACAAATAACCAGCGTTTTCAGAAATCTCCACTTTGGCTGGAGTTTTTTTTAAATAATCGTTTTCTGTGATAAAAACTGGGTTTCGATGTAAATGAGAGGCCAAACCACAGGGAAATATCTGCGTTTTCCCATCGTGTAAACGGGGTATTAGCTGTTTCTTTAAAAGCTGCAGTCCACAGTTTTTCCTCTTTGTCGCCATCTCTGTTCGAAATCTGCAGTTGCAGTAATTCGCAGAGCTATCAACTTTACGCGAGTTGTAGTTCGACACGGCACAGCACAGAGGAACTCACTGAGGAGAGTGTGAGGCTGTTAGTCAACGCGCCGTGTCGATACTGGCATTCAGAATCACAGATTATTAGTTTTGGAAGTATGACTGACATAATAATTTTCACCAGAAAATGTCATCTGATCAAGTAAGAAACATCCACTTTTGTTCTGGTTCTGACATTGCAGTCATTTGCACTGATTAAATTTAAAAATCGCTTATCACGCAAAACCGTGCAAATTATTACTTTGTTCTCAACTTGTTAATGTTAACGTCAGACTCAGCATTGTGTCTACATGTAATGTCCTTCCGATATGTATCCTTGTTTTCGCATGGGTCGGTCTCTTTTTTTCACTCAGAAGTCCGTACGATGTCTTTTGCATTTTGCAATGGGTGAATTTGTTGTCACTGGTGATTGTCGTTTGAAAAGGCTATAAATCTCCAATTCCAGTACCACTGGAATTAAAAACATTATTACAAGCTTACCGCTTTTGAATCGTGCTACGGCAAGCAGATAGCATTGAACACTGGCTGGTTATGTATTTTCATTAAAAATATGTATTTTGAATATTTTTTTAACCCCAAAAAAGCTACGGACTGCAGCTTTAAGTGGTGTGACGTTTAAAAAAAACTCATCAGGCCAGGGTAGTTATATTTTAAAAGATTTTCCAACAGTATTACTCCCGGTAAAGATTAATAATAATAAAAAAAATAAAAAAACATTTACTATCAAGGATGTTGAACAGTGTTGAAGCTGTTGTTTTCATCTCTACACTACTTAGAAGACTTCTAAACGACCGTCCACACTAGAGAATGCAGGAACCTGTATTCTTTACATTTTTATGTACAGTAATATCTGATCTCATAGTTAACCAGAGCCATTGCACTGGTGTTCCTGTCATCTCAAATGTCTTTAGGGCTGTCTTTGACATTCTTATAAAGACCTGAACTTGAACAATGCTCCTGTCAACACCACCAGCAGACAGAGGCTGATCTCTAATCTGGGAAATCTGGTTTCCTGAGCAGGGCAAAATTTTCCAGTTTTTAATCCCGCTGTAATCCTTACCTTCGCACAATGATTCGCAAGTCTGAGAGAAGGAATGATGTTACTAGGGGGACAGAAAGGAGGGGAAAGACTGACGAAGGCCTCTCTATTTATGCTCATGGGCCCGGAGGGGGGAAGTTTCAATTTTTCATGGCACAGCTCACTGCCCCACTTTCCAGAGTTTTTGAAAAAAAAAAAATACAGCTCTGGCTAAAACGATGAGATTAGTTACGCCTCACTCTTCAATGCTCAGGTTTTCTACCCACTAACAGAGCTCCTAAAATGAAACCCAATCTGGCTGTGATTAGCTATTGCAAAGGAAAGGTTTCTGAGACCTGATGTGTCATAGATCCTAGATAGAGCCAATAGCACTATTCAGAAAGGATTAGATTTCCAAACAACGTTTGAGGTGGGGGTTTCATGTACTGATTCCGTATGGCATTCGGGAAAATGAGAATTAGTCTTTTTTACTAAGATTGGAGTGTCTATTCCGTGGATGTGGGTGCAGATAGTCATGTGATCTAGATGCATTTGCCATGAAATAAACCAGACATCGATGTTATATAATTTGATATATAAGGGGAGAAATTATTGAATTCTTGACACTGTTACTACAGATACTGAGCAGTTTGTATGTTTCCATGCCTTTATGTACAAAAAATAGAAATGCAAGTTTTAGCCACTTTTTAGTCAAAATATGTTCTATACATTTTGAAAAATTAGATCTGCATCTTAATGTTTCTATCTTGAATTTATTTTATGTGCCACCCCCAAACTTTGCAGAAAAAACACATAGGAATGGTTCACCTCCTTATGAATTTATTTTTCCTTTTACATCACACAGGATAACAGCAGGACGTTACCTGCTACAAACTTGTTTTAATTAATACAAACATTTTTTAATTAATTTATTTTACAGGTAGTTTACTTCATAACTGTTGCAGTTGTTTGAGTTTGAGGAAAACAGACTTACTCAGTTTGGACTGGATTTGTGTTTCACAAAAACTAGTCCTCTCCAAATAAAGCTAATGAGTCAAACATTTATTTTGTTTACATAAATTGTTACACTGAATGTAAATAAAAGCCTAAATTAAGTCTATTTATCATACTCTATTAAGCAATAGTCTCTATTCCACTCGATTCATATGGGTTAGTTTTACAGTCTCTTTATGAACCATTTGAAGCCTCAAAATGGTAGTTGCATAGACTGTGAACGAAGGAACAGAAATCGCTCAGATTTCATTAATATCTTCATTTGTGTGCCAAAGATAAACGATAGTCTTATGGGTTTGGAACGAACAGTAAATGATGACAGTATTTTCATTTTTGGGTCAACTCACCCTTTAAATAAATGGATACTATGGATTCCCTAAAATTCACCTGCAGCACCAGGTTGTTTCCAGATCTTACCAAGATGTGGTTTCCGTTTCACCCGTTCAGAGACACTCAAAACAGAAAGTACAGCAGTGGATCTCAGAAACGCAGTCTAGTATTGAAGCGTACACACAGTACCACGCTTCCTCAGAGCTCAGTCTCGAGAGGCTATTTCTGGGCAGAGAATCGATCTGCATGTAGTGGAGTCTGGGTAGCTGGTCGATAACAGCCTATTAAAGAGATGTACCTGCTCAGGCTGGAGTGCCACTATGTGCGGTCACTGGCTTGAGCCGCACATCTTCTGGTATGTAAAAATGGTGTGTGTGTGTGTCTTTTGTGATTGGTAGGAATTCAATACAACTAATTACACTATTGGCAATTTATTATAGACCACTGAGGAACTTTACTGATTTGTAGGGACAGACTTTCACACAATTAAACAAAATCACTGAATTTAGGCCCTGTCCACACTACTGCGTTTTCGTTAAAAAACAGAGAATTAAAACGAATACGATCTCCGTCCACACCAGCGTTTTATCTGCGTATTAGAATTGATCTCCGTCCACATTAAAACGACTGAAAACGCGGATCACTTCACCATTCACCAACACTGGGCATGCGCGTGCCGGTGTAAACGATGGCTGGCGAATCAGGGAAGGACACGTCATGACTGATGACACCCAATCATAGAGCCAAGCGTCAGCCTCTGCGTCAGCGTTTCTAAACTCCTCCGTTTTCTCTCGTCTACACTAAAACGCCCTCCGGAGATTCAAAATGCAAAATGGAGCTGCAGCGTTTCTAAACTTTTCCGCTTTAGGTCTTCGTTTTTTCCATTTTAGTCTGGACGGGAGGTGCATACGTAGCAAAAGGTCTCCGTTTTTAAACGAAAACGCAGTAGTGTGGATGGGTCTTTAAGGCCCTTTCACACCGGACGCGTAACGAAAAAAGCAAAACGAAAAGCGAATACTTCACGTGAGATAGTTCGCGTGAGAACTGTTCACATCAGCCGCTACGCGAATTCGCGACATTCCGAGCTTCAACATTCCAAAACATTTGCGCCGAGGGTGAACACCTGGCTATTGCTCTGTTGGAGGAAAGCAGACCTGAATTTAAGGGACACTTAGAAAACGTACTATATACTTATTATTATAGCCTACTAGGTGAATAAATATAGATTTTATATTAGTCTTTTTGCAGTGATGTTATGATGCTTTACATTGTTATAGGCTTTATAAAAAAGGTGTAGCAGGTGTAGCTCACTTTCACCAGTTCACTTTTTAAAAGAGGTCCACAGTTTCGTTCAGCACATTCACGTGCAGAGTGGAAGCACTCATTATACAAACACCTGATCAAAAAATAAAACCATCGCGCAAATTATTTGTGTCAAGTGTGAAAGGACCAGAGTATATCTTGGTTGTAGTTTGTTCTGTTTGTAGCATACACACACTGGTTGTCCTGTCTAAATTTGACCATCATGTAATCCTAGCACTGTGAAGGTGGATTGTTTAAGTTTGAGGTGTGGCTTGAGTAAAGGCATGCTTCTGATGAAACACATAAAGGTGTGTTGACCTGAATTGCTTGCATCACCCAAACTGAGGACGCTGTTGAAGGATGTTCAACATTGGACCCCACTGACTTTCATTATATGGACAGTCACAGAAACATTCTTCAAAATGTCGAGAATTTCATGCAGGTTCAGACAGAAGAATTTTCATTTTTAGGTGAACTATCCCTTTAAAGCTTTGCTCAGAATATTGATTTTATACAATACCTTGGACAGACTCAGTGATCCTTGCACACTAACGTCACACCTTCATTTGATCTTTCAAGTACTTTATTACCCTGATGTTGATCTGTAGACAACCCTGTTTTGCAGACAATAAAAGAACAAGCGTTCATCTATGGAATAACCAGCTTCCAAAAAGGAGGGTGGTTTGATCTTATCAGTATTCTAGAGCATCTCCAACACGCTTCCTGATTTCAAAGCAGATATACATTCACGCTTCCCTTATTATTGTGATACGAAACATGCAGCTTGACTTTTTTACACTTGCGAGAGATTTCCGATACCCTGACATGCTCTCTCATTATGTCAGGACTGTATTGTATTGGTCAGCACCACTCCCTCCCCTCTTTACCAAAACACCTCGTCTGTCCCGTTCCTTTAAAAGCAACAATTCGATCTTACGCCTCATTTCCAAATCCACCTCCCTTCCTTATACATCTTTCCGCTGATGGCTGGAGTAAGGGTTCAGACAAAAGCCTGACACAGGCCTATCCTGCATCAGCCTCTGAACCCACGGGGGAAACATGTCATTGCGGCACACACTTCAGCAAGTACATCCATGTCTCAGGCTCAGGGGACTCAAGGACAGTTTGATTTTTATCACTCGATTCCCATCAATCCTCAGCTCCCAAGGACGGAGTGTTCTGAGTGCAGGGGCTTTCCTCCAGGGATCGCCTGTTCCCGTGATTCATCCCCTCTCTCCTTCTCATCTCGGCTAAAGCCAGTGGCATGTCGATGTTTAGTCACCCGCTTCGTCTCTGTTGGCCCGGCTGCCTGTTACTCACGGCTTATTTTAGGCTACAGTTATGGTCACCGCGGGAGGTGTGGCGTGGCCTTTCGACACAGATGACATAGGTGATGCTCCCTGTCTTCAGACCTGTCTGCCAGTTGGGAATGTGTGTATCTGGATTGTCTTCCTTGCCGTCTGTCTGTTTAGATGGTTAAAAAAGAAAAGAAAAAAAAACTTTCTACAACTGCAAGCCATTCTTTGGGAAAAACATTGTGGCTGTGTAGCACTTTCAAATTATTTGCTTAAGCATTCCGACCAGCCTACATAGCAACACTGACTCAACCAATTGCTTAAATTTGGGGCGGGGCTATCTCTCAGACTTGACCAATGATAGACAGCAACATTATTCAGGAAACCTGTTTGAAAAGATTAGCTAATTTTGCACATCACTCAGTGATGCTAGTGATCAGAGTTAAACACATTTTAAAGGTAGCTATATCTTTTTTCAATGACAAAATTGAAAACTTTTTTTTGTCTTTTTGGCTATTTTACACTTTCAAAACATTTCTATTTGTTTGAGCTGCCCAGCTTATCAGCTTCAGGCTGGACCAATGGCCTGAGTTTAGGGTGAGACTGCTTGACTGTTGCTGAGTGGAAAAAGAGCATATAAAGGAACTCTTGCATGTATTTTTGCTAGAATCGCAGTGCTATAAGAGCTTCCAGTATAATGTTCTCCCATAGCAAACTCTAGTAGTAAACGGTACTAGCAAGCAAACTCTTTTTGTCATATTTTCTGTCAATCACAACTGATTATGTTGCATTATAATATAGTATAATATACTGTATATATAGCCCATTTGCTAAAATATTATGTTAACTATAGTTAATAGTATATGTATATATATATATATATATATATATATATATATATATATATATATATATATATATATATATATTATTATTAACTATAGTTAACATAATATTTTAGCAAATGGGCTTATGCATTGCGGTATTTCCGGTGAAGGTGTAAGGATGCTTGATAACTTCCGCCGATCGTAGAGTCCAATGCAATACTGAGAATTTATATTGAAATTTATACTCCATGGTTATACTAAAGAAACGTTAGTCACAAAAACAGACACTCCTCATTGCGTTTATGCTTCTTTTTAAAATTATATTAAATAAACAACTATATATAAAATTACATCTAAACGTATAAAAGTTTCGTTTCAAAGACGGTCGGGAGGACAGTAAATTTTGAAGACTCTGCCATAATCCCGTTTTCCTCGGTTTTCCACCGCTTTAATCTCCCCAACTGGAAACTGACAAGCATCCTTGAGTCAAATGTGGAACTTATGCGTGCATATAGCCCATTATGCTAAAACTGGATGTTTTTGTAAAAAGTGACTAAAATGGTCACTTTTTACAAAAAATGTATTGCAATGAACAGACATTTTTTTTCTTCTAATATTGTTGATAATGAATAGATTGAGGAATACTTGGGTTGATGTCAAACTTGTAAAAAAATGTATACATGTTGAATAAGTTGCACAATAGCATGTATAAGATTGTGTGCCTGGTATAAGTGGTAGTTTAGTGAATGCATCCTAGGGCAATAAAGACCTGAGGGGTGCGTTTAAGGTATAAGCGTAGATGAATTATATCTAAATTACTCGGATCTGTTGTGTGACTCTTCCCAAGATTTAATTTTGTGCTGATTCTAAATGCGAAAGGGATTGTGTGACCATTTGTGATATTGTTTCATTTAATATGACGCTGCATCTCCATCTTACAGTTAAAAGAACCCTAACCTTTTCTTCACCAGCTGTTTGCTTACTCTTACCTCCCCCCAATTAATCTTAATTAGATGGTAAGATCACAGACACAGGCGAAGAAAAACCAGAAACAAGCGATAAGAGCTTTGCTTATGCATGTTGTATTTATCTTTTTTTATGAAACTGTTGTTTGCAGATTGTGTGCCTGATATGAAGTATGTTATTTAAACATATTTGACGGTTTTAGAGATTTTAGTCTTTCCTATTCAAGTGTATATTATGAGATGTAACCAGTATAGCTGCTTTAAAAGGGACCTCGACAAAATGAATGTTTTGAAATCTGTTAAGCTTTTTCTTTTCCTTTCTCATTTTTGTTGAGAAATTTCCTGTTCCATTTGTTGCTACAGAAAATGACACCCATTTTAAGGTGAGTCAATTGTCTGGATGAAAGATCTCTTGACATTTGAGTTTGGTGGCTGTTTTTCCATTATGTTATATGGATTGGTCCATTTTTTGGTCATTTAGTGAAGGAGCCCATCTGCTTGGGATTTTTAGATTGCTATTTTTGAAAGGGTGTTGACATGAAGAATACACACAACCAAAAGTCACCCCGTTGAAAGATATACACACGCTTACTCATGTGACAATTGTATTGCCAGTATTCTACATATCTGTTTATATCTCTCTTTATTTCTGTGTCAGTCTCTGTCTCTTTTTCTCCACCTCCCTCCTTTCTTTCTTATGCATACATACACTTTTCCCCCAAGACCTCCCAGTCTATCTCAATTGGACCCCCACTATAGGAGATTGTTTTGCAGAGTTCACTGGGTAGAGGTGCTTCATCTTGTGTCACTAGAGGGTGGTCCTATTTAGATAGGCCAGGTTGAGGGGGATAAGGGTGACCTTTAGCCTTTACAGGGTCATCATCCATTAGGAAATGATGGGTGGATGTCAGTGGTCATCCTGCTATGACAATTTGTCTTCCAGAATCATTTTTTCTGTCCGTCTAATCCACTCCTCCAAAAAACAAATATGTGATGCCCTTTTGCCCCTTTTACCCCATACTCATTCAGACTGAAGTCCACATGTCTCTGTTGTCTCCTCTGTTCTCTTTTGTTCTTTACCCTGCTCTCTCTCTCTCTGTCTTTGTCTGTGCAGATAACTAATAAATTCCAAAGTGTCTGGCAACCTTTGGCATATTAGCTGTAAAAGATAGTTTTCTCTCAGTTTTATCAGAGATTGTGCCAGTGCTTCTAAAAAGACTCGGGTCAGTCAAGGAAACTGTGGTCTTGTGACTCCAATGCCTCTCAATCTGTTCAGCTCTGTAGTCTTGCATAATAATTTATGTAATGACAGGTGTCGTTTTAGACGGCTTAGCTGCATTTTAGTTCATTCCTGCAAGCCATTTCTGCTGTCATCATGTAATCCTAAAAACATGAGAGATACACTCTTAGAAAAAGGGTTCTATATATGTAGCATAGGGTTCTTTACTCAATTGCAAAGGACCTTTTATGCAAAAATATGATGATAATGAACTGAAAGAACCATTTTTGCACAGATGTTCTTTATAGGCTATTATTCAGTCATATATTACATTATTCTGCAACATTTTGCAGTTGTAATTAAATTATTGTTTATTAAACTGTTGTAGTAACTTAATATCACATTTTAATCATGCTGATTTTTTGAGGATAAAAACTGAAATGGCACTCTTCTTGTGATATTGATTAATTAAATTTTTTAACCACCATATCTTGAATTTTGTGATCATTCACATGCATTGCATTTTAGGGGTTCCAAATACGTAGCACTTTAGAACCTTTTAAGGTTATATATAGAACCTTTTCTTCTAAGAGTGAACTGTTAAAGACAGCATTGACTAGAAAGGAGATTATCTACTGGTAAAAAATAAACCCAATCAACCAATCACAAAAATTACATACTGTATACATACAGTAATCAAACTCACAAGGCTGTCAATAACAGTTTTGTCCTCAAAATCAAAAGGCAAAAGTAAGAAAATATATTTTAAAGGAAAATAGGGGGAAATTATATTTTAAATTATAAGAGAATAAAGACTATATTCAGGAGCATTAATATATATATATATATATATATATATATATATATATATATATATATATATATATATATATATATGTATATATATATATATATATATATATATATATATATATATATATATATATGTATGAAGAGTTCAGATGCAAAAGCCTCTAAATGCCATGAGAAATTTTCTTCTAAAATGATCATTTTTATCAAGCTTGTATATTTAAGTTCAGTAATTTCACTAAAATGGCAATGAAGATTACCTATTAATTGTCATTTAAGTGAAATTATTGAACTTAAATATACAAGCTTGATAAAAATGGTCATTTTTAGAAGAAAATTTCAAATGGCATTTAGAGGTTTTTGCATTATATATATATATATATATATATATATATATATATATATATATATATATATATATATATATATATATATATATATATATATATATATTACATTGTGACATTGTTTTCATGAAAATTAAGCTCTTTTTTAGCCCAATTTTCATACATTTTCAGCTTAATGTGAAACATAAATAAAATAAATAAAAACAATATGTAGCAGTGAGTTCCATATGTTTTTTCTTAATTTAATACTGAATACTGACATAACACTTCACTGTAAAAAAATATTGGTATAACTTAAAGTAAGTAACCTGGTTGCCTTAAAATTTTAAGTTGATTTAACTGGAAAAAGTGAGTTAATACAATGAAGGAGATTAATTTAATCATCAGGAACTCAAAATAATAAGTTATCTTAACTAAATAAATTATTTAAGTTTATTTGACAAAAGAAAAAAATTGTGATAACAAATCTTGATAATATAATTTTTTACAGTGTTTGAGTGAAAAAATCCCCCATTGTATGATTTCAAATGTAAAGTTATTACTCATCATGCTAATATTTGTTGTGTTAGTACCTGTATGGTCATTTTAACCCTGGATGTCTATTCCAAGGTGATGTGCCAAAACAATGAGTGCCAGCTTTTGCTTGATAGAGATGTCAGGAAAGCCTGGAAGAGATCCTGTCTACCAGAGACAGTTGGCTTTTAATATAACAGAAGGAATCTGATGTGTTGGGAGCAACACTGTTTCATTGCGCTATTGCCGTCACCTCTTTAAAATGTCACGCACTCTGTACACGTAGCACAATCTGAAGGTCGGGACGGGTGAGGAAACCACTGTTGATAGCAGAGCACTTGGACAGAACAGGTGACCTGCTGACAAAGCTTTGTCAGACTGAGTAGAAGACACATGTGGCCTCAGCGCTGCGTGAAGTGACATTTCAAACTGCTCTTGAAGGTCCATCACTGGCACCTTGTTTTAGAGTTTGAGTTAAAAAGGAGTGGACAGGTAACTTTCAACTAACCAGATTCTCAGGACCGATTCAGCATTGAGGATTTTAGCATTTTGTCTTTTTATTATTTTCAAAAAGCCTTTCTGTAGCTTGAACTGTAAGCATGGTGCTAGCAAGGCTAAAATCATGGGTTCAGTTTCTAGGGATCGAAAAAGCAACGTAGCTTGAATGCAGTTTAAGTTTCTTTGGGTAAAATCTGCCGTATGTGTCCACTTACATCACATGACAATTTTAGAATCATTATATTTAAATTTGTCTTGAATGTTTTTTTTAAAGGTTTTAAGCATGAAACCAACTCGAATACAAAGATAACTTTGTTGAAACATTCCATAAAGATGCACATGTCATTTCTTTCTTGCAATTGTTAAGAAGTATACAGACAAACAGGGCCCAGGTTACCAAATGACAAATTACACATTTAGAAAAAAGGGTTCATTGGGGTTCTATAGAAGCATAGGGTTCTTTAATCAACTCCAAATAACTTTTATGCTAAAAAAGGTTCTATAATGACAAGAAATGACCCTTTTGGCACAAAGGTTCTTTATAGGCTATTATTAATTCATATATTGCATTATTCTGCAACATTTTGTAGTTGTAATTAAATTATTGTTTATTAAACTGCTGTAGAAACTTAATGTCACATTTTAATCATGCTGATTTTTGGAGGAGAAAAACTGAAATGGCACTCTTCGTGTGATATTGATTAACTACATAAAATTATATAAATATGTACATTTTCTAACCCCCATATCTTGAATTTTGTGATCATTTACATGCATTCATAAATACATTTTAGTGTCTTGATGTTTGTCAATAATATGAAATATTTAATCTGGAAAGGACAAAACAAATGAAAATGAATGAACCCATATATAGAACTTTTTTCCTGGTTACACAGAACCCTAAAGGGTTCTTATTATTGAACCCTTAATTCCATAATACGTAGTGCTGATTAGGGTTGGGTATTGAGAATCGAGTATCGTTTGGAACCGGGACTAACTTTTTGTTTTTCCCGAATCGTTCAAAAGTTAAAATTTCAATTCCTAGTTTCGATATTCACAGTCGGTCGGCCGGAAGAAGAAACCGCTGAACAACACCAACAAAGAAGCGTCTGACCGGAAGTGTTGGCATAACCATGCAAGTCGAACATGAGTAGCTTACGTCGAGCTGTCCAAAGTGTGGCTTTGCTTTTCTAAAAATAACAAAATCTCGGCAAAATGTAACATTTGTGACAGAAGGAGTATTTGTGACAGAAGGAGTATTTCCTTCAGAAAGACCGTTGGTTAGCAAGGTTAGCTAAACTTTTTTTGACCCTGCCTCTTAAAATAATCGGAATCGAGAATCGTTGGAACCGGAATTGAAACAAGTGAATCGGAATCAGAATCAGAATCGTTCAGATTCAAAACCAGACCAAACCCTAGTGCTGATAGAATGTTTTAAGGTTTTATATAGAACCTTTTCTTCTAAGAGTGTATAGTTACCTGTAAACGTACTCGCATGTACAAAAGGTAGAGTTTATCTGTTTTTTACTCCAAGTTTGCTGGAGTAAGAGAGTAAATCTTTCATAACATTCTCTGAAGGATGGAGTCTAAAGACATTTTCAGCTAACAGAAACCCAGAAATGCAATCACTCACTCACTCTCAAAGTACACTTAGTGTTGTCAGGGTGGTTGAGGACAGTCTCTCTGGCACACACACACACACACACACACACACACACACACACACACTACTTTACTTTTCCTTCGCTGTCACATTTTTCTTACTAAGTGTTCAAACACAATAAGCATGAGCACATGATGAGACAGGAAATGTCAGGGATAGAAAAATCATACTCGTCCATCTCTTGGACTTCTTCTGTCTCCTCCTCCTATATATCTGATATGTAGCTGCAATCCTCCTGATGAGTTTGACCTCTAAAATAAGCTTCAGTAATCCATGAATCAAGACCTTCAAACTGTCTGAAACATGACTCTTTGCTGTCACCTCGTTTATAAATCACAAAGCCTGTCACCAGATGACAAGAGCTTCTTTTAACTGACTTCACTGGAATATTCTTTGACATTCTTTGAATATTCAAGAACCTTTGAAGTCAATGAATGAATTATTTATTAATGCATCTGATGTTTTACAAGTGTGCTATAGGTTCAAATTAAGGGTGGGTGAAAAGCAATGGGTGAGGGTTTTTCTGCTCCTAAATTTAATTGATTTATTTATTTTCTAAATTGTATTATCAGGTAAAAAACAGTGTTGATATTGTCATGCCAACAATTTTGAATTTTATTTTTATTTTTGAAAAAGCAGATTTGCAACAATTCACTGCATGTAAGAAACACACACACTGAGTTATTTCCATTCGAACGAAATCCAAACTATGAACAAGCTAAAAAAAAAACAATTAAGTAAAAGTAATTTTTAAAAAATCACCACATATAACACAGTCTTGAATAACTGTAATTGTAATGTCGTGACTCGTGACACATAATGTGTAGATTTGTTAGCTTTGATTTTATGTGGCATTATCATGATGGTTGTCATTCTTAGGTGTCATATGCTACTTCCCTTTTCACTCTAAGCCTCTTTCTTAAACAATAGAAAATTAAACATCTCTATCAGTTTCAATTAGTGTGTGGATGACTGCTGGGCCAGAGAGTATATACTCTCATATCTGAACCCGGTGCCCTAAATCTCTATATCCCATTCTCTTTTTCTCTTTCAGGTGTTTTTCTCTGGTGTGGTGCTGTTCCTGCGACTGTCTGAAGAGATTTAAGACTGAGAAATCCAGCAGCAGGTAACTCTACTCTGTCATTAAAGCTGTTTTATTTGGCTCCTTCTTAAAGAATTCAACTGCAGAAGAAATGGCGAATAAATGAGTTGGCGTCAAAAAAGAACACAGAAAATGGATGCATGTCATATTTTATTTCCACGTAGATTCTAATCAGATTGTAGCATCTTAAAGAGCGTTTCCAACGCCAACCAGGATATGAGCTTCATGTGGAGTGTGTCTCCCTCCTCCAAAATCCATCACTATAAATCATGTCACTCCTAGTCACACAGCACAGATCTGTTAGCACACATGCAGAATGCTAAAATGGATACAAATCTTCCTGAAAATGAATTGAGTTGACTGTAGATGTAGATTTGGATTTGGACAGTTGGGATGTGTCCATGCCACAGTTAAAAGACTAATATAAGTGAATATGGTTGTGTTTGAAATGAACATTTTTCAAAACGGAAATATTTTATGTGTGATTTTGTGTGAATTGCTTTGTTTACGCACTTTAATTTAAGGTGTCTGTGTTAGTGTAATTATGCATTTAACTACTGTGTAATAATAATTATAAATATAGCTGCGAGCAGCGATTGCGGGCCCAAGCCGGTGGCACCGCAACCCCGGTGCCTAAAGGCACCGGGATGGCGGTACCGCCGGCTTTGGCCCTCCATCGCTGCTCGCAGCTATATTTATATATATATATATATATATATATATATATATATATATATATATATATATATAAAGCCGGTGGCACCGCCACCTTGGTGCCTTTTGGGTTATTCTGCACGACGTGCAAAAACGTAACCCCTGCTTTGGAATACATACTAGTATGTATTCCACAATTGGAATACATACTAACATACTAGTCAGAACTGAATAGTTGATATCTGAATGACAGATCACCATAGAAGTCAATGGAAAAAATGTGACTAGTAGTAACAAAAGAATAGTTACTAGTCACCATTGAAATAAGTACTAGTGTCTAATGAATAAGTACTAGTATCTATTTAATAGATACTAGTATCTAATGAATAAGTACTAGTAACTAATTAATAAGCATTGGTATGTAATGAATAAGGACTAGCATCTAATGAATAAGTACTAGTATCTAATAAATAAGGACTAGTGTCTAATGAATAAGTACTAGTATCTTTAAAAAGGTACTACTACCTAAAGAATAAACACTAGTATCTAAAGAAAAGGCACTAGTATCTAAAGAATAAGCACTAGTAGCTAATGAATAAGTACTAGTACTTAATGGAATAGATACTAGTATCTAAAAATAAGTACTAGTAGCATGAAAATAGAGACTAGTAGGTTAAAATGATTAAATGTTAAAACGGTTTGCCATACTCTATCTGTCGTTTCGACTAGTCACAATTACGTTACAGATATCTTAAATGATAATACAAACTATCCAAAATGTAATTACGACTAGAAAGACGTTGTTGATATCTACAATGTTAATTACGAATAGTCAAACTTAGCTTTTAAATGTTAAAAGGGCTTGCCATACAGAAGTGTAGGCTCAGAGAGACACTCAACATTTTCAAACCAAAATATCTGACTTTCTGTGGGTCCTAGCTCATGAGTGTAAATTAGAAAGTTGTCCGGCTTGAGGAGAATATATGAATATATGAAACGATGAGATCAACATGTGTACTGAGTTTCATATTATTACATGCAAGCGTGTTTGATTTATGGACCAAGTTTTGGACCCCGTTCCAGGGGGCGCTGTCTAGCCCCCTTGCCACACCCGGGTACCATCTTCAGCCCGGCTCTGATGGCTGTGGGATCTGACCTGTGTGCAAAGTTTCAAGAGTTTTCAAACCCATTAAGGGCCCCAAAAGCCGCTAAGAGACTCAAAATCATCAAAAAAAGGAATGTTAAAGTTTGATGCGTTGCTATGGCAACATTATCTTAGATATTGAATAATGCTTTCACAGCTCTTCATCTGGCGTGTGTTTACATTCTGAAGCAAATCGGGTAAAAGTAAGAGTGCGATTTCAAAGCATTTTGAAAGTGAAACACTTTCTGCTGCCAGTTGGTGGCGCTATATATTTGACTCACATCTATGTGATCGACCTCTTACAACGAACACACTGCTGAAGTTTCATCAAGATCAGTTAATGTATGCAGAAGTTTTAACACACTTCCTTTTTGATTTATTTACTTACTTTTTTGATGTATGGACCAAGTTAATTTAATTAATACACTAATTATATAAAACTATTGTCAATGCACTACAATTAAACAGGTTATATGCCTTTACTTATAAAAAAAATAAAAATAAAAACTTATGTAAAAAATACCAGGCTTAAGAAATGTATTTACTTTAGCAGGCCAGACACACAGTGAAATGATTAAGCCCCCTCCCCCTACACACACACACACACACACACAGACTGTGTGACAGGCCTAGGTTTAGAAAGAGCATGATCATATTCAAACTACAATATCTGACTTTCTGTGGGTTTGAGCTTATTATTGTTAATTAGAAAGTTGTTTGGCTTGAATAGAACAATATACACGGCAAGTTTTGTAACTGTCAGTAAAACTAACCAAGTTATAACACACTTTATGTGTCCTTTTTTAGTCAAAAAAATCCGCCACGGCCAAACCGTTCGAGATATCAAAAATCCGTCCGGAATATAGCATCCTCAATGTCTTGACTTCATGCACACCGAGTTTGGTGGTGATTGGTAACAGCATGGGTTGTAATTTGATGTTTTTCTAGGACAATTATTTAAAAAAAAAAACATAATTCCCGACTTCCGTTCGAACTGTCGTAAAACTTAGAGCACGAAAGTTGTTTGGCCTGATGTGATCTATGAGTGTACCGAGTTTCATATTAATCCATGCACGTGTGTTTGATTTATGGACAAATGTTCGAATCCCTAAAAGAATGCATCCTAAAAGAATGGTAAAGTTTGAATGCGTCGCCACGGCAACAGTTTCAAAGATATCAAGAATCCATTCATAGGTCTTCATCTGCCGTGTATGTACATTATACAGATGAAGTTTGAAGCAAATCGGGTAAAAATAAGAGGGTGATTTCAAAGCATTTTGAAAGTGACACACTTCCTGCTGCCAGTTGGTGGCGCTATAACTTTGACTCACAATAGTCACATCCATGTGATCGTCCTCTTACAGCGAACGCACTGCTGAAGTTTCATCCAGATCAGTTAATGTATGCTGAAGTTATGACACACTTCCTGTTTCACGTTTCTCGCCATAGTTTCGTTTCCTCGCCACGGCCAAACCGTTCGAGATATCAAAAATCCCCACACAAACTTTCATCCTCAATGTCTTGACTTCTAGCTGACCGAGTTTCGTCGAATTTGGATCAGAGCTCTAGGAGGAGTATTTAAAAGTTCATTGCGTGTGTTTTACAAAAAAACCTCAATAGCCGACTTCCTGTTGGGCTGGGGTAAAAGCAAGAACGCGAGGTATAGATGAAATTCTGCTATCGACATGTGTACCGAGTTTCATATTATTACATGCAAGTGTGTTTGAGTTATGGACCAGGTGTTCGGACCCCATTCCAGGGGGCGCTGACGAGCCGCCCTGCCACGCCCGGGTACCAGCTTCAGCCCGGCTCTGATGGCCGCGGGTTCTGACCCGTGTGCAAAGTTTCAAGAGTTTTCGAGCATGTTAAGGGCCCCAAAAGTGCCCGAGAGTCGCTAGAAAGAAAAAAAAAAAAAAAAAAAAAAAAAAAAAAAAAAATAATCGGAAGGAAAACAATAGGGCTCTGCGCCCTTTCAGGGCTTGGGCCCTAAAAAAAAAAAAAAAATAATCGGAAGGAAAACAATAGGGCTCTGCGCCCTTTCAGGGCTTGGGCCCTGAATAAAATAATCGAAGGAAACAATAGGGCTCTGCGCCCTTTCAGGGCTTGGGCCCTAAAAAAAAGAAAAACACTTTAACATTTCCTGTAGCTTTACCAGTCAGGCAAGTTAGATATTTTGCTGCATAAGGCACCGGGATGGCGGAACCGCCGGCTTTGGCCCTCCATCGCTGCTCGCAGCTATATTTATACACACATATACTATATATATATATATATATAAAGCCGGTGGCACCGCCACCTTGGTGCCTTTAGGGTTATTCTACGACGTGCAAAAACGTAACCCCTGCTTTTTGGAATACATACTGAGTATGTATTCCACAATTGGAATACATACTAACATACTAGTCAGAACTGAATAGTTGATATCTGAATGACAGATCACCATAGAAGTCAATGGAAAAAATGTGACTAGTAACAAAAGAATAGTTACTAGTCACCATTGAAATAAGTACTAGTATTTATTTAATAGGTACTAGTATCTAATGAATAAGTACTAGTAACTAATTAATAAGCATTGGTATGTAATGAAATAAGGACTAGCATCTAATGAATAAGTACTAGTATCTAATAAATAAGGACTAGTTTCTAATGAATAAGTACTAGTATCTTTAAAAAGGTACTAGTACCTAAAGAATAAACACTAGTATCTAAAGAAAAGGCACTAGTATCTAAAGAATAAGCACTAGTAGCTAATGAATAAGTACTAGTACTTAATGGAATAGATACTAGTATCTAAAAAATAAGTACTAGTAGCATGAAAATAGAGACTAGTAGGTTAAAATGATTAAATGTTAAAACGGCTTGCCATACTCTATCTGTCGTTTCGAACTAGTCACAATTACGTTACAGATATCTTAAATGATAATACAAACTATCCAAAATGTAATTACGACTAGAAAGACGTTGTTGATATCTACAATGTTAATTACGAATAGTCAAACTTAGCTTTTAAATGTTAAAAGGGCTTGCCATACAGAAGTGTAGGCTCAGAGAGACACTCAACATTTTCAAACCAAAATATCTGACTTTCTGTGGGTCCTAGCTCATGAGTGTAAATTAGAAAGTTGTCCGGCTTGAGGAGAATATATGAATATATGAAACGATGAGATCAACATGTGTACTGAGTTTCATATTATTACATGCAAGCGTGTTTGATTTATGGACCAAGTTTTTGGACCCCGTTCCAGGGGTGCTGTCTAGCCCCCTTGCCACACCCGGGTACCATCTTCAGCCCGGCTCTGATGGCTGTGGGATCTGACCTGTGTGCAAAGTTTCAAGAGTTTTCAAACCCGTTAAGGGCCCCAAAAGCCGCTAAGAGTCTCAAAATCATCAAAAAAAGGAATGTTAAAGTTTGATGCGTTGCTATGGCAACATTATCTTAGATATTGAATAATGCTTTCACAGCTCTTCATCTGGCGTGTGTTTACATTATACACATGAAGTTTGAAGCAAATCGGGTAAAAGTAAGAGTGCGATTTCAAAGCATTTTGAAAGTGAAACACTTTCTGCTGCCAGTTGGTGGCGCTATATATTTGACTCACATCCATGTGATCGACCTCTTACAACGAACACACTGCTGAAGTTTCATCAAGATCAGTTAATGTATGCAGAAGTTTTAACACACTTCCTTTTTGATTTATTTACTTACTTTTTTGATTTATGGACCAAGTTAATTTAATTAATACACTAATTATATAAAACTATTGTCAATGCACTACAATTAAACAGGTTATATGCCTTTACTTATAAAAAAATAAAAATAAAAACTTATTTAAAAAATACCAGGCTTAAGAAATGTATTTACTTTAGCAGGCCAGACACACAGTGAAATGATTAAGCCCCCTCCCCCTACACACACACACAGAGACTGTGTGTCAAAAGACTCAAAATCACACACACACACAGACTGTGTGACAGGCCTAGGCTCAGAAAGAGCATGATCATATTCAAACTACAATATCTGACTTTCTGTGGGTTTGAGCTTATTATTGTTAATTAGAAAGTTGTTTGGCTTGAATAGAACAATATACACGGCAAGTTTTGTAATTGTCAGTAAAACTAACCAAGTTATAACACACTTTATGTGTCCTTTTTTAGTAAAAAAAATCCGCCACGGCCAAACCGTTCGAGATATCACAAATCCGTCCGTAATTTAGCATCCTCAATGTCTTGACTTCATGCACACCGAGTTTGGTGGTGATTGGTAACAGCATGGGTTGTAATTTGATGTTTTTCTAGGACATTTATTTAAAAAAAAAAAACATAATTCCCGACTTTCCGTCTGAACTGTCGGAAAACTTAGAGCACGAAAGTTGTTTGGCCTGATGTGATCTATGAGTGTACCGAGTTTCATATTAATCCATGCACGTGTGTTTGATTTATGGACAAATGTTCGAATCCCTAAAAGAATGCATCCTAAAAGAATGGTAAAGTTTGATGCGTCGCCACGGCAACAGTTTCAAAGATATCAAGAATCCATTCATAGGTCTTCATCTGCCGTGTATTTACATTATACAGATGAAGTTTGAAGCAAATCGGGTAAAAATAAGAGGGTGATTTCAAAGCATTTTGAAAGTGACACACTTCCTGCTGCCAGTTGGTGGCGCTATAACTTTGACTCACAATAGTCACATCCATGTGATCGTCCTCTTACAGCGAACGCACTGCTGAAGTTTCATCCAGATCAGTTAATGTATGCAGAAGTTTTAACACACTTCCTTTTTGATTTATGGACCAAGTTAATTTAATTAATACACTAATTATATAAAACTATTGTCAATGCACTACAATTAAACAGGTTATATGTCTTTACTTATAAAAAAATAAAAACAAAAACTTATTTAAAAAATACCAGGCTTAAGAAATGTATTTACTTTAGCAGGCCAGACACACAGTGAAATTATTAAGCCCCCTCCCCCTACACACACACACACAGAGACTGTGTGTCAAAAGACTCAATCACACACACACACAGACTGTGTGACAGGCCTAGGCTCAGAAAGAGCATGATCATATTCAAACTACAATATCTGACTTTCTGTGGGTTTGAGCTTATTATTGTTAATTAGAAAGTTGTTTGGCTTGAATAGAACAATATACACGGCAAGTTTTGTAACTGTCAGTAAAACTAACCAAGTTATAACACACTTTATGTGTCCTTTTTTAGTCAAAAAATCCGCCACGGCCAAACCGTTCGAGATATCAAAAATCCGTCCGCAATATAGCATCCTCAATGTCTTGACTTCATGCACATCGAAGTTTGGTGGTGATTGGTAACAGCATGGGTTGTAATTTGATGTTTTTCTAGGACAATTATTTAAAAAAAAAAAACATAATTCCCGTACTTCCGTTCGAACTGTCGTAAAACTTAGAGCACGAAAGTTGTTTGGCCTGATGTGATCTATGAGTGTACCGAGTTTCATATTAATCCATGCACGTGTGTTTGATTTATGGACAAATGTTCGAATCCCTAAAAGAATGCATCCTAAAGAATGGTAAAGTTTGATGCGTCGCCACGGCAACAGTTTCAAAGATATCAAGAATCCATTCATAGGTCTTCATCTGCCGTGTATGTACATTATACAGATGAAGTTTGAAGCAAATCGGGTAAAAATAAGAGGGTGATTTCAAAGCATTTTGAAAGTGACACACTTCCTGCTGCCAGTTGGTGGCGCTATAACTTTGACTCACAATAGTCACATCCATGTGATCGTCCTCTTACAGCGAACGCACTGCTGAAGTTTCATCCAGATCAGTTAATGTATGCTGAAGTTATGACACACTTCCTGTTTCACGTTCTCGCCATAGTTTCGTTTCCTCGCCACGGCCAAACCGTTCGAAGATATCAAAAATCCCCACACAAACTTTCATCCTCAATGTCTTGACTTCTAGCTGACCGAGTTTCGTCGAATTTGGATCAGAGCTCTAGGAGGAGTATTTAAAAGTTCATTGCGTGTGTTTTACAAAAAAACCTCAATAGCCGACTTCCTGTTGGGCTGGGGTAAAAAGCAAGAACGCGAGGTATAGATGAAATTCGGCTATCGACATGTGTACCGAGTTTCATATTATTACATGCAAGTGTGTTTGAGTTATGGACCAGGTGTTCGGACCCCATTCCAGGGGGCGCTGACGAGCCGCCCTGCCACGCCCGGGTACCAGCTTCAGCCCGGCTCTGATGGCCGCGGGTTCTGACCCGTGTGCAAAGTTTCAAGAGTTTTCGAGCATGTTCAAGGCCCCAAAAGTGCCCGAATAGTCGCTAGAAAAAAAAAAAAAAAAAAAAAAAAAAAAAAAAAAAAAAAATAATCGGAAGGAAAACAATAGGGCTCTGCGCCCTTTCAGGGCTTGGGCCCTAGTAACAATGTACTTACTATGGGTTTAGGAGTGGGGAATGGTTTAGGGTAAGTTGCATGTAATTATGCATAATTTATAGTTATTACTAGAGTAACTACATGTAGTGCGTTAAAAGCTTTTTAACTTGTGTTTTTTTTGTTGCAATATTTTGCATATGACGGGCAGCAGAAAACAGGAGTGAGTAATCTTGTCACCTTTGTTTATAAAGCTCTTTATACACTGTAAAAAAATTATTTTTTGGTGAAGTAAATACTAGTGAAAAAAACAATGTAATTTACTTGAAAAAGTTAGTTCAGGCAAGAATTTAAAAAACTAAGTAAATTCCATATCAGTACTTAATTCAAGTGAGTAGAAATGAAAGTGTAAATATCAACTCAATAAAATTAAGTAAAAATTACTCAACTTTTCGGATACTGGGGTTCCCATCATGCACTGGACCTTGAATAATTAATGAGGCTCATTTTTCACTGGTTTCCAGCTGTATTTACACTGTTTTATCATTGATTTTTGTTGTCAGTTTAGTAACTTGCCATTTTGTGACATTTCGAGTAAATTTTTTGCTCTTAATTACACATTCAAACACAAAAACGACCCATCAAATGTTACCGCCATTGTGTATTGTTTACCAAGTATTGAGGTGTTTGCATTCACATGATGTTAAACATCTGACATGATGTAATATAAATTACTTAGATGATCTAAGTAAAGCACATACTATAAATGACTAATAAAATTCAAGATTATTGTTTTTGTGAAATGTAATACAAAGGCAAAGGAAATCGATATTAATCAACCTTTTACTAGCCGAGTTAAAATTACTTATTTTTTGTAAAGTTTACCTAATTCCATATTCCAAGTAAATTTAACTTAAAGATTTCTAATTAAAGCTACTGATGAATATGTTTAGGTTTTTACTTGGCAAATCTTTGTAAATTTACTAGCATTTTCTGAGTGAGATAGTTTAGCAAGCATTTTTCAAGTAAATCCTACTCCAAATGTTTTAACGTGTACAATACAGATTGTTTCAAAGGAGCTTTACAGTGATCAGCAGGAAATAATAATCAATGATGTAAACAAAGTTCAATTTGACTGTAAAGCAGCTCTCAAAAGCCAATAGTACTATTGTTTAGGTCAGTAAAGTGTTGATATAGTTCCGTTCAATAGCTGTGTAAAGTTCATCAATGATGAAATGAGTTCAATTTAACTATAAAGCAGCTCTGGAGAAAACAGAGATAGCAGAGATGTCATCTCCACTCTTATCGGATAGTGTCAATGCAGCCAAATCATTAATATTGCTCAATATTAAAGGGCCATTCGGTAACTCTAGCCACTTATTCGCTGATTTTCACTTTTCTTGTCGCACGTTTCTGATCGAGCTCCTCTACGGCTGTGGTGCGACTATTTCACGACACTGACGTACTGTAAATTCAGTTGCGGCGCCCTCCTCCCCTTTCTACTGTAGACACACTCATGTACTTTTGTTATTGTCGGATCCGGTGTGTTGAACAAATGAGTCCGAGACACTCCAACTTTATCGTGTGGAGCTATGTCTACTGAGATGGGTAATACATCAAACACAGTATCATTTAACATTGACATGTACATGTTGTATTCTGTTATCAACCAAATAACGGGGTGGGTGGATGAATCTAGCAATTCTTATCTAGTTATAGATTAATCTACCCCCAAAAGGAACTGTAATGAAGTTTATCTTATAATTGTACAGACAAAGCTCACATTGCAGTCTTTTCTAATGTAGGCAGGATACATTATAGGCTCTATGCACAACTTACTTCCGCATTCTGTAAGACAGATCGCATTCGCTTCCGGTTCAGGTCTTTTGTTTGTGCTTCATGACATTTTTTGCGGTTTTACTCAAGATAACTTTAAAGTACACAGAAACGTTTAGATATTAAATGGAATAAAACGCCAATAACAAAGTGAACTAGGTAGGTTAGCTGATTACCTTAAAAATCCATAGATATCGTAGTCAGTTCTTACGGCGGTTAACACTTTCTCTGACAAGTGGATGCGATGAGACCGGTTTTCCGGTTTGGTCACGTGTACGCTCGGCATAAAGCCTATTGGTTACATACAATTTTTACATGTTATTAAAGATCAATTATAGATCATAACGAGTCGACCAAAGTATAAACAACTTTATTGACACAGAAACGCTAGATCAGCATCTGTTTTGCAAGATTCGGTGTCCGTTAGCTCTCGCATTTCGTAAACGACGACCAATATTTATTCTTGTGTTGTCCCTCGCTCGGTCAACAGCTTTTTTTCCTCTCCTTCGCCTCCTCCGCCGAGTACCGTCTCCTTTTTCTTTTCACTGGAACTTGTGAAGCATTATCCGTCATCGCATGTTATTTTAGCTAGTATTGAGCTTGAGGGGGCGTGTGTGTTTCGAATTGTTGTTAAGCAGTTTGTGTTTCACGCTCTTTCTCGCTTGTTCTCGCTTCTCACAAGACTTCCTATTTCCAACTTACTGGGACAGTAGTCTTCATGTTGCAAGAATGGCCATCTGAAAACGCTGGGGGAGCGGGGAAAGTCACCATTCTCACCAGAACTGGTTATCTAAACATCCAAATGATTTCTAAAATGGATTTATTATGTTGAAAAAATTGCCAAGTGCTGCTTTAAGTAGTTAAGCAGTACAGGATTTGTAGCCTCAAGACTTTGACTTGTATTCAAAATCATTGTATTTAAGAAATAAAATATACTTTCTTTCTTTTGTGGAACACCAAATTAATATTTTTTCTTCTGTGCAATGAAAGTCAGTGGTGTTCAATGTTGTTTTGGTTCCCATTGACAAAAACAGTTCTCTTGTTCCACGGAAGAAAGAAAGCCATTCAGGTTTGGAACAACATGAGGGTGAGTAAATTATGATTCATTCATTTTTGAGTGAACTGTTGCTTAAACTTTTTAAATCAGGGTGTCCGCGGGTTTTAAAAAGTATTAAAAAGTGATAAATCAAAATTGTCAAATTTAAGGCCATTAAAAGTGTTAAATGTAGTCTGAGAGGAATTATTTTTTTAAAAATTAGGTATTATTTTTTCAGACTATCAGGTGTCCTATTCTGTGTTTGCGATAGTCTGTTTAAATATGGGCTTTAGCTTATCTGGGCACAATCAAAGATCTCTCATCTCTGTCTATGTTTGATGCTGACGTCATATTCAGTGGCTGGACAGATATGACCAGATATATAGAGGCTATATAACCCTGATAAAAGTGATCACCCGGATTTAGACCTACCTATATTGTATTTATATAAAGTGTTCACAGGCAAATTTGCTTTAGCCTATGTAGGTCTATATATTGCTTTTATTTCCCTGGTATTGAAATCAGGCAAACATAAATGTCAGGCAACACGATTACTGGCTGCATGTCAATATCACTGGATCACTGGATCTTTAGTAAGTTGTAAGGAACACTACATTGAGTCCAACATTTAGTTTAAATTGATCAAATTGTTCGTTTTAGTCGCATTTTCGCAGTTTCCCCTATTAAATCCAGTCACGAAGCAGATCTTTTGCCACTCAGTCAGGCTGAGGGGGTTGTACTGGCGGGAAAGTGATGTCAATGCATTCCCTCTATTGTTTGGTGTGTCAAAAAACATCAATGTCAACTGGATGGGAGCTAATGCACTTCGGTCGCAAATGCAATCCACTAAACATAAAAATGGAATGCGTGCTCTAAATCTATTCATTTTGGTATGTTATAAATGTCAAAATCTGTGTAATAGAAAGGTCGCTGGTTAACACTTGCAATTCAGTGTCGTGATGGTTTTAAAAAAAATTCTGAAGGTAGTAAAAAAGGTATTAAAAAGTAGTAAATTTAACTTAAGGATTACTGTATATACCCTGTAAATGTACTTTACTTTACTGTATTTTTGTTTTTGTACAATGCAATTCACAAGACATTTAATTAGTTCTCGATAACAAAAAACAAACCAGATTCACATCAAAAGGAGCATAATGACCCCACAATGCCTTGTCAGCTCCTGAAAAATACATTGCAAATTATTTATTGTCTCTTTCGCTCATTAGGATGTAGTTTACATCCTTCATAAGAAAATAAGGCATGTGGTTTCTCCTCCAAGAGTGGTTCCCCTGCGGAACAGCGGAGGGAACTTGGCGAACGCGCATCACCCCAAACGCTTCAGTGTTATCTTCTCTGCTTCTCCTCGTTCCCACTGGGACTCTCGTCCTCGCTTTGAAGTTGCTGCACTTGAAAAAGACATCTCACGCACGCTGAGAGGAGTAATATAAAAAAGCGTTGAGAGGAGATTGGTTTTGGCTGCTCGGGTTCTGAGGGATTCGTGGGTCAGACTCAAAAACTGCACTCAGCAGCAAAAGGATGTAATTGTTGCCGTTGCTCAAAATCAAGCGAGTGCCGTTACCAGAAAAAGTTCTGAGTGATGCCAAGAGAGCCGCGCTCTGTCTGTGCAATGCAGCATGCTCTCTGTCTCTTCAGGCCCACTCTGAAATATCAAGACCTCCCTCTTCATTTGCTTGTGAAAGCATCGCTCTGTCTTGTCAGTGTGTGTCCTCTCATGCATACGATCTGGCAAACAAGTGGATCTCTCTCCCTATATCTCAATTGCATAAATGCTTTAATGTGCAGCCGCTCTGCTCGGTTGCTTCTGGCTTTTTTAAATCAGGCTATTTTAGTTTTGATGTTCATTTGATGTTAATTGAAGCCAAGGGTAATGACAGCCCTGGCAGGCACACTTGTTCTACTTTGTGCCCAGAAAGAATCAAAAAGCAGGCTGCAGATTTCTGCTATTTTCAGGATCTGACACAAGCGATCATTCTTTCAGACACCAGGGATTTCATCTGGAATAATATGATGATCCTACGGTTGTCCGTAATGAAGGATTGTGTGATAGAGGCTTGTTTTGGCATGTAACAGCTGGCTGACATACATTTAGGAAGCCCGCTGTTGATGCATGTTCAGTGATTTGTAGAGATGTTGATTTGTAGGAATTGTGGAATTTTATGGATTTGTGAACTGAATTTAGAGGTGATATGCTGTTTTATTGTGTTGTCGTTGTGGTCTACTTTTATTCGAGTCTGATATTTGAGCAGAGTCTGAGTCATTCCAGCCTTCATTATGTTAAGCAGACAATATGTATGTTGTATAACAGTGGATTGTGTATTATATGTGTTGGAGGAATTATTTTATTGTAAAAAGCTAGTTTCCTGAAATGTACCAGTATGTGTTTACAAATCACACTCATGAGCAGTGTGAACATGAGCAGTTGTCTCATTCTGTCATCAATACATTCACATTAAAGCAGAGTCCAAAATTAATTTTGTAAAACAACTAAGCATACTACTAAGCATACTATTACTAAGCATAAATATACCATGAAACTGCATTTATATGGATATATTAATATACTGGTGTTGTGCTCAAGTAACATTTGTTATTAACGGTGTTGAAAACAGCATAGCATTTAATTGTTGTAGAAATATTTTATTACAATTGTCTTTATTGTCAATTTTAATCAAAGGAATGCATCTTTTAATTAATGCTGAAAACAATTGTTTATTTGCTTCAAAAATTGTTCTGACTCTAAACTTTTGAACAGTTATATAAAAGTAATTAAGCTCTTTCGTGCAGGTGAATAAAAAAATCGATTTAATTAATAAATTGTATGTTTTATAAACCTGTCAATGCTGTAAATAATATATAATAATTTATAAATATGATAAATACACAATTTCATGGTTGGTAAAAAAATGGCCAGTAAATACCCCCCAGCTTTATTGGCAAGTTTATAAAAATATTTATATATTTCAATAATAGATTAAATACATTGTTAATGTTTTTTTTTTATTGCAGGTGAAATGGCAGCTCTCACAAAAATGATTTTGTTCTTCATCTTGTCATTTGAATGTTTTTAAAGTCAATTTTAGCAAAGAATGATATTCCAACTTATCCAACTTTCTGTTTTTGATATCTAGTGAATTCAAATGAAAATGAAAATGAAGGAAAATGTATCTAGGAAGTATAACGTTTTCACCTGATCGGTTTCGCTCACTGTCAAACAGTTTGCAGTATTATTCTTCAATTGTGTATTGTGCTATTTATACCATGCATTATTTTGCAAGGAAAACGAACAGACCAAATGGCAAGCCAGTGCTCAGTTGGATCCGTATTTACTTTGACAATGTGTTACTTTTGGAAACTGCTAAAGTCTTTAATGTACACACAATATTTTTTTCTCTTAAAATCTTTTAGTTTTTGTGTTTCTCATCCAAATATCTTCCAAGGCATGGCGTGAAAGGGTTAAGAGTTGCAGACTTGGTTTATGGGGCGGCATGCTGTTTGTGCCAAAGCTATTGCAGGGGGTTTGGTTATTGCCGGTAATAGCATCATTAGGAGGAGAAGCGTTCCAAACCATATTAAAGCCTTATAGCTGTATCAGTCATGTGAAATGATATGCCTTTGTTACTTCAGACTCAGCCCACAGTTTCATCTACCTAACCCAGAGATATGGCTTTCATTGCTATCGGGCCTCGCTGCTATGATAGATGATTCTGTTTCATGTGCTAACGGAGGCGTATGCGCTCTGCCTTTTCACTTGTTTTTAATTAGCTTTCCAATGCTAATAAGCATTTGATTGTATTGAGTCCGTCCTCGCTTTTAGATAATTTCCCAGTCTCATCTCAAAAACATGCAGATAAAAAGTCAAATTTTCACTCTTCACTTCAGTGCGATAATATATCACTCATGGTAAGATCTGTTTCCTGTGTAATTTTGAGATAAGGTGAAACAGTTCGACCCTCCGTGCTGAAACACTGTACGTTGGCCTTAAAGCCGGTGCCTTTTAGTGCGGTTTCGGCGTTGATGGTGCGAGAAGATATTCTCTCTATCTCCTCTCTATCTCCCTCTCTCTCTCTCTGGGGTGGAAGGAGTTGAAGGGAGGAGGGAGGTTAGGTATGCATGAGGGGGAAGAGTTCCTCTCTCCTCAGTTAGGGTCATGTGAGCCGCTTGACTGGATAAAGCCCGTGCAGGCGGGCAGAAAGCGCTAGAGGCGCAGTGCTGATTAAAACTCAGACTGCTATCTATCATCTGCCGCCCCCCCCACCCCCCGGCCCCTTCCACTCTCCTCCAGCGCCGTCTTCCGTGTATTATTCTCTGGTGTGGGCTGCCACGTAACAGATGGGTTTTCCCAGAATCCAATATCGTTCGGTGGGGTAAAAGCCATTTGCATGTGCCCATCACCCTCCTACAGAGACACCCTTATTCCTAACAGTGTGAGTAGACCTCTGTGTCATGTGTATCTCTCTCTCTCTTTCTTTCTTTTCCATCGCTCTCTTTTTCTCCTGACCAGTGTCCTCATTTCTCTCAGCCAGTCATACCTCTTATCTTGCTTAGCTGAGGGTCTGAGACTGTTTTGTCCTTCTTTCTCTCTCTCTCTCTTTCATTTTTTTGCGATTCAATATTTTAAAAAGAATTTTTTGGCAAGATAAACTGTTTTTACATGGCCAAAGAATTAATAAACAATGCAAAAAGGAATTTTAAAAGCATAGTACAGCCAAATATTAAAATTCTGCTGTCATTTACGAACCCTCATGTCGTTCCACACCTGTATGACTTTGTTTCCTCATAGACCATAAAAAGAGATGTTCATGATACACTTTTTTCAGAGACTGATAGTGAATGGTATCCAGGGGCTGTCAAGCTTAAAAAATTACAGAAAGCAGCATAAAAGTAGTCCATATTCGCTGTTCCACATCATCCATTAAGCAGCAACTATTTTCAACATCATTGATCATAATAATACATGTTTCTTGAGCACCAAAGTCTATTTCTGAAAGATCATGTGACAGAAGACTGGAATAACGATAATGAAAAGCTTTGCCATCACAGGAATACCAGTAAATTACATTTAAAAATATAAAAATAAACTATTATTATTTTAAATTGAAATAGTATTTCACAATATTACAGTTTTACAAATTTTTTTGAACCAATAAATGCAGCCTTAGTGAGCATAAGAGACTTTCTTTTTTTTTAAACATAAAAAATCTTACAGACCCCAAACTTTTGAGTGGTAGTGTAACTTGGTGTCTTCATTATTAATTTTTGTCAACATTTTATCACCAATTGCTATGTTTCCATCTACCTATTTTATGGGGACTTTGGAATATTGCATAAAAAACTTGCATATAAAAAAAACACCTAAAAAAGAATGTGCTGATTGCACTTAATTGAGGAAGATACATTTTTTTTATCAGATAAGAAACCATGCTAATAAACTATTATGGAAACACTTTTACTAAATAAATTTGTCGATGCGCATCAAATGGAAACAAATGGAAAATGGTGCTTCATTCATTAATTTTTATGCAATATTTCAATTTCAATTCAATTCTTAACTTTGGGTGGAAACTTGGCTATTGACTGCGTTGTTTTAGCTTATCTGTTTTTGGAAGAAAGACTGGTTTTGAATGACCCAAAGGTGAATAAATAATGACAGCATTTAAATTTTTGGCTGAACTATCCTTATTATATGATCTGTCTATCTATAAATTACAGGAACGTCTGTCTGTGTGTGTATGTGTCGTGTGTGTGTCTGCCTGTTAATTCGCATATCTCTCGAAGTTGTTAGTTCGAATGGATCTCAAACCTGACAAGTGTCTTGCTGACTGGTATTGAGTAAGTGCATTGCAGAGTTTGACATTGTTTGGATTAGAAATGCAAAAGATATTGTTAAATATACATGTATTGGCTCACAAGTTTAAGATCGGTAAGATTTTTTATGTTTTTAAAAGAAGACTCTTCTGCTCACCAAGGCTTCAATTTTTGGATAAAAAATACACAAAAAACAAAGTAATATTGTCAAATATTATGACAATTTAAAATGACATTTTTTATGTTAATATATATTAAAATGTAATTTATTCCTCTGAAAAAAGGCTGAATTACTCCAGTCTTCAGTGTCACATGATCCTTCACAAATCACTCTAATATGATGATTTTATGCTCCAAAAACATGTATGATTATTATCCATGTTGCAAACAGTTTTTTACATTTTTATTTCAGGATTCTTTGATGAATAGAAAGTTCAAAAGATTTTTTTCAGAGGAATAAATTACATTTTAATATATATTAACATAAAAAAGTCATTTTAAATTGTCATAATATTTCACAATATTACTGTGTTTTTTTGTGTATTTTTTATCAAATAATTGCAGCCTTGGTGAGCAGAAGAGACTTCTTTTAAAAACATAAAAAATCATACCGATCTTAAACTTTTGACCGGTAGTGTATCTGTAATAGAAGCACACATTAAAGTTGTGGTTTTAAAATAAACATTGTAACATTAGAGAGGTTTGTGGTTTAAAAATGGTGGTTTAAAAATAAACATTCTTATTCATTTGTTAACTGAATCTGTAAGTCAGCTGCACTGTTTAGCATACGCAGTCTCTTTCGGCCATCATTTGTAGTAAATCGATTGCAATTGTTTTGCACAAATGCAAAAGCACCAAACCAACAATTGCTAAAAACACACACACAAAAATTATTTTGCACTGGCATTTTGCACTTGTATTTTGATAGAAAATCAGGATATTCATTTGTAAATCACTGTGTACTAACATTTCATCTCATAATTAGATTCTATCCAGGCACCAAAATTAGTCACTAATTTTAGAATTAGTCATATCAGTTCAATAATAGTGTCTGCATTTGCAAATGGATATGTATTGATATCTTTCTTAATTGTGCAATTATGTACCATAACAACTGGTACTTTGGAATTTTGGACACATTCTTTCTAATATTTGATGGATGCTATTAATCTGACCACCCGCAGATAAAACACACTTACCATCCAGTCTGAGGTGTGTGTGTGTGTGTGTGTGTGTGTGTGCGCTTTGCTTCAGCTATGATAAAAAGACATGCACTCGACTCTTGCATTGCATGTGCATTTTGGGGGCAGAGCAATGAAGAGAGGGGTGTTTTTGTTTGGGTTAAACATGATTAATTTCCCTTTAAAACATTAGTTTAAACCTTAATTTAGCAATTTATCAGTTATCAGCTATAACATGAAAATAATTATCTGCATATTTGCCATTAAATTATCAGAATTTCAATATCCTTGCATTCCAAATTGGCATCATGGTAGTGGACACTAACACACATGTTTTTGTAAGGATAGGCCTGCTCCTAACATGCAGGCTGCAAATGCATTGAGTGAATAGTGATCACGTGTGTATCTATAGATCAAGCCTTTCTTCCTGTCTAATTGAAACGCTCCCTTGGCACGCTCTATATGCATGGCGTACACATGCATTTAACTCTCTCCCTCGTAAAGGTGATCGTCCTCGTTTAGTGCGTAGATTTATTACCTCTGCTCATCTCATACCTATAGTAATGACCTTTGAAACTACCTCCCCTCTCTCACTCTCGAACCTTCCCTCTCTCCCACTTGTCTCCTTTACCACATGTCTGCCGTCTCAATTCATTTCCCTTCATTTCATTTGGCTGTCTTAATGGACGAGGGGAAGGGGAAATAGAGCCCATTACTGGGCCATGGACTTTCATCATCTCTCTCGTTCTCGGTCTTTCCCCCCTTCTCCCCCACCTCGCTCTCTCTCTCTCTCTCCTCTTTCTCGTGGCTCTCTAATGGCTAATGCTAATGAACAGAGACATCTTTAACAAAAAGACATTGAAGCAAAAAACAACCTTTTATGTCAGAGAGGAAATTGTGCTTCTCTCTCTCTCTCTGTGTGTGTGTGTGTATGTGTGTGCAGCAAGCACTTTATCTGACAGTGGCGCTTGTAGACACGGCCATGCCAAGTACAATGTATTGACCTCTGGCCTTGAACAAATGCTAATCAATGAGCCCAGCAGTCCAAGTCCAGGAAGTCCTTTGGGACGGCATTCAAAACCCCCTCCGTTTGTGGTCTAGACAGCAGCCAGATCCTTTAGGAATCGTTTTAACTCTAAACGTCCAATGACTGATTCAATCCAACTGCTTACTCCATAAAACCTGTCAGGAAAATTGCCAGTTCCCTTAATTTTTTCTCTTTCTACTTGTCTTCCAATATGTTTACACACACCCTGTTCTTTCTTTTGAAAGGTTGCCAGATACTCTAACTCCAACTCCCCTTTAATGTGTGGTCTCTTTCCAAGGGCTTTTGGCCTAACGTTTCTAGCAGCACACTTAAGTGTCCTCAGAGGAGTTTTCTCATGGAAAGAGTGTCACTTTCGTCTAATATTCCTCCCCTCACATATAGTTTTGTGTCTGACTGTATAGTTTGGCTGCATACATGTACTGAGGGAGTTTCTATATCTATATGTGTGTGCGGACTGTAAATGTCGGTCAGATTAGGGAGTGTTTTATAAGGGCGGTTTCTTCCCCAGTGGTTTTGGTCTGTTTGTAGCAATAGAGCAGTCGGCCCAGACGTCATATATCATTGTGTGTGTGTGCAAGTGTTTTTTTGATAAGTTGAGACACTAGAAAGATAAGTGGTGTTTGTTACAATGTAACCTTTAAAGATGTGGTACTAATGCATGCTCATTGCTCACCAAAAAAGTATATAATACTATATTAAAATGTTGTCTTGGGGAAAAGAAAACTACCTTAATTCAGTGATTTTAAACGTTACATGTTGCCTTCACAGTATACAATAAATACTGTTGACAGTTGCAGTGTGTACCCTTGTTGCTGAATGTTGCTTTCACTAACTCATTGACATTTAAGTCATTCATTACTGCAAATATGTGAGTCATGGACCAATGCCACAGGCAGCGTCCGAAAGTGAAAAGGAAACACTGAAGTTTGTGTGTGTCTGTGTGTTTGAAATGTTTGTGCATGCATATGTGTGTGTGTAAGCTCCTAAAGTAGGTCCACATGTCTCTCTCAGTTATGTTGAAATGGCAAAGGTCAAGGTTCCTGAATCTTGGGCCACGAACCTTGACCTTTTGTTATTGCACATTTCCCTCAGTCTGCCAGATCATCTGTTCTCTCACACAGACTCAGGCTCTGTTTTCTCATCATCGCCTCAAGATATGCCATTTCTTTCCCCTGTTGTCATTCAAAAATAGTTTCCCTCGTCAAAGAGACATCCATACACCATGTTTTGAAACCCGTTTACACAAATGTGTTCAGCAGATACACAGCCTACACATGTACACGTACACACAGTCACACACGCACACTTGCATGAGATTCATGTGGTGCTGGTTAAGGTAAGCACTAAAACATTTATAAGATGAGATTGTGAAGGCACATTGCTAAAGAGCATGCATGATGAATGAATGATGACAATGTGCTTGCATTGTATGCGTCCATATATAGAAAGATTGTTCATTTATGACTGAGGTCAAGATTTCAAATGAAACATCTTCCGTACAAATATACATGGTTGATTGACATTGCATGCCTTTTGTTCATCAGATCGAAACTATGTGCATGAGCAAAATGAAATTAAATAGATTTTAGATGGTAAATTTTAAAGTCTTAAATTTATAAAACTGTTAAAAATGAAAAAGAAAAAAAATCCATTCCATATGATTTAAAAACATTGCAACATTGCTGTAATAAAGCTGTGTGTGTGTGTGTGTGTGTTTGTGAATAGAGGGCACTTCTGATGGTTTGGTATGAAACATGAGTTTCTCATTCTGAGTGTGTGCATGTCAGTGTTTTTGCTGAGCTGTGCATCACCTTCAAGTCTTGTGTGTATGATTAGCATGGGAACTAGTGCCTTACTTTCACCCACACTTACTTTCATTGTCAGATTGTTTGTGTGTGCGTGTGTGTCCCTTATTCACTATAGTGAACATAAGCACCTCTGATTACGCCTGCCTTAGCTGGCGAGTGTTTTGATCTGATTCTAACTGTGTTATGCATATTATGTGCACTGCTCGTGTTTGAGATATGTATGCGCAAGAGCTTGTATCAATGTGTAATGGTTATGTAAATGTAGTTTTATGAAGATCCAGCGAAATCTCTTTGGAAGCACATTTTTCTTACATGTGCTGATAGATTTCCTCTTGGAACACGAAGTTTGATCATCAGGACATAATGACATGTACACTACCGTTCAAAATTTAACTGTCTGTAATTGTTTGTGTGTGTGTTTGAAAGAAGTCTTAAAGGGATAGTTCACCCATAAATGAATATTCTGTCAGTATTTACTCACCCTCATGTTGTTCCAACCCTGTAAGACCTTCGTTCATCTTCAGAACGCAAATTAAGATATTTTTGATGAAATCTGAGAGCTGGATCACTCCTGTATACTAGTCCATAGGCTTCTTGAGGAACTGAAACTTGCCAGCCTCGAAAAGTAATTAAAGACATCGTTAAAATAGTCCAAGTGACTTCAGTGGCTCCATAAGTTTATCAAGCGATGAGAACACTTTTTGTGCGCAAAAACAAACAAAATAACGACTTTATTTCAACTATTCACTTCCTTCTCTATGAGCCTCTAGTCAGTTAACGTAGTGTGATAGTGTAGAGCTACGTCACACGTAGGCTCACTATTGGTCGACGCTGGTCATGTGTGTGATACGTGTGACGTACAATAACAGAAGCTTACGCTATTAAACTAGTAACCTGACTCGAGGCAGAGAGAGAAGTGAATGAATAGTTGAAATAAAGTCACGCAAAAAGTGTTCTCGTCGTTTGATAAACTTAAGATTGAGCCACTGAAGTCACTTGGACTACTTTAACGATGTCTAACTTTTCAAAGACGGCAAGTTTCAATTCCTCATGAAGCCTATGGACTAGTATACAGGAGTGATCCAGCTCTCAGATTTCATCAAAAATATCTTAATTTGTGTTCCGAAGATGAACGAAGGTCTTACAGGGTTGGAACAACATGAGGGTGAGTAAATACTGACAGAATTTTCATTTTTGGGTGAACTAACCCTTTAAAAATATTATTACAATTAAGAATAACTTTTCTATTTAGTATTTTTTGTATTTTCCGTCTTCTGTCACTTGATCCTTCAGAAATCAGTCTAATGTAAAGAAACGTTTCTTATTGTTATTATTGAAAACAGTTGTGCTGCTTAATATTTTTTTTGTGTAGACGCATTACTTTCAGGATTCCTTCATGAATACAAAGAACGGCTATAGATAGAACAGCATTTATTTGAAACAGAAATCTTTTGAAACAGAAATGTCTTCACAGTCATTTTTGATCAATTGAATGTGTTCTAGCTGAACAAAATATGAATTACTTTAATATAAATCCAATAGACTTTAACTTACCTCACAAGCCATGATCGCTAATTGCTCTGGCATTAGAGGGAGGGACATTCTCAATCTTTAAAGCATTTGATTGTACCAAACTTTTAGTCATCAATATATTTGGTACATTTTTACAAAAGAAAAGACTTGCATTACATTTTAAAGTTTTTATTTGCTAAAGATGAATTTTTTAAACTCTTAGGAGAACACTAACATATAGATTAGCCTTAAAGCTAACATTTTATATTTTTTACACTTGATATTGTTTCTTGTCATAAATCTAATAACATCTTGTGAGTTCATGCTTAAAACTGTTCAACCGTCTTACTGAAACATTTCACATAAATGTCTTTTTCCTTCTTGGTGTCTTCATTTGTCTATCTATCTTTCACAAAAATACATGAGTCCTCTAATCTCTCTTTATCATCCGTTCTCACACACTCTCAGGCATTGAATTAGTTTGAATTAGTGAGTTCATTGCTATGTAAAAGGGACCAGTGGGGTTTAACCTACTTAGTACGGCGTTTAATAATGTATGAGTGAGATTCGAGAGCCGTGTGCAGCACAATAAGGTGTCTCCACTCTCTTTCTCGTCTTTGATCTCTCCCTCTTGCTGCTGCCTTTTTAGACTTTTTCTCTCAGTTTCTCATTCCCCCTTCGAGCGGTACATCCATGATGCTCTGCATGCCTTCAGGGAGATTCATAATCCATATTCCATATGGGAGAATGTTTGAAGTAGATTTACTTGTGCAATATTTCTTATCTGTTGTGTAGTCCTGAGAATAGATGGGTAGAGTCGAGCAGAAAGATGCCAGATATGGTCATACAAATGGGCCTGAGAGTTGCGGATAAATAGGCGCTAGGATAGGGAAGCACGACCGGCATGCAGACAGACAGACAGACAGACAGACTGATTACAGATAGACACAATTTTTTTCTGCTCTTCACTGGTTCTTCAAACAGTGTTTTTCCTCCTCCTTACAGTTTGCGCTCTCACATTTTCAGGTTATGCCCAGATAGATAGTGTTAATGAGGGTTTCTGACATACGGTCTGTGTGAGGATCCTGCTCCGTGTTCCTGAGGGAACTCTACAGTTAACAAGCTCACTGGGGAAGACCTTGGCAGCATTTTCCCACGCTGTCAAGCTGGGTTCAGTGCTCAAGAACAGGCCCTGAGTGTAAATTCGCTGGTTTTTCTTTCTCTAATTTCTCAGCTTATTTACATTCTTTCTGAGGTATGATGTCAAACTGATGTATTGTGATGTTCCAGATGTCTGTCAGTAAGATGGTTACAATGGAGAACACATTCCTATATGGTTATTAAACCACAGTTCAGCAACCATTGTATCTAATCTGTGTGTGGTCTGTCGTGATTAACACTGTATAATATGGGTTATACATGTTTTTCAATGGCTATAATGATATATAGCAGAGTGACAATTTGACTAGGCAGACTTTTTGCGTTTTCTCTGGATATTTGGGGGCAATTCTGCTTTAAATATGTAGAACAGAGCTGAGGATACTACACTGTTATTGGTACTTCTTACTAAGAACATCAATTAGGCTCGATTGTAATATGATTATGAACATGGGGTTTTACTGATGCCAATTCAGACAAGCTTTACAGACCAACACAGAGGAATGAACTGTGATTTTCAGTAAAATGTTTTCATGAATTACTAAAAATGATTGGATGCAATTCTAATGTGGCCTGGATTGAATTGTGACCGAGAATTCAAGTCAAAAAAGAGGTAAACACAGTCAAAAGCCTCATTTGAAAGCAGTTACAGGTTGTAATATTAGTGTAAGGGGCCGTTCACACATTGGTGTGTCTGAAATCACTATGTTAATACATTTGAATATTAACTACTTTGTGATTGTTAAAAAAGTATGTTCTTTATAGGATGAATGCATGTTTGTGTGTAATCCAGACATACTACATTCGCCATGTTATCATTATCATGTGACCTACCAGCGTCAGTTATGTCGCTTCGCCTCCATTCATAAATCCTCTCGTGGCTTCATGGGATAGTACAGTGTCCATCAAATGTGCACTTAAGAATCTCGCCTGAAGAAGTAGGTCATCCAGCGACTTTTTGCCTACTTTTTTTTAATACTATGTATTTGGACATACAGTACTACTCTGATGGCATACTGTTTTTCCAGCCCTTTCTCATCCCAAGACGTCATCTAACTGACGCTTTTGACCATATGTCAACATCCGACGTTATCAGGGTACCCTTTAACATCAGTTAGATGACGCTATCTAATCCTAACCCTACCCTAGACCTAAACCTACCCACGTCGTCTAAATAACGCTTAAGGTAAAGCGTCATTTGCAGTGACGCCCATATTGTCATCTAACTGACGTTAAAGGGTACTCTAAAACGTCGGATGTTGACGTATGGTAAAAAGCGTCACTTAGATGACATCTTGGGATGAGAATGTGTTGGTTTTTCGCATGCTATGGTAGAGAAGCATTCGATTTCGGCACTAAAACTGCAAACCTTTTTCTGTTTTGGTCATTCAGTTACATAACAACAGCATTTACAAAAATGTGAATTTATGAAAACAGTGATGTGATTTTCTGAAAATGGTGATGTTGTGCAAATGTCTATTACGTGTTCAGTCTTTAGGCACTTTTCTTACTTCTGGCCTGGCAGCATAATAAAGCATTTTTCAGGGTTCCCACTGGTCCTTGAAATCCTTAAAAGTTTATGAATCTGAAAACAAAAATTCAAGGCCCTGGGAAGTTTTTGAAAATAAACATGCGTATATACAGGTCCTTGAAAGCGCTGGAATTTATTTTGTGCCAGAAGCTTTCTGCAAAAAAACTATTATTATTACATATTATTCCCTCCGGTCCGCAAACCTTTTATTTCGCCAACACTTCATGGCCTAGCTTGATTTACATTAGTTACGCACATTTATGCAATTCATTAAGTGTTTCCCGTGTGAGGTACTTTGTGTTGTTTTTTTGGCATGACATTCACATGTGCATGAAACTATTACCATGATACCTCAATGTTTCACAGACACACCGTGAAAAATTGCAAAAATAATCTCAAACTGCTAAAACGATGTAACCTTGCTCTCACTTGAAATGTGTCCCGACAATAAGTCCTTGAATTTGATGGTATTGGACCTGGAATGTCCTTGAAAGGTCCTTGAATTTGAAGTTAGCCAGGGTGTGGGAATCCTGATGTTTAATCGTTGCAACAGCCGATCAGGGATTGTTTTGACAATGGTGTCTTCTGGATGCCAAAAAAGCAAAGGAAGAACTTTTACATTTTTTAGTACATCGTTATCCATACCCTAAGTCAACTTATCTGTTCCTAATGATTCTACAACACGTTCAGTATGGTACTCTTTAGTTACTATTGACACTAAAATGACTTGAATCAGTATTTCTATCATGACAACACTCAGAATAGTTTAGCATGGTAATGGACATGACAATGTTAATGTATTTGGTCTTGGCGGAATAGATCTGCTACACTTCTGCTGCTGTTTATTATTGCGGCTGCTGCTACAGAGCAAGTACAAAGACTTGCTTCTGTCAGTACATTTACAGTCAGGCTGCTGTGAGCATGTAATACATAATGCTGCCACACAAATAGTGTACATTAAATTACCCTTAGCAGATCTATGCAGGTGGAGCTGGTAGAGATGTCATTTAGCAAGACTTACAGCAAACACAAAACCAAACTATTTAAATGCTAAACAGGAAACACGGAACAATCAGTTTGTGATGTGATTACAGATTGAATTAAGGACCTATCAGTCTGCACTATCTGGAGTTTTATGACTCAGTTAGAGATATGTATTAATTTAGTAACATTAATTTACAATTACTTTTTATTTTGAAAAAGGTGATGTTTTTTTCAGTAAGGAATGGATGCATTACATTGATTAAAAGTGAAAGTAATAACATTTATAATTTTATACTAATATATATTGATCTTTTTAACTTTATAATTATCAAAAAATCCTGAAAAAAATGTATCACGGTCTTAAAATATTAACCAGCACAACTGTTGGTGTTTCTTGAGCATCACATCAGCATGTTTGAATGGTTTCTGAAGGACAATAGGACTGGTGTAATAATGCTGAAAATTGTAACAATATTTCACAATATTACTTTTTTATTGTATTTTTGATCAAAGTAATGCACCCTTGGTTAGCATAAGGGACTTCCTTTGAGATATTTTTTTTAACTTGCAGACTTAACTTATTCTTTCTGATTTTATTCATGTTAATTTAGCAAAGAAGACTGAGACATCATTTAATAATCCACAGCATGAACTTCTCAGGAATTGTTTGAATATCTGAAAAAGTATTTATGGCATAATGACGGCAAAATTAAATGTAATTGAATTAAAATTGACAATGATAGTTACTTAAAATATTAATATATACAGAAAAAGTAGATTATTCATTTACAAATATTCTTTTAACTGGCACAAAGGAGAGCTACATAACATTATCTGTAAATCAGCCATGTACACCTTTTTCGTTTTAGCTTTTTGCGTTTTAGCCGCAAACACATCTGACCATAAAAATTTCCGTTCTTTTTCTGTCTTTCTTAGGTCACCGTGTTGGACTGACTCGCCCTGATAGGTTTGATCCGAGAGCATTTTGTGACCTCTGGAGCACCACGTCTCGATTCCTCGTCACATCGTCCTGGTCAGTCCTCCTGAATACTGGGGGTTTGGACTGAGCTCAGGTCCCCTTGAAGAGTCAAACCACTCCGCTGCTGCTACAGAACATCCCTGTCAAACAGTGCTGGAATATACTGCCTTACTTCTATTCCAAGAAAACATTGGGATCGTATCCAGAGAGTTGCATAACACCAAAACAAATAGCTGTGCACCTGTGAGCCGTACACTGTGATCGAATGGCGTCATAACCACTGTCACACACCCTGGATCACCAATCATTAACTTGTCTTTGTCTTACAGCCACAATAGTAAGCACCCAAACAGACAATCGCAGACAAAGCTCTCCTAGTTGGATTACCAAAAGTAGATCATGATGGGAAAGTAGACATCCGGCATCACGGATAGCCTGCACAGAGGTCTGGGACTCAGTGTTGTATCTGAGCGTGCCATGTCTGGAAACGGCAACCCTTGCCCCAGTCCTTTAGGGGGCTTCCCTATGCCGCACTACCCTTACTTCTTTCCTCATATGCTAGGAGGACTCTCCCCTCCATCACTTCCAGGACTTCCTGTCAGTGGATACAGCACTCCATCTCCTGCAAGTAAGTATCCCTCGTTTCTAATGTGAAACATCTGCGACTTGCTATTAGAAAATGCATTTAGGTGTGTCACACTTAAACAACAGTGCATGATGGTCTGAGAAAGTGTTTTCTATGCTACTGTGAAATGTACAAGTACACAATAAATACCCGGTACCTGAGGCTAATCAATAAGGACTTACAATTGCAGCATAGCTAAACCTTAAAGGAACAGTTCACCCAAAATTAGAAAATGATGTACTTTAATAGTTTATAGTATGAAAGAAAGCCCAGAACATGTTTGTGCATTCCACTGCACTGTGTTTCCATTGTTTTTATGTCAACCTACGCTAGACAGACATGTTTGACCATTGCGCTTACCTCTTTTGCATCATCTGGTGCATGACACCACGTTCTAAAGATCTTAGAACAAGTTAGAACTCAAGAAGTGCAACAAAAAAATTGTGTTAAAAGCCTGCGTTTATTTTCATTCCACTGACTTGCATCTCACATTCTGTGTAAATGGCCCTTTATAATAAAAAAATAACAAGCTACTCTACAAGGGAATTTTTTTTATCTCAAAATATGACTAAATCTCAAATGTGACTTATCTCATAATTGCACAATAATTACTACAAATATCATAGTGATCAATTTAATGTGTCCTTACTGAATAGAAGTGTATATATATATATATATATATATTTTTATATATATATATATATTTTATTATATTTATTATATTTATTTTTTATTCTTACAGGCCCCAAACTTTAGTGTTTATTGTTTTGTTCAAACAAAAGTGTAAGTAACAGATAATACGTCCATATGACGTGTGTGCTACTGTTTATTCCAAGACTTCTAAAAGCATACAATAGCTTTTTATGAAATATTCTGTATGATTCAATTCACATTTATTTTTTATTGCGCTTTTCACAATACACATCATTTCATAGCAGCTTTACAGAAAATGCACTAGTCCACATTGCACATTCGCTATGATTGGTCTTTTACAGATGTGCTCACTACAGTCTATTCTTGAGGAAATGGTGATTGCTATTTCTGTGTGTACATTACAAATCACCCACTGACCATATTAAGCCTCAGGAGACCCTAGATAGCTTGCATACCCATAAATGTATGAAATACACTTTAGCTCAATATGTTAGAGTGACTGACTGTTTAAAATCTCTCTGAAGTTTTGGTTAATTTTTGATTGTGATCTGGCAGATGTTTTATGCTCCGCTTTATAATCCTGATGTATCATAAGTGTCTTAATGTGTTAGATCTCATTGGTTGTTTGGCCTGTTCTGCACTTTGAGGTGTAAAAACCACCGGAATGTTTTTGGGCAAAACCGAGATGCCGTGCTGCCCACAGCGCCTGGGGTTATGGGCGTCCTTATGCGAACTACAGCTGTGTGTGTTAGCTTAGTCTGTTTGTGCAAGAATATTTGCATGCGAGTACCTGAATGAACCATGAAAAAGTCTACTTTCTTAGCTTCTTTAATATAAACAATAGTAGGGCTGTTCGGTATATGCCAAAAAAAATCATCTTCAATATCTTTCATTGTTTTTGATAATATTTTATATATTTAATTTACTATAATATAAGTTAAAAGGAGGAACCATCATCAAGTATAAGTACGTAAATGTAAACATGGTGGCTCTTTCAAAACATTTGAGTATCCCAACCAGCCCAAAGGAATACTGGCTCAACCAATGGTGTGAATTTGGGGCAGGACTATCTGCTTAAACTGATGGGACACACCTAAACTTTTTTGAGAATATATTTGGGTAATGATGCAAATCAAAATTCGTAAAAAATTACCGTTTGAACTGATTCACGTAAACGAACCTAACTTTAATGCCTTTTTTCATAATACTAAAATAGCAATTTTATTTGTAATGACTCGTATCACTGAGTCAACATTTGTAATTGATTCATTTTGAGAATGACCGTTTGAGCTGATTCATGGAAACAAACTGAACTTTTACACCAATTTTTGCTGCTACTGTCAAACAAAACTAGTCAAGAAATCTAGATGCACCCTAGCGGCAACAAATTTTATTTTGCTGCCAAAAATAAAATGTTATTTCTGTTAGTCTGGCAACTCTCCGTTGGCTTGCGAGCTGGTAAAAACGAAGCTCTAGTCAGGCCAGTCACATTGTGTATAGAGTTGGTGGGGGCTTAACATAATGACGGCAGAGTTGCGACGGTTCCGCATGAATTCCCTGCGACTTGAAACCAAAAAAGATGACTGCCGCTGGTGAAAAGTGGTCTTTCCAAATCAGCTTTGGACACAACTCTTAAGCTTTTTCTTTGAGAAAAGAACCAAGAACAGCACTTAAGTCATTCTTAAAAAAGGAAGATGTGTCACCTACGTACCTACGTCACCTTCTTCATTGCTTGGTTGGTTGTAGTGTTATCCTATTGCGTGCAGAGGGAATTTGAAAGTCAACCGTTTATTTCGCCCCTCGGATTGAGCCCTGCCAATGGTGTGTTCCCAGACCCAACATCTTGATGTGGGTCTAGCTTGTGAGGCTAAAGAAAATGGTCATTTTATTTGCTGGTGGCAATCACTGTATGAGACTTTGTGAGATGTGTAAATCAGAGATGCTTACAAGTTTGTATTGCAAAAATAGTCTGTAGGAAAATGTACTGGCCAAATAAAAAGTACATTTAAATCACAATATGTATTATAATATAATATTGTATAATATAATCTCACTATTACAAGTCCATTATGAGTAAATTATAAATTAGGATGATTTCTAGTTTTCCCTTGTCCTCAAATTGGTACCCTTTCAATCGTCCCTGCCGAGAGGAAGTGTTGTCGTGTGGTTCAGCTGATCTGTGGAGACGTCCACTCTGCACACTTGAAATGACAGTACATAATGTTTTGACTCGGTGGGTGGGAGCACATCTTGAGTCAGCTACTGATGCAGTGGCTGCCGCCAACCACCGTCGGCAGGGAGGATTTGGCAGTCAGTCAGCGGCTGCTCCCTCCTGGGCCTAGAGCTACTAATGTGCCTCTCTGCATAGTGCTATGTGACGAACAACGTTCTGACGCACTTGGGGGCTAATTATTACACGCCCCATGCTGACTTGCGGAAAGACTCCGCACGCTGTGAGGCAGAGAAGGCGCGCATCAGAAATTTGGCGCCCCATGTGAGAAAAAGGGTGTTGTGGGAACTTTTTTTTTTCTTACAGGGGATAATGCAAAAGTTTGCATTGGAATTTCCTCTGGTAAGCCTGTTAGTTAAGGAGACTGTATCACTGTGAAACCCAAAGAAGTGTGTTGGTTTGGCTTTGGGAGCTGTGTTTGCATGAGGTCCAAATGAGAGAACACAGATCGATGGGGTGCGCGGAGCATTTATTTATCGTCTTCTGGAGTTGGGCTATGGAATATTGATGATATGGAGGTGCCAGTTATTGTTGAGCGCTCCTAACTTGACTAAAACAGCCGCTTGAAGGAATCCCCAGGGTGCTTCATGTCACTTGCTGTGCTGTAATGATGTGTCAACTGCCAGGCACACAATTCAAGCAGCTGGAAGGTACGGTGATTAGATTTGGGCTCAATGAGGAGTTATGCAGAACTAGCAGACTTCTATCTCCTTTAGTTAGCATGTTATATGAGTGTTTGAGTGTGGTTTCTAGAATGGAAGTCAGACCCCTGTCCTCCAGATGAAGATTGAAAGTGATTCTAACTCTAGATGCTCATGCATGTGCAAGGTGTTTAAGTCTCGGCACTTCATTCATGAATTACTCGGCTATCATCATACTGTAGAAGCTTTGTATACTAAAAAAAAGCAAGTGACCAGATTTCAAAAAGTGTCAGTGAAGTATGCCATGAATGACTCGGCCATGAAGTGTCACTAGCAAATGTAGTGTATTTTGCAATTCAGCAAACTGCACTGAATAGTGTTTTTTTCCAAAATGCACATGGGGGTTGACATAACATTTTCAGGAGTGTCCTGCAGTGTAAGATTGCTATACTTCATTTAAAGTATTATAACAAAAATTGTCTAAATAATTTATGGGTAATAATTAAACATACTTATATTAATTTATTTATTGGTTGGTTGATTTATAAATAACATTATCTATTTTTATTAATTTTTATAGTTTGTGCTCAGGCTCTCAGTTTCCACCAGAGTTAGCACTGGCTAATGAAAGCGTGTTACCCTGATCAGGTCTGTCAGGCGTTGTGTTCTTTTGGGTCTTCCAGACAATTTTCAACAAATCTGGGCTGCTGTGTGTTTTTGTATAGCTCTAATCTTTGATAGCTCCATTTCCTCAGATTCAAACTTCTGTTCTGTCACAAGCTCCCCCAAGCACCACTTGAGTTAAATATAGAATGCAGTTTAATGCCACAAAGTGGTTAGTATTAGCTACCAACAACCTCTGCCTGCTTCCCTCTAGGGTCTCTGCAGAAAGAAAAGCATAGAAATATTCAAAGCACGGCAACTGTGCTCAGTTCTGTTGGGAAATGAAGATGACTCTCCTTGGTTCGGTTTATTAATTTTTGATGTTGTTGCTTGCTGTGACTCATTGGCTTTTCTTAAGCAACAGCAGAATGAGTTTGCTAATGCGACAGGAGTGTCTTTTTATACTACTACATTTCCCTCAATGTTTAGGTGACCTTTAGCCTTGACGTGTAGCTGTGCTGTGTTGAATCATTTGCATGATTGAGATGCGTGACAAATCCCTCTCAGTGCTGAATACACCCTACGTCTACACTTACATCTCAGTTTATTGCCATTTACAGCACTGTTAAGTCAAGTCACCTTTATTTATGTAGCGCTTTATACAATACAAATGGTTTCAAAGCAGCTTTACAGTGATAATAGGAGAAGGATTTAATTATGCCAACAGAGGTAATTTTGGCTGGAAAGTAGCTCTAAAAATATAAATAGTGTCATTTGTTCAGCTGAGGTCAGTTTAGTGTTAATACAGTTCCGTTGTAAAGAACATCATCATTATTAAAATAGTTCATTTCATCTATAAAGCAGCTCTGGAGAAAACAGTAGGGAACGATGGGCTGGGGATGGCTCGGGAACCCGCTGAGTATGGCACTTTTACGGCACGGCACTACAGCAGGCGGAAGTGCAGACTGAGAAAAATGCCCGACAAGTCCTCAGTCACCATGGCAATAGCCCGCTATGATGGCAGCCGCTGTCAGCGAGCGCGAGAGCTGGTTGATCCTTACCCAAGTGGGAAACACAGATAAAACGGTTAAGCACGAGCCAGAGGAGCTAAGCATCTTTAAAAAGATGCTGCTCTTTTGGATAAAGGAGAGATTGTGAGTTGCAGCTGCGAACACACACTTATGCAGTGTAATATATATATATATATTACACTACGATTAAAAATTTTAAGATCGGTAAGATTTTTATGTTTTTAAAAGAAGTCTCTTCTGCTCACCAAGGCTGAAATTTTTGATAAAAAATACACAAAAAAAACACAGTAATATTGTGAAATATTATGACAATTTAAAATGACTTTTTTATGTTAATTTATATTAAAATGTAATTTATTCCTCTGAAAAAAAGCTTAATTTTCAGCATCATTACTCCCGTCTTCAGTGTTGCATGATCATTCACAAATCACTCTAATATGATGATTTTATGCTCCAAAAACATGTATGATTATTATCCATGTTGAAAACAGTTTTTTACATTTTTATTTCAGGATTCTTTGATGAATAGAAAGTTCAAAAGAACAGCTTTTATCTGAAATGGAAAGCTTTTGTTACATTAAACACTACCCTTTAAAAAGTTTGGGGTCAGTAAGAATTTGTATTTTATTTTTTGGGGAAATAAATAAGAAATCAATACTTCTATTCATCAAGGATGAGTTACATTGATCAAAAGTTACAGTAAAGACATTTATAATGTTAGAGAAGATTCTAATTAAATAAATGCTGTTCTTTGAACTTTCTATTCATCAAAGAATCCTGAAATAAAAATGTAAAAAACTGTTTTCAACATGGATAATAATCATACATGTTTTTGGAGCATAAAATCATCATATTAGAGTGATTTGTGAAGGATCATGTGACACTGAAGACTGGAGTAAAGATGATGAAAATTCAGCATTTTTTCAGAGGAATAAATTACATTTTAATATATATTAACATAAAAAAGTCATTTTAAATTGTCATAATATTTCACAATATTACTGTGCTTTTTGTGTATTTTTTATAAAAAAATTCCAGCCTTGGTGAGCAGAGAGACTTCTTTTAAAAACATAAAAAATCTTGCCGATCTTAAACTTTTGACTGGTAGTATATATGTATATATATATATATATATATATATATATATATATATATTATAAAACACTCAGGATATATATATACGGCAGATATTGTAGCAGAAATGGCCACTGAAGGCGGCGAAATGCAGGCCAGCGGCTTCAAATGCTAAGGCTCATCCCCGGAAGGCTTTTTCAAATGGCGTGGCTTCTCACTCTGGATCCAACGTTGCCGTGAGCTTCGCTGAAAGAGATGAAAAATCTGTTGTATCAGCCCATTGAGCTATATGTTTCGGTCGAAGTCCACAGTAGTCGATTGTTGATTGACTACTGTGGACTTGAACCGAAACAGGAAGTAAATACAGGTATGTGCGCTGATTTAACATAATTTTTATTAATATCTTTCACATCTACTGCAGTCAGATTGACCGTGCTCACTCTTAATAACACCACTCACATGGCTGTGAACTCGTAATGACAAATCAAGGATGCTAAGAGGCTAAAAGCAGGTTTAGAGCTTGCCCCATTGAAGTCAACAGGGTGTGAATTTTAAAAGGAGGATAACACCTTGTAGGAAACACCAATTTTTGTCGTTTTTGTCTGTACTGACAGCACTCCAAATGTACAAAAAATTAGCTCAACATTAAAATTGACCGGAGTTCTCCTTTAACTTAAAGGAATAGCAATAAATCTCCTAAAAAGCTCTGTCCCTTTAAGAGCACATTAGCACAATTTTATTTTTAGTTCCGTTGAGACTCATTGGGTTTGTATCCTGAAGAAAAGTACAACACCCTTCGTTAATATTAATTTGAGGTAGGTGCACAGTAAACTGTTTCAGACTACTTACACAAACTCTTTTATACTAACTAAACCGGTAATCATTTTAATTAATTCGTTTTAATTTGCTAAGCTCTATTTTTTTTTCCCAGAGGTCCCTTCTCTATTATAATGATCACATATAATCCAACCTGAATATTTATCCATCTTTCATATATTATGTTTTGATGCCTAAATTCACTTACAAACTATTAATTTGAGTGTTTTAACTTTCTTTCTTCGTTTTAAAGAGTATTATGTCCATTATACAGAATATTCACACATGAACTTTGACCTTGTTTACCAAACATATCCAAAACCTGAAGCACACTTCCGGCACTGTGTTTGACACATCTCTCTGGTGCTCGTCAGACTGGTGGTTTGCAGTCCGTGGCGATACAAGAGCTGCCTGTCCTGCACTAGCTGCCTGGAAGACATTTTGATAGATGTCATGCTACAGTCGTTGACTCACAGTTGCTTGTGTGAGGAGATGGGCCTGTCATAGGGTCCCTGGTTCCGCTCTGGCTCCTAGACGTGTGAAAATGCTGCCCGTCTGCTTTGGCAGGGGCTGCCCATGTCGGTTTAGCTTTCGGATGTCATCAGGATTCCCGTCTTCTCTGAAAGAGGAGCAGAACACCATTGTTTGTCAGACCTGCTGTTTCTCACTCCTCTTCACAGTGAATATTTTCACTGTGCTGGCCGTGTGGATGATGGATCTGCATCTGGCAGCCTCCGCCTGGGGACAGTGCCTGGGCTGGGCGTTCAGCCTGTGGGCCTGTCAGAGTGATATTTATGTCTCCTAAACCTTCCAACCAGGGCCACCATGTCACTAGTTCATTCATATGTAGGTTAGGATGTTTAATCACATTTCTAACCTGAAAGTTGAAATAATGAGTCTCATTAATTTTGATAAATTGCCCATCCTGCAAATCCAAGAATGGAACTACGAACAAGACGAAAGGACACTCCACTTTTTTGGAAATATGCTCATTTTACCATTCTCCCAGAGTTACAGTTGAGTTTTACTGTTTCTCTAATGCATTCAGCCGATTTTTGATATTTAGAAGAATATCAGTAACCAGACAGTTTCTGGTCTCATTGACTTCCATAGTAGGAAAAAAATATACTATGGAAGTCAATGAAGACTGTTTCTGGTTACTGATATTCTTCTAAATATCAAAAAATTGGCTGAATACATTAGAAAACGGTAAAACCCAACTATTTAACTATGGGGGAGTGGTAAAATGAGCCTATTTCCAAAAAAAGTGGAGTATCCCTTTAAGTTGACCTACAGTATGCATGTCCAGACACATCCGAGCTATGTCTGTTCAAACTTTTAACATCAATAAAATGGCAAAGAGTTAATCTACGGTCTGTTTTAGGGGGGAAACTGTTTGTCAAATGCATCTATTTTTCAGATGCCTGGATAAGGAATTGGCAGAGCGAGTACCTTTGCCGGAGAATTGTCATTGCTCATTTCCGTGTGTCTAACATGGCTGCCCTTCTCTGGATGCCCGGAGCAATGGAGCGAGCTCATGACAATCTCACTGTCACACTTTGCTCATGTCCAAGAACGAGCGTGGCTGTTGTTGTTTTGAGCAGTTTGATTTGATACATGCGGATGTTGTTTACTTCCACCTGACTTTACCGCTCATCAGATTCATTTCACAGCCCATCTCTGACCTGCAGACATCAGTTTGACCCACAGAATATATAACTTCTAAAATTCTTTAAGTATTTTAAATGAACTGTCATCCTGTTTATCCCAGTAGACATTCTTGTGCTATTTCATCATCATGTGTCAGTAGTGGTTAACTATTCTGTATGTTACATACTTGTAAGGGTTGTCAACTCTTAAAGGGATGGTTTACCCAAAAATTATTTCTCTTTAACCTGAAACCTGTATTTCGTGACTGTATGACTTTCCAAACCTGCAAACCTATGTAATGTTTGTCAAGACCAGAAAAGCACCAAAAAGTCTAGGCAAATACAGGAATAAGACTGGTGCACCATTTTTTTAGTATGACATAATTACCTCAAACCTGTTTCATCTAAAGGGGCCATATTTGATTTGAACATAAGGCTAATTTGTGATCTATTGGATGGCTTTAGAAAATGGTTCAAAAGTCTGGGGTTGGTTGTATTTTTTTTTTAAGTTTTCTTTTTTTTTTAAGAAATATCTTGTGCTCACCACAAAATATACAGTAAAAACAGGAAATAATGAAATGTTACAATTAAAATATTTTTTTTTTATCCTTAGCCTGGATGCCAGCCCGAACTCCCGCCCACAACATTTTTTTGGTTGGGAAGTTCGGTCTGGACTTCGATACAATTGAGGAGTAATTATGATCAGACAAACAATGTTCGTGCCAATCAAATTGCCAGGGCGGGCTTTATACGATGATGGACAGATGATCTGCAGAGACATAATCATCACGTTATCAAAGAGCGCTTAACTGGTTTCCTCAGAGATGACTGCAGCTGGAGAATTGAGATGTATAGATTCCGCTGTCGCGTCTGTTGTGAAATAAATCGACAGCGCATTAATTTTAATAGACGAACAGAAAACTGCAATCAAGGCATTTGTCGATTCGGAAAAGATATTTTTGCCGTCCTTCCTACATGATTCGGCAAAAGTGTAACTTATCAGCTGGCTCCGATGGTCGCTAAGAAGATGGGATGTAATGAAAAGCTTGTGGTCGTTGTGGTTTCTCCGTTGGTCGCCCTCATGGAGGACCAAGTAAAAGAAGCAACACTCGTTATTTTACTTCTAAAATAAGTAAGTTCTGTAGTTGACAACTGTGCTATGCAAAGTAGTTGACTTACTGCTTTACTCTGATTGGTTGTAGGTTTACCGACTATCCAATTGAGTGCAGAGTTTGTTTGTTTTTTCCTGGTTCGGTTAAGACACGCCTCATAATCAAAGCCCTATGGAGCAGTTTCAGACTCACATTCTGACCAGAATGAGTATGACAAAGTCAGGCTAGTGTATCCTGTGATGTATCCCATTTCTCCAGTCTTCAGGGTCACATGATCCTTCAGAAATCATTCCGATATGATAATTTGCTGTTCTATAAACTTTTCTTATTATTAATGTTGAAAACAGTCATGCTGCTTAATAATTTTGTTTCAGGATTCATTGATGAATTGAAAGTTCAGTGTTTATCTGAAGCAGAAAACATTTTCAACATTATAAATGTCTTTGCTGTCACTTTTGATAAATGAAATGCAGCCTTGCTAAGAAAAGTATTAGTAATTTCCTTAAATTCTTTATTTTTTAACATCTTTCAAACTTTTGAACAGCATAGTGTATAAGAAAGTTTTATGTTTGGTAAAGTATTTCTTGGCTACAAAGCTAATATTACTAGGGCTTATATTTTATTTTTTATTGACAGTGAGCTATAAAAAAGACTGTATATTTGTTGGGGAAAACAAGTGGGAATATTGGGAAATGACTTGGGCCTTGACCCTGCATCATGTCTTAACATGCATGTTAACCGTTGGGTACAGCCCTGACTGCGCTCTTCCTACTTGTCAACATTACAATTTATCTTAAACCCATTTAACATCAACTGCAAATGTTTGTCTTTACACGTCAGTCTGAGTTCTGATCGCTAACAAGAATGTAGTTTCCTTTAAGTCGGGTCTGTGTCATGGTGTCAACCACACACTCCCCGTTCTACTCGTCGTGAAAAGGTGTTATATGTTGATGAGAATCTGTCTAGGCATTTTTTCAGCGCTGTTCATCATCAGACAGTGGGTCTGTATTGCAGTGCATCCTCAGGCCGGTCAGCATTGCCATCTAATGAGTCATTGACCAGACCAGCAGCCATATTGTGCTCGCGTGCAGCGCATCTCATGTTGGCTCAGGCGGCATCAACTGATCCCCACAATGTGCAGCGGGGGGCAAGCAGACAGGGTGGCGACCGTACAGCCTGCAGGCATCTTAAATCACCCTGGGTCAGGCGGCCTCTGGAGAAGATCTCTCCTTTGGGTCTTGAATTTCTTGCTTTTCTCGCTCATGTGCTGCATCTTCATGGCTAAATGACAGCACCCCTTCTGACTATCAGAAACTCAAGTTTATTTGTATTTTCTGTTGGGTTTCTGTTGTTGTTGTTTTGTGTGTGTGTTTTGCAATTGTTTCTTCAATTCGGGGCCTTGTCAAAGGGGTTGATTTTTATTAAAACTTCAGCATTATGTTTTTTTTACATGATGGTCACATTGGAATGTTTTTTTCTTGCTTTTTTTAGATTTATAATTGTCATAATTCTCTTTATCTTAAAGTTTGAAAGCCCATTAGAAAATATTTATTTATTGTATTTACATAAGAGAACATTTACTACTGTTGAAAATATTTCTGAAGAAATTAATACTTATAATGTAACATTAGAAAAGCTTTAGAGAACAGCATTTATTTGAAATGGAACTTTTCTATTCATCAGAGAATCCTGAAGAAGTATTCCTTAAATATAACAAGCAGCTCAACTGTTTTCAACATTGATAATAATCAGAAATGTTTCATGAGCAGCAAATCGTCATATAAGAATTATTTCTGAAATCATTCAGAATGATGATTCAGCTTTGACATCATAGAAATAATTTCAAAATATATTTAATTAGTAAGCAGTTATTTGAAATTGTAAAATATATTCACAGAACAAAACGTTTTGGTATGTATATTATACTTTAATTTTATTTCATAAAACAATACATTAACATATTAAGAACATATTTAATTGTGTGTATTTGTGATATGTAAAATATGAAATGAGCTTCGGCAGAGCATGGGAGAAGGGTACCATACAGGTAAAGGTTGTATATGTCATATAAATTATGCTGTAATGGAAATGTTTATGGCGGAATCAGAAAAAAAAGACAAAAATGTTTAATTATTTTATGTATGTAAAGAAACTCAGTAGAAGATAAACTCTTAATAACTGAAATCTTAATAGCAGCCATTATACAATCGGATGAAATACATTAAACCGTATACACTCTAAAAATGCTGGGTTGTTTAAACCCAACTTTGGGTCAAATATGGACAAACCCAAAAGTTGGGTTAAAAATGTAATTAAAAAAAGTAACCCAATGGCTGGATTTGTCCATATATGACCCAAAGTTGGGTTAAAACAACCCAACATTTTTTAGAGTGTAGCAAAGGATCTTTACGACAACCTAAAGCAGTCACATTCACTCTTAAATACATTTAACATTGAGGACCCCTGGACCCCTCCATCGTGAGCTGGATAGGGCAATTTAAGTGTACATGGGGAGAGACATTGGGGTTCCCTTGAGAGCAGGAGGCTCTTATCATGCCTTTGGGACAGGCCTCAGGGTGACACTGTTAAAAGAACTGCACTCCCAAGTCGCTAAAAGCCTGTTAAAGAACCGCTGTTATTGCTCCTATTCTGATCTCTCGCTCATTGACTCGACCTTCACTAGTCCTTGCATTGGAAATGAGGGCAAGCACGAACACTTGGCACTGAAAGCGAGGTGTGCGTGTGTGTGTAGGTCAAATCTGATTAGTCTAGCATAGTGTATGAGTGTGAAAAGCATTCTCTCACTGGTACGCTCAGAAAAAGTATTCACACTCCATATAACCTGCTGCTTTTCTATAACTTAAAGTGATCATAATTAGATTATCAGCTGAGGCGGTTTGGATTCTGACTCATAAAAAGGCTTTTGTGTGCTTGTATATGATCCAGATCTTCATTGAGCTCCTGTCATGATCTGAAAAAAGTTCATGTCTGCTGATCATGAAACAAAGATTCATTGATTCAGTCCTTCAGTTTGCTCCCGACCCATTTTGCTTCTGCAATGTGATGATGGAGGGATGTGCAACAGGAGATTCAGTGACAAAAAAATGTTGGACTTTATTTTATACATCAGCATTGATTGACTTGTGAAAAATGTGTGTAGCTTGGCTACTGTGAAGGTGATGTCTCTGGAAAAGGGAAGTTGTTTTAGAGAGTAAGTTAATAAAGCTTTTTTTCTAGGGTAACGTTTAATTCTGTGAAACTCTCTTTAGGTTATGTTTTTCTATGCTGTTTCCAAACTGTTTTGTCTTCATAATCTTAATTATTCTGTCTGTTAACATGCCTCATTTTGGTCATAGTCTAAGGTGGCATTGCATGTAGCCTTTTTGGAGAAGACTAGCCCAGAATGCATTGCATAGAAACATACGTTCGGTATTAGTAATTAATCTGTATTATTTATATACTATTATATTATTTATTAATATTTTAAGTTGGCTTTTATTTTTATTTTTTCAGTTTTTGATTTTATTTTAGTTTGAGTAATATTGTTATGTGCTTTTTTTAGGTTTCTTCAGCTTATTTTGTTTTATTTCTAGTATTATATTTTATTTCAGCTTTATTTCATTTGATTGAATGGTTTAGTTTTAGGTAACTCTGAATCAAATTTAAAAAAAAAAAAGTTTTGATTTATGCTAATTAGGGGATTGCACTAATTCCAGAAAGGTGCTTAAAAAAACAGTCCATTGGAATCAGTTGTGAGTTGAGTCTGTTGTGATGTGCTGCTATTTGTGTGGCAAACAGACTTGCTACTTATGTTCTGTTTCAAAATGTTCCCTAATGAGGATGCACATATGTAGGCTACGTTTACACTAGTCTAGTGCATTTTCATTTTAAAACGTATAACTTTTGCTATGCTTGACGTCCACATTACTCCGCAGTCTTTGACCCTCGAAAATGGAGACTATTGTGGCTGCCCACATTCGCTCCCTGATTGGGTCTTCTGGATCATCACGTATCCTTCCCTGATTTCGTCAAGCCCGTATAATGACCATTACGCTGCCGGAACATGACAACAGACCATATTAACGATAACATGGAGATGGAACTGCAAGCTTTGCAGACTTTGTCGTCCTTTTTAGCAGCCGTTAACCCCCTGGGGACCAAGGTGTATTTGGGGTCCTTGGGATGTTCTGACATGCACTGTCATCTGTGCTATTTTCAGTTATTTATAAACATGTTAATGGCAAAGGTGTAAATTCACTCATATAGCACAAACGAGGCTACCATAATATGTTAACAACATGTATGTACATGTTTGTATTTTTATGAACCGTCTTACAAAAGCGAGAGCTTACAAAAGCAACAGTAAATAAGCTGTTCTATACGTTGGGGGTACATTATTCAGGAACGGTGTTTAAAATACATTTCAACCACAGCCTTAGGATGGTCAGACAATTGAGTTTTGAAAAAGGGGTGGAAAAAACAATGTATCTTTGACATTGCAACAAAACTGTCTTCTCTAATGCAGCTCAACCAGGCATTCGTCCCTTTTTTGTGTGAAAAGAGGATTCTGTTAAATATATCTCCCTTTGGAGTTTACTAAACTTGAAAAGGTAAAGTATATTAGGATCCCTTTAAAACGCTGTGTTAAAATGAAGACGCACTAGTGTGGACATAGCCTTAGAATGCTGAATGCATTAGAAATCTTTGTCACTACACTGTCCTATAAGGGACCTTTTAAATTTATTACACATTGTATTTATAGTGTAAATTCAGTGTTTGTTTTATTCATAAATTGTTTGAAGGTTGACGTTTAAAATGATTTCCCCATTTTCAGCCATAAATTACTTCACAAAGGCCATTCCTGAGCTTTAAATTACTCAATTTATTAATGAAACTAAAATGCAAAGTGTCAAAGTTTTTAGTGCAGAAAGAGGGGCGCTAGGCAGACATAAACATAGTATTTACTAGTTTACTTGTATTTACACACACACACCTACAGACACACACAATGTCCCGTAAATCAGGGCCTCGGGGGGAAGCCTGCTGCTGTAACTCCTTAAGCAATTTAATAGGCCTATTTGGGCGTGCATTTATAGAATGATTTAGCACGTGTTGATTTCCTGCACTTGTTTACTCTGTCTTCTTCACAGAAAACCTTTAGGGCCTTTAAAGGTTTTCAGTAGTTGTCGTTGACAGGCAAGGAAGTGAATTCAAAGTTGTATGAACTGCATGTGCCACAAAAGAGAGTTTGTGGGACCGTGAATAATCAGCGTTTGTCCTCACAAGTGTGGCCAAAACCACCAACTCTTTAGTATGTGTTTGATTGCTTTTTAACTGCTCTTTGTGTACATAAACACACATATTGAAGAGGATCACTATAATTAAATGCCCCAACATTTGCGTTAAGCTGCATGAGGCCTCCACATGTAATTCTGGCCTGTGTGGGCCACAACATTCCTGGAAGTTATTATAGAAACACTCATTTGTACCAGTGCAAGTGTTTTCATTTCTCATTTTCAGATTTTCTTGGCTGCAATGATTTATCTGTAAACTGTTACGCACATCATGTTTGCTCTTGACCTGATTTGTCAAACTGAAGAAATGACAACCATATGTAATTGTCTTCTAGTAGTCCCTCTTTCACTTCTTATTTTCTCTCGCTACAGAGATGGAAATAGTGTACTGTAAAGTCACAGAAGCATGCACTTGTATGTGTGTTATGTGTGAGAGGTTATTTTTGAATCTTTATTGACAGATGTTCCCAATCCAGCTGTGACAGCCTCCACCCGCTCTGCATTCCATATCACACACACACACACACACACTAAAAGGAAATGCTGGTATGTAGCAGGCAGGATTTCTGTTTTAACAGATGAGCTAATGCAGCAGGTCTGACTGTAGTAGTTCCTGAAACAAAGTGAAGGTAAAAAGAAAAGTTGTTTTTACATTTATTGTTTTGGTTATTATTATTAATTGCATGATATCTATGTAAAAGCTTTTACGAATGCCTCTGTGCGATGTGTCTTATTATAAATGTTCTGGGCACTTCAGTGGAGAGTGGCCAATAAACACCCTTTCAATCAAGGAAATGGATACAGGAGACAGCTCTGCTTAAAGCATGCAATTATTGAGACGCAAAGTGGACAGGAGGAGCAAGTGTGTGCGTTCAGGAGCACACCTGCGACCACCCAAATTTATTGCCTGTTTGTAATTGTCAGTTGCCATCAGTAGATGAGAAGAAGCTGTCCTTTTATCGGCTGGAAGTTTATGTGTGCATCTGTAAGTCGTCTCTGAGCATTTGGTGCTGGACCTCTGGGAGTCTGCTAGCTATTGAAGTGATTGATTGAACTTTTAGAACATTGTAATATAAGATCTTTTGTTGGATGTCTTCGGCTCATTCTAGTGGTCAACCAATGTGGGTTTTTCAGAGGCCGATGTCAATACTGATATCTAGGGAACAAGGTAGATGATATAATGCAAATAAGACAGTTTCATGATAGCAAATGGGAATTTGAAATTTAGAACATATTTATACACTATTTATTCACATAAAAAAGCAGACATGTTCAGAAAGCTGGCAGCAATGAACTGCCATTTCAGTTAATGGGTCCAATATGTCCCAAAAGGCTAAATATCAGGCTGATCTGTCTATTATAAGTCGAGGGAACAAAAGCCAATGGAAACTTGTATGATTTCAAAGATGTGGAAAGAAGTACTTTGTACATCCAAAATCTGGAAGTATAACAAGCATTTGCAATGACGTTGCATATACAGCGGTGAATGCCCCTATATTTGCTTTTTCTTGCTCACATGTGGTTTATTTCTGCCTGGTACTTTGTGTTTTACTTGCTCATGTGCAGCAGGTGGGATTGCCTTTACTGTGTAAATTTGCTTGCCAAATTGTAATCTAACCGCTCATTACAGAGTTAGCCCGTTGCCTTGAGTAAACCACCATAAGTGGCTGTACTGTGGTTTTAGGTGATATAAAAATGAGCTGAAGCAGAGCAGTAATGCCATTGTGGTCAAATGAAAAAGAAATAAAGACCAATTTAAGAAATTAGCTTTTACTTTGCACCTTTTGGCCACCTGAGTTTTTACAGTTGAAATCATTGCGTGTGTAATTAATAAACATTTGAGGAGTTTGTTTCCAAAACGCTATAAATTCATTTTAGTAGTTTTCCGGAAAATTACATTTTTTTACCTAAACCCACACATTTTGTGAATATTCATTTTATTCTGCTAAAATGTGTTTTTAGGCTCAGTCTGAACATGGTGAACAATGATTATTAAATCAAACAACAATATTGTTTATGATAAATTCAAAGTTAATTTTTTTTTCCCAAAACGCTATAAATCTATCAATCTTTTTTCGCAAAATTGTATGGTTTGTCTTTAAAAAGAAGAAGAAAAAACATATGGGACTCATATAAATTAATATGAGTAAAATTTTGTAACACAGTTAGGCTAATAGTTAATTAGTCAAGCTAACATGACATGAAAAGTACTGAATAGTAAGTTGTATGGCTTTGTAAGCTTTTGATCATTGGTCATACATGTATTATATCTGGCTTGTATGATTATATACGCTGTTGATCATTGTTTTTTTGTGCCAGTGTATATGAATGTGTCTCCTGTATTTGTTCCCTGTTTGTGCTTTTGATGTGCATGATGTACACCACATGTATCTTGTCCCTCTTAACTTGTTTATCTTTATATTTGTGTGTGTGTGTCTGCATTCCCTTCCTGTGGGCCTCCAGACCAAAGCCTCCTCACAGTGAGAGAATAGACTGGTTTATTGGAGGCCTGTCAGGCTCAGACTGAATTTACTGCCCACAGACAATGTTTATCACTCAACAGAGGGTAATGTGAGCAGAAAGCGCTGCAACCAGAGAGGGAGGGATGGAAATAAAAGACATGAGGGAGGCGGCAAAGCAGATCCAGAGCCGGGAAGGGCTTTCTGGCCCACTTCTCACTATAGCTCGTAAATCTCCAGACCCCATCCTGAGATATGTGTACTTACAGAGAAAGTGAAGAGAGGAAAGAAGGGAAGAGAAAGGGGCGGTGGAAAGCAGCATGACACCTTTCTATGCTGTGCTTTATTTTTTGCTGAAGCATGGAATATTTTTGTATTGTATCTCTCTATCGCCGCAGTGATTGTGTGGTGTGTATGTGTGTGTGCGAGTGGGACTTTTTTTTCTTTTTCTTTTAGTGGGCTTGCAGGAATATATTTAATACAATTTTAAACACTGCTTATGGCGCTTAGCCTTAATAGAGGCATCAATCTCACATAAGATGCCGTTACAAGTACTGGTTCTCTTAAACCATATTACAAATAAACATAAAGACATTAGCATTATCGTGACAGTCAAAAAGAATTTGACTGATATGTTGATAATTTCATGTTATGGCCAACTACTGATACTGCTTATTGCTGATACTTATTGCACACTATAGAATAGAATAGAATAGAATAGAATAGAATAGAATACAATACAATACAATACAATACAATACAATACAATACAATACAATACAATACAATACAATACACTCTTTAGAAGAAAAGGTTCTATATATAACCTTAAAAGGTTCTAAAGCGCTTCGTATTTGGAACCCCTAAAATGCAATGTATGTGAATGATCACAAAATTCAAGATATGGTGGTTAAAAAATGTAATTAATCAATATCACACGAAGACATTTCAGTTTTTATCCTCTGCATGAAAAATCTGCATGATTAAAATGTGATATTAAGTTACTACAACAGTTTAATAAACAATAATTTAATAACAACTACAAAATGTTGCAGAATAATGTAATATATGAATGAATACTAGCCTTAAAAGAACCTCTGTGCCAAAAGTGTTCTTTCTTGTCATAGAACCTTTTTTAGCATAAAATGTCCTTTGGAGTTGAGTAAAGAACCCTATGCTACATTTATAGAACCCTTTTTCTAAGAGTGTAGAATTCAATAGAATTGAATTGAATAAATTAGAAACTGTTCAAAAGTCTGTAAGATTTTTAAAGATATTTTAAAGTAGGTCTCTTATGCTCACTAGGGCTCCATTATTATACTATATAAAATATTATTACAATGGAAATTGTTTTATTTCTTAATGTATTTTAAAATGTCATTTATCCTGTAATGGCAAAGAATAGATTTTCAGCATCATTCCAGTCTACACTCTACAGTGTCACATGATCCAATAGGAATCATTCTAATGTGATGGTTTGATGCTCAAGAAACATTTCTCATAATTGTCTCATATTTATTACTAGGGTGCATCCCTAGTAAACCTGTTACCAATTCACTTAATGTGACCTCTTGTTGTGTATTGCCATATTAAGTTCTTTGAGTTTCTTGTGTGAAGCCCTGTGACCAAAATGCCGTCCCTCCCTCACACCTCACATTCACACTTTCACACTCCACGGCTGCTGACATTTTACTGCGACGCAGGCGGTGTGATGGCCAGGCCGAGTGTGAGGTGGATCAAGGGTGTTTTTAGAGGGTTTTTTTTCTGTGATATTAGCCTTTCTGTCGCTCAACAGTAGAGCATGCGGCTAACAACACCAAGGTCATTGGTTCGAATTCCAGGGAAAGCGAGAACCGAATCAAACGTGTACCATGATTTCAGTGTAAGTGAATAATATTCATGTAAATGAATATTAGTATTCATATTTTTGTTTATGCCAAATATGCATACTACATTTTTTAACATGCACTTTCATTGCCTAATTTACTAGCTCAATATCTGTTTGTATTTCCTCCTATCGTAACCTTGTCTAGTTGTAATGTAAACTCTCCCTTCACTCGCTTTCTCTCCTCCTCCGTCTTCTCTGGCCGTAGGGCTCCCTATCCACTAAGGTGCTGAATAATTAATGGAGGTAGGCTGGGTTGATTAAAACAACACGTCAGTCTGACCTCATTTAGTGAAGGCATGATTCAATGACAGGAACAAGGAGTGTACTCTTAATGACAGATTACTCCTGACTGTGTGTGTTACTGTAAAGGGATTATTCACACACACACACACACGCACAAATATTAAAGTCTGCTTTGACATCACAGGATAAAGCACTTTTTTGTTGAAAAGTTATTTATGAAGCAAGAAATATGTACAGTATTAGCTTCAGCAGAACTTGTGGTGAGAAGAGAAACAAAAACAGAAAAAAAGCGAGCTTAAATTTATCTTGCATAACGATTTGCTTTATAAATATAACTGACAGTTTTAAGCCAGGGTGTTCTGAAGCTGGATATTGGAGTTAATGGTGACATTTCTGCTAGAGCAAATACAACTTGTGTCTCTGCTTGAACTTGAAGTCACTGGTGCGAACAGCAGATACAGATTTGTCAGCGGTTGACTGTGAATTACTCAAACAGCTGATTGTGACATCAAATCCATGATTGATTTCTGCTTGCATTTCTCCTGTATTCAGAAAATTTCCCTTTTGAATATGGAACGAATGCCCTTTCCATATTCAATTGGTAAAGAATGGCAATGTGACACCTTAAATTAGGAACAATTTCATATAATAAGCGGCTGGTAAACCTATTGCCAAACCCATTTGCCACCATGTCTGTATCAGATCCTGCCAGTCCACCAGCTCACTGGAATGTACTGGAAAGAGCCGAATGAGGAGGCTGGCAGGAAAGAGGGAGGAATAAGCCACCTCTTTCGTCTACATCAAAAAGAAAAGTTCATTTGCTAATCATTCATGGCACATGGAGCGAGTTCCTTTTCACTAATTGTGTCCAAGAGTTGCTATTAGCATATCTGTTTTGATTTTGGTGTTCTGCCCTGAGGCAGCTGACAACGGCTGTGCTTTTTCTTTTTTTCTTTTTTTAATGAAGACTGACAATAAGAAACTGCTAAAATTAAATTGTACAAAATGACTAATTTACATGTACTTTAGGGCCGAATTCTGAGATTATGTGTGAGGCTTGTGTGAATCAATTTTTTCACGTCAAGACAATCGAACCTTACAGTTCCATTTTATTAGTGGTGAATAGTTTAGGGTTGAGAAATATATATATATATATTTTTTTTTATTAATACTATCATACAGACATTAAATTGATCAAAACTGGCAAAACTGACTTTTAAAATGTCACAATATATTTAAATTTTATTTAAAAAATTTATATTAAAAAAATTAAATAAATTTCTATTTAACACAGAATTCTGAAAAACAATGTAATGGAGTTTCCACAAAAAATATTAAGCAGCACAATTGATAAAAATAAGAAATGTTTCATCATATTAGAATGATTTTTGAAGGATCATATGACACTGAAGACTTGAGTAATGATGCTAAAAATTCAGCTTTGGCATCACAGGATAAATTAAATTTAAAAATAATTAGTTGTCTAAATGTAGAAAACCATTGTTTTAAAATGTAATAATATTTCACTACATTATTAGCCTGACGTTGTCATACTCAGATTCTAGTCAGAATGTGAGTCTGCTCCATTGGTCTGTGATTATGGGGCGTTTCAACCGAACCAGGAAAGAAAATGCCTCTGCACTCAATTGGATTGACAAATGCCTTGATCGTTGTTCTCTGTTTCTCTTTTAAAATGAATGCGCTGTCTAGATCTTCTATAATAGACGCGATGGCTGAATCTTCACATCTAAATTCTCCAGCGGCAGCCATTGTTTGTTGTAAATTATTTTAACCCAAACTCTTTTTTGGTGAGGTGGATGATTACATTACGGTTGATCATTTATACATTACGGTTGATCTTCTGGCCCACCATGACAATTTGATTGGTCCGAAAAGCCTTGGTTCGGACATACTTGCTTCACAACGGATCTGAGTCCAGACCAAACTTCCTATCCTCAAATGTTGTGTTGGCAGGGCTAAGTTCGGCATCCAGGCTACTACATTATTGGACCTATTGTCGTTGTTTTTTTTTTGTTTTGTTTTTTCACATAAATGCAATCATGGTGAGCAGAAGAGACTTCTTCCAAAAAAAAAACATTTAAAAAATCTATACAACCATAGGGAAGCACAGATGGGTCAACAGATAAATGTTCTCAATAGATGGCCATTAATCTTTTGAAGTTTTGCGAAGCACAAGCAAATATTTAGCTGTTCAGATTAGTTCTTGTTGCTCAATCATAGAATGTACTGAAAACCTTGATAAATTCACTTATAATCTCAGGGAAAATCAAACTGATCTTTGGAAGTCTTGTATTACCATGAATCGCATAAATCCCATCCTTGACATACTGATTCATGACCAATTGATTTTGTCATAATTGTGCTTGCCAATAGTTTCGACTTGTAATTTCGTCATCAAGTTTCTCTAAAGACTTTAATTTTCAAAGGCATTCCAATGTGCATTGATCGCTTGAGCGCTAGAAAACTTTCAGGTACTTTTTTGCTGAGCAAAGACCATAGAATTGAAGAGTTAAGTTTACTGTACAGATATATCTGAACCTTAAAAAGTCGAAGGAAGAGGGGAAAAGTATCTGCATGAATTTGCTAAGCTCAGCCCTTTTGAGTCTCGGTGTCTTGGCTTTAAGACAAAGTTAAAATTGTGTATTGACATTTACAGGAGATGTTTTTCTTCTGGCTTGGATCAGGGGGAATTAGGATTGTTGATGTTTTGTTTTTGTTCATGTGCTTTCTTCCATTTATAATTAGTTGAGAATTGCTGTGAGTAGATTTTTTTCTCTTATCATCATGCTAAATATTTCCTGCGCTTTTAATGAATTTGATTAGGAAGTCTTGTACTCATTCACAGATCCTAAACAGAGATGCTATTGTGCAACCATATTATCATAAGTGGCTAAAAAATGAACACAATTGACCTCTCTTCTTTGTGCTGATCCGTGTTCAGGAACGTAATGTAGAGATTAAAATTGTTTCTTGAACCTAAACAGAACAAGGGTAAAGTTAATCGGAAGAATGCAGTGGTGGTTCACTTTTAGATTTTAAAGTGTTTTAAAGGGATAGTTCATCCAAAAGGGAATATTCATCATTACTCACTCTCATGTTGTTCCACACCTTGAGGTCTAAAACAGACTTTCTATTTTATGAAACAGATTGTTTTGACTAGGACTGTCTAGATTCAAGATAATTACAAAAAAGCACCAAAAGTTAAATTGTGGTACCTTCACGCATCATTTGCTGTCTATTTCAGATTTGCAGAAGCTTTTGAATGACTTCAGAAAATTTCCAATGTAAGAGTCAAGTGGACTTTATGGTGCTTATTTGTCATTTGAAAGCTTGATGGGCCCTGTTTTCATTCACTTTCACTTTCAGTGGATATTCTTTTAAAAAAAATACATATGGGTTTGGTATGACATGAGTAAATTATTACTGAAAATTGATCTGTGAATTATTCCTTTAAGGTTCAAAACCTTTTTAGTATTCCTACCACATTTTCCATTAAAACTGTCATATGTTAATGTTGGATTAACAGACATTAACTGATTTTGCTTAATTAATGGTTTCCTCAAGCTGTCAGTATGTGTTCTTTAAAGTAGTAGTTCATTTTTTTTTTTTTTACTTTTGCTGATAATTTACTCACCCCATGTCATCCTGTCCACGTCTTTCTTTCTTCAGTCGAAAAGAAATTACGTTTTTTGATGAAAACATTCCAGGATTTTCTCCATATAATTGACTTCATTGGGAACCAAATGGTTCAAGGTCCAAATGAGAGTTTCAGTGCAGCTTCAAATGGCTTTAAACGACACCAGACAATGAATAAGGGTCTTATCTAGGACCCTTCGAGTCATGACTCGAAAAAAGATTCGTTCATTTTGATAAACGAGTTTGAACAGGAGAGTCAAGAACGCTCATCACAGAACAGAGCAAGGCGAGCATTTGTGCTTATAAAACTTAAACTTTTTTATTTATTTTTTTAAATGGCCATTCGTTTCGCTAGATAAGACCCTTATTCATCGTCTGGTGTCGTTTAAAGCCCTTTAAAGCTGCACTGTAACTCTCATTTGGACCTTGAACCGTTTGCGAAGTCCATTATATGAAGAAAATCCTGAAATGTTTTCATCAAAAACCGTAATTTCTTTTCGACAGAAGAAAGAAAGATGTGCACATCTTGGATGACATGGGGGTGAGTAAATTATCAGCAAAAGCTTTTTTTAACTCTTTTAACAAGAAATATTGCATAGAAATGCCTTGTGTTTGCATTTGCATGGGCATTAAAGGGCAAATCTGTTTTTATTGATCATGTTCATTACATTTGTTGAAATTATTAGAAACATAGGGTTCATAAACTCTTGTTTATAAGTGGACTATAGAATCCCATGCAGCATCTAAATAAAAAATTACCTGCAATTATGCTGAAGAAAAATAGTATAGCCCAGTGCACATATTCTCCAGTCTCATCCTAAAGAAATCTGGTGTGCTGAAATATGTGGAAGGTTTCTAGAGTGACAGCATGCTTGTTTTCTTAGACTGGAGTTTGGAGACGGGAAGTGCAGTGGCTTACGGAATGGGGATCAGAATGGCTGGCCAATTGGGCTGGGGGTCAGTGTGTTTGTTCCTGTTCATATCCCCCCTCCCAACCCCCACATGCGTTGTGTTGCAGCTGCTCTGGAGAATTAGGGGGAATCCCAACCTAACTAATTGTATAAACTGCTGGACTCACATGAAGGAAGAAAAAGGGCTCAAAATAGAGCGTGTCCTTAAAATGATTGAAGATTGTTTTAGATTTTTTTGAGAATGTGGCATCTGCTTAAAACATGTGAGCGTTGTGTGTAAGCATTGTTTGAGCACTTTAGACGGTTGACTTAATGAAATGATCTACGGTGTCTGTTATCATGTTAGAATTGTTTTGAATGAGGTCAGCGAAGTTGTGTGTTGAAATTCTTTCCACATAATGTAAAAACAGCATTATTCATTTGAAGGCAAATGTGAGTTATTCCTTCAGAGGAGGACCCAGATGTGAGAGCTGGACTGTTGATGAAGGGGGGTGGTTCCAGATGGTCCACCCGGGTCTGGTTACAATATTATCAGTCCACTGGCCTCCCCCACTGCCTCCCTGAGCCTGTAATCCATCGTAACTACCCAGCCCTCTTTCATCTCCTCTCTTTTTCCCCTTTTGCATTTCTCTCAGAGGAGTGGATTATAGGAGGTGCTCATTCTGCATGCAAGAAGCACACTCGAAATGGATAGAGCGGGAGATCTCTTTATATCATGCTGTCAGATACAATGTGAATTTTGTGCACATTCACCCACTGCATGTACTTTCTACAAATGTAGAAATGCGTCATGTTACTTCCAGTGTAACATTTGACAAACTGAGAAACATATTTTATGCATTGACTACAGTGTTGCCATGATACTATTTTTTCTTCCGACCATAACTGTTAGACATGTAAACCTGAAGGATAAAATAATTGTGATAAATAAACCATTCTTTCCCCCCTTGGATCACCTAATAATATATTTTTTCATCCTTGCACATTTTTACACTTTTTTTCTCTATGGTTTCCACATACCACTTAGGCCTACTATTTATTATTATAATATTCTCTTTTTAATATCACTCCCTTGCAGGCCCCAGTTTGAAAACCTAAAAGTTAACCAATAGCCATTTAAGCATTGTTTTCTAGCTTCATTCTGGTAACAGCCTTTTTTCACAGTCCATTTGAAAGTGCTGTTTGAAATAAGTCACATTACAGAATTAAAATGGATTGCAAACAGACTTCTTTGCTTTATATCCCTATGACACAAGTAGCATTTCTTGCAAGTACATCTATCCCATGCCTTAATTTGATGTCCAAACAGCTCATTAGCATTTTCTTCTCCGAACCTGTAATCTCTTTGTGGTTGTTCTGAGGCGCACAGCCTCTCAATGCTCCGTGAGTTGCGGTCAGACCCACCCGTTCGCTGCCCCTGTCTTCCAGTGCAAGTGCATGAGAGCGCTTGAGGAATGCTGTGTCTCTATTGTAATTGTATCAAGGGTGGGGGAAAGATGGGTTAATTACCCTCTCAAAGTGGCCAGTGCACTTGGAGAAGAGGGTCAAACAAGTCATAATGGCGCATTTGCCAGGCCATTGTGAGGGTACTGTAGCAGAGCGACTGGCTCTTGTTCCTGCTTCAGACCGCTTTAGGGGGCTTTCGCTGATTAAAGGGGGGATTTGCGTCGGTTGCTTTCATGGGTCCTTGGCTAGGAGAATCGATATGTCAATAGGCTCAGTATCTATATGCAAAACAGGGGTTTGGCCAGCACATTCAGGGCTTTTTGATATGCATGGGGCTTAGGCTTAAGCCACTGGCTGTAAAGACTGAGCATTATCACAGAGGCCGCTTGATGCTCTTATGTGTGGTGATATGGGGTCCTCCGTGGGGAGTGGGTCTGCTTTGATAAGATAGAGAGCTGGTGGCCTGGAAGGCTGGTTGTGGCTCTGGTCTGCCAATGTGCGTGTGATGACTCAGAACCCCTTTGAACGAAATAATCACTGGCTTTTGTTTGGCCGCCCATCTATGTAATGTACCAGATTCTTCCTGCCCTGGGCTCAGTCATCACAGCGCAGTCCCACTGGGTCCTTTGTGTGTGTTTTCTCCATGTGAAAGGGAGCCGGAATGAAAAATCAAGAGCGAGAGTGTCGGGGGTGAAGGTCTTTCCTCTAGGGGGTGTCAAGGTAATGGGCCCGTTTGAGAGAAGCCCCCTATCTGTCTCTTGGCCTCTCAATATCTCCCTGTCATGATGGGAGTAGAGATGACGGGGCTTTCTTTCATGCTGTTACCATCCGCAGAAGATGGAGTAGTGCTGGGACACTGGTCGGGGTCAGCGGACCTCCCCCACCCTGTACTCGGCTCCACCTCGCTCTTAGCCTCTTTGAAATGGTGATGATGATGGGGTGACCCCCGCTGCCCCCTGATGCGATACCCTCAATGAGGCTTGGGTTTGGTAGATCATTCCACTGCCCCCGCTTTTCCCTCCCCAGAGCTCCACAGCAACCGCTGCCACGATCTCGGCTGCATTTGTCATGTCCAGACCCTGCAAGCTGCACCTCTATGGGCCTTTTGTTCCCCAACCTGCTGGCTAAGCAGGGGATTTAGATGGACCATTAACATTTGAACCAGTGGCCAATGGACCACATTTCTCCATTGCACTCGATCTGCGCTTGGGCCATTACTGGTGAAAGGACTGAGAATTCTACATATAGGTCACTAAACATTGCAAAACACCAACGATATCACGATAGAAGCTGTTAAATGTGAGGTTGTTGAGGAAACTATATAGAATGACCTGTTGATGATGATTATAATAATCATACTGTAGTAGAGGAAAAATGTACACATAAATCATTTTTATCATACTCGTATCTTCCCTGAACATACTCAAATGACCCAATACAAATAGCCATGTGTCAGTGAGCTATTCATCTGTTGTTTGAGTCAGTAGGGTCAGTAGGTCAATCTGGTGTTGTGATGCACACCAGGGTACAGGTGATGTGGACCTGGTCACTCATGCTGCACTTAAATCTAAGTAGATGTCAGAATAATATATCAAATTTGTTGGGATAGTTCACCCAAAAATGACAATTCAGTTCAACTGTTTTTGTTCATATACATAATCAAAGCTAATGGGGTCCAAAACATCAATAAACACATTTTGTATGGAACCTTATTTTGTTTATGCCACATAAGATTTATTTATTTGGTAAATCATAATTATGACAATGTTAAATTATGAGATACTGAGTCATAATTATGAGATAAGTAAAACAAAAGGTCAAAATTAGAAATTTGACGTTTTATTTCATAATTTAAAATGTATCTGATTATTGTGACAGTACCATAATTGTAACTATCTCATAGTTATGGCATAGTATCTCATAATTTCAACTTTTTATATCATGTTTAAGATTTTCTGTTATAATTATGATATACCTATTAGAGGTGTAACAGTGGCTCAGTGGTTTATGTTTGTCTACAAACCCGATGGTCGATGGTTCAGTTCCCGGTTCCACCTTCCTCCTGATGTGTAGAGGTGTCCATAAGCAAGATACCAAACCCCAGCTGCTCCCGACGAGCTGGATGGCAGTACTACATAAAACATCACTGAGACATTTTCTAAATTTCTTAATTATGTATGAATTCTTAATTATGTATGAATGAGTGAGTGAATGGGTGAATATGAGGCAAAATGTAAAGCGTTTTGGTGGCCATTGGGTCTGTGAAAGTGCTACATAAATGCAGTCCATTTACCATTTACAATATAAAATGCAACAATATGTACAGTATCTTGGATAGTGACAATCTGTATTATGTAGAGTTCACCAAAAATGAAAATTACTACTAAAATTGAGAAAAAAATTCAAGTTTAGAGTTTTAATGTCAGTACTACATTAAACTACTTTATATAATGTTGAATATAATGGATAATAATTCAATGGAGGGAAATTTGTGGGTCCTGATATTGCCAAATGTCTTATGATACCAGTAAAAAGTGGCCCACATTATTTTAAATATATCTAGTCTAAAACATATATTACGTCTAAAACATATATTCGACTATATTCGTCTAAAACAATTCTGTATTTTCAGCTTCAAAATCATGAATATTTTATTGCCTGGTGCATTGGGTTTCCAGCATCAAGTCAAAGCTTATTCATTTACACCCCAATGCAATACCAAATTTAGCATTTTAAATCAACAGTAACATTTTGTTAACCTTTTACCATATGTCTTTGGATATCGCAATAATGTCGTATCGTGATATGTACCGAATTGTGACATAATCTTTAGACCCCTAATTCCCAAGCATTATATTCTTTTCTTATTTGGTGGAAATGGGCTTTTATACCTTGACTTTCATTGTATGGATAAAACATCACTGAGACATATTTCAAAATGTCGTCTTTTGTGTTCCACAGAATAAGAAAAAAAGCATACAGTTGAAATAACGCACATTTTATTTTTTTAATTATCACTTTTAAATCTTACAAATAAATGTTGAAAGGATTGGAGTGTGTTTAGAATGTCTAATGTCTGTATGACTGTAAATCTATCGTGACAATGTAAATCTCTCACATACTCACCCTCAAGTAAACAAACCCACATTCAAACAAACAGTTTACCATAAGGATAGTAAGAGGAAGGATCTATTCTCATCACTTAATCCCTGACCTTGAGCCAGGAGTAATGAGCGGGACTGCTCAAGCAATCAGGATCATCAGCAGCCCTGCGGACCAGTCAGTAGCCTTCACCTGCTAACATTACACATCTGGCAGAGTGGTTCACGGTAGCTAATCACCATATGTTTTACCACAGCAGCAGGCATCAGCTGGCAAATAGTACCAGCAAAAACTTCCCAATGCATTTATATTGGTCCATAATTTACAAAGAGCTATGCTGTTTGATTATTAATGACTATATAAGGAATAACCCTCTCCAACTCGCTTGCAGGAAATTGCTTCAGCGAGGTTCACAGAAGAGTTAATAGTGTGCATGTCCGGAGATTGCGATCAAGGTTATGTCACTCAGGATTAAGCGCACTGCCTATGTGATTGCATTTTATAGGAAAATGGTTCACTTTTGTCATATGCATTTTTATATAGCTAGAGTTCAGAAGCTGTCACTGTTGAGAATGTTGAATGGTTGAATCGTCTCTTGACCTTTGTTGGTGTTAATAGCATGTGGCACATCCATACTGTGCCTACTATATAATGAGTCAGCACAGGCGTTCATTGTAACAGTACTGAATGATGGCCTCTCCACTATCAGACAGATTAAAGGCATTGTGAGTCAATGTAAACACCCATCTGTTCATCAGGGCCAGGCATTCTGGGACAAACTAGGCCATGTGACTGACAGAATAACAATAAGAATTTAAGACTATTTGCTATCAGTATGCTGCCACCTCCCAAACTCAGTCTAACTGCATAGACATTGTGCTATATGCTTTCTTGAGGCAGGTATCCGCTCCTATCATGCACCACTGATAAGAAGTCAAGCTTAATAGAAAATAAAGAAGCTTTTTTATGCGAATTTAGAGGAAGTGAAGTGGGGGAGGTGGATTGAGGGTAATAAATAGCCTCACACTTTCAAGTTGCCAGCAGGTTTGCTCATGCATTTCCTCCTAAAGCCCCATAAAGTCTTTGAATTCCTAACAGCCGCCATACAACCCCCTCCTCCCTGATATACTGCCCTACTCGACTCCTGCAGTCTCAAGGTATTGCGAATCAGGTCATTTGCCTCCATTGATGACATATGCAGCCTATTACACTTGTTGTTTCAGATTTTGAAATGTCACACAATTCTGGTTACACAATTAAATGTCTTATATTGGTGGACAATTTAAATCAATTAAACACACATCGTATAGTAGTACTATTCAATGCTGTGCGATCCTGATAATAGAATATTTAGCAAAGTCCCTGTTAAATTAGAGATGTACAGTTAATTTTCACCTTTGTGTAAAGGTACAGGTCATATACTGAAAATTTGTGTGCAAAAAATGTTCATGGTCTATTGACAATACAGTATGGAAGCTTGTTACCGCCACTGAATAAAAAATAAAATAAATAACTGTGACTTTTTATCTCACCAATTCTGACTTTTTTTCTCACAATTTGGAGTTATATCTCGACAATTCTGACTTTATTTCTCAGAATTGCGAGAATGTAAAGTCAGAATGAGCGTGAGAAAAAGTCGACAATCCGAGTTATAAGAGTCAGAATTGCGAGATATAAAGTCAGAATATGTGTGATATAAAGTCGCGATATTGTGTTATAAAGTAGCGAAAATTGCAGAGATATAAAGTAGGAATCCTAAAATATAAGAGTCAGAATTCCGAGAAATATAAAGTAGTCAAAATTGCGTGATATAAAGTCAAAATTTTGAGATATAAAGTCAGAATTGCGAGATATAAAGTCAGAATTACGAGATATAAAGTCAGAATTTCGAGATATAAAAGTCAGAATTTCCGAGATATAAGAGTCAGGAAATTATGAGATATAAAGTCAGAATTGGGTGAATATAAAGTTCCAATTCTGAGAAAAAAAGACAGCAGTGCGACTTTTTATCTCACAATTCTGAATTTTTCTAGCAATTGCGAGTATACATCTCGCAATTCTGACTTATAACACATAATTGCGAGTTTTATATGTTGAAATTCTGACATCTTTTCTCAGAATTGTGAGATATAAACTCGCAATTGTGACTTATCAGGCCAATTCTAAGGGAAAAAAGTCTAACTTTTAAAATAGTTTAAATCTCACAATTGTGACTTTATATCTCACAATTCTGACTTCATATCTTGCATTTCTGACTTTATAACACGCAATTGCGACTTTATATCTAGCCATTCTGACTTTATAACTCGCAATTCTGACTTTATAACACGCAATTGCGACTTTATATCTAGCCATTCTGACTTTATAACTCGCAATTCTGACTTTATAACTCGCAATTCTGACTTTATAACACATAATTGCGAGTTTATATGTCGAAATTCTGACATCTTTTCTCAGAATTGTGAGATATAAACTCGCAATTGTGACTTATCAGGCCAATTCTAAGGGGAAAAAAATACTAACTTTTAAAATAGTTTAAATCTCACAATTCTAACTTTATATCTCACAATTCTGACTTCATATCTTGCATTTCTGACTTTAGAACACGCAATTGCGACTTTATATCTAGCAATTCTGACTTTATAACTCGCAATTCTGACTATATCTCGCAATTCTGACTTTATATCTCGCAATTGCGACTTATATCACGCAATTCTGACTTTATATCTCGCAATTCTGACTTTCCATCTCGCAATTCTGCCAAATAATGTCAGAATTCCGAAAATAAACTCGCAATTGTGAGAAAAAGTCAGAGTATCAAGATAAAAAGTCTCAATTACCTTTCATGTTTTTCATTCTATGGTGGAAACAAGCTTTCATAATATAGCGATGTATGAAGCACAGATCACACGAATCGCTTTGAAACCAAGCAGCTTTCTGTTGGTCACTGTGGTGAATTCACATGACTAACTGAACCCGATGCAAAATCTGCATGGGTAAATCTTTCGCCCTCACTCAAATTCCCAGTTGTGTGGATTCCTATTGAAATGACCATTCTGCCAGCGAAAACTCACTGAACAATAGTAAATGTGACTTTGCCTTAACAGTATTTACTGTATGCGGATGTGTTATGTCTTGCGTGAAACATTTAAACTGCCACAAATGTAATGCAGTTTTAGAGCCAGTCACTTCCCCCCTTGACTGTTTCATTGCCAGATTTATATGGGTCTGGTTGGATTAAAAGGACTGCCCATTAATAAACGTGTATTTATTGAATGAGTTGCCTTTTGTGTGCAGGCTAATATTTTAGATGGTGAAAAATCAATACAGTACCTCTTACATGTCAAGGACAAAATGCGAGGGCTGAAGCCGGAAAATAAGGGAGGCTGATACGTCGTTTCACTGATGGATGGAGCCATCAGCGGATGGCAGCAACCTTGGTGCGTTGAGCTGACGGATGCTGTAGAGCTGGAGCCCGAGTGTTCATTGCCTTGTTATGAGCACTGCTCTCCAGACAGTGTCTATGGATTTTGTGGTGGGAAACTAGATAGTGTTGCAATGTGTTGTTTACCTCACTTTGTATTGATAAAGCAGTCATGGGGTCAGTGAGTGTCTGTTTTTACAGAGACAGCATGGTGGTTAACTGGATGAGTAGTAGGGGAGATTCAGTGCATATACCTATTATTATTAAATACAAGTTCTAATGCTACATTTCAACCGATTATAATTTGAATAGACTGGTAAATAAATATCAGAGATCAGCATGTTTATTATACATTCACAATGGCCATTATTGTTTTTAACCATAAATGTGCAAGATGTCACCATGATAAGCTTTTACTCATCTCTAAATTTTGAGAGTCTGTCCAATTTCTTTAAATGGCACAAATAGTAAACATAAACCTATTTACTAAAATAAGATTAAGGGATGCATACCATTTCAATTCATGCAAAAGTCAGAGTTTTCTTGCAGTTATTAGAAGATGTAGGCCTATTATCTGTTTGTCCTTAAGTTGAACATTTTGTATCCGATGTGAAAACTTCTTTAAAAATGATAAAATTGTTATGATGAAACAAAGATACTTATAAGAATTAACGTTTTATTAAAACGTTATAACTTTTCCCAATTACTCCTTTCCTCTTTCTTATAGCCTACTTTATTTGTCTTTATTTTATTTATTTATTTATTTTAAGAAAAAGTCGAATAAATGTAAACGTGTGCATGTAAAAACGTTATAGTTCAGCTTGTTATGGCGACAGGTCCTCGTTTGATGGCACATTGATAAGACTGAGATTAGGTTTATCGGCAGCCAATGAGAGAGCGGTACAGTCAGAGTGGGGGTTTATTGAGGCGGAGCTTATGCGCAGCTGCTGACACTCGTCAAGAATTGCTGTGTGGGATAGCCTGTAAAGTGCGTGAAGAAGACTAGAGTTACCCTGTCGAAGAGCGCTTTTGTTTTCAGGGAAAAATTTCCCAGAAGTATGCGAGGGCTTCGACGCGAAATGTTAAAGATATTAACGTCACTTTGAGTTCGCGTCTTGGCAGGGTCTGGAAACACTGGAGCAAGTTCTTCCCGAATCCCGTGTCTGACCAGCAGTCCTCCAACGGGATTATTCACGAGACGGAGCCGCTCTCTCTTCGATGCGGACGGCTGCTTGTTTACAGTAAATATACGTCAATACGTCGGTCCGCTAACGTATATCATTTAGAAAACGAAACGTTTGTGAAGGAGAGGCGGTTGTGAGCTTTTAAAAACAATCGCTCCTAACAGTTTTCGAACGTTTTCACGGGCTGTGCGCGGGATCCTGCTTCTACTCATGTAGCAGTTTCACATCGATCATTGGGTCTCATACAGAGCCACAGTTTCAACAGCATGCTGTGTTGTAACAACTGGAGCAAGGATTTTAAAATCTGAAGAATGTAGTTCATTCCCCGTGGACGGAGCGAGCTTCTGCAGAACTGACTTGCATACACACTGAATAGAGCACCGTTTCTCTTCAAGTTTTATGTGTGCTATGGTGCGAAATAGCATTTTTTCGTAGAGACGCTCCCATTGTATTGTTTGTATAAGGGGATTATTTTGTGTGCATATATTAACCCAACATTTCCCAGTTGTATATAACGTTTCGAGGCTTTTGGTGCGAGTTTAAGAAGGAAACGTTCACTTTTGGAGAATATTCGCTTGCATTTCACCATGTACGAGAGTGTGGACGTTGTTGGACTGACCCCTAGTCCGAACCCGTTTTTAAGCATGGATTACTACCACCAGAACCGAGGCTGTTTGATCCCGGATAAAGGCCTCGTGTCGGGAGTGTCTCGCGGATACAGGACCCCGCACTGGAGCGGCTCGAATCACTGTAGGTGGCCTTTTGTTTTCTTTATCCTTAACTGTCTCTGATCTAACATTATGCGGACAATTTCATTCGGAGTTCCTCGCTCGACTGCTGGGGCTCTTACAGGGGCAGCAACTACACGTCAGCCAGCTGAGTGTGGGGATTTTTCAGCATACATGTAGGCCGTGTTGCAAATCTAGTGAGCTGACTACCTAGACAGCTGCTAATACACTTAAATACAACCGATTTTAGAGCTTTCATGATCGAAACAGCGTCAATTTGACATTTTATTTCCATTATTTTCATTGCCATTTGCCATGGAATTATTATGTGTGGGTTGTCATAGTGTACACAGCATGACCGGTATCTCAGACCAAATAGTTTTTAGAACATTAACCCTCTCATGCAGGGAATTTCCATTAGATTTCTATTGATGTTGTAATGAATGAGTTACAAACTAATCAAGTTAAACGTGGGTTCAAATTCCTTAGATCTGGGAGGGTCAAAGGTCATTTGAGTGACCACTACTCACTACGTAGTGGCAGTTCATGTTTTGAAACCATTAACCTGTTTCAGTTTTGTTTAGAAAAATAAATAAATTAAAAGCTAGACATTCCTTAAATGGAAATAATCATTTTTATTTGCAAAATGAAAGGTGTGAAAGGATTCTGTGTTTTCCCAGTAGGTACTGTATTTAAAATGATTAAGGACCTGACTGATCTTATTCTGTTTTTGAATGTTGGCCAGGATACTTGGGATTTAATCTGTTTTCGAGATGTTATCTTATTCAATATTAGCTGTTCTATATAATATTTCTATAAATGTTGAGAGCATAATGAAAAAAAAAGTCCCAACAGGAATAGGAAATGCATGTAATATAACAACTTGTACAAGGCCACAAGAAATCTGTGGTGTCTTCTCACAGCGTATGGTATGTGTTTGCGATAGGAGCGTGACATTTCAGGAGACCAGAGTCTGTCTGGAAACATGGTCTCCAGTGATTGTTGGGGCATGTCAACAGTGCTAATCTTGTGTAAGCCTGTTTGAGGGATGATTTGTTCTGCAGCTCAGCATCCTTTTCTTATGGAGAACAGTCCTAGCAGCTAAAGTATGTATGGTTCTTGTGAAGGGCACGTAGAGCAGAGACTCAGTGGTGCGTCCATGTGCAGCTCGACCACAGAGGTTACTATGTAAATGAAGTCATACGAATGATAAGTGGCGTCCTAAGATCCTGTGTAAACAACTCAAGCCATTTTTGTTGTAAAGGGCATGTTAGGATGGAAATATACTATATACATTCTCCTTTTCCCCCTGCAGATCTCATTGGAGGTTGTGCTTTGTTTTCAATCCAAGATTATGTTTTATATTACTGCAGATTTCTGCAGCAGTGACTTTCAGAGGTGGCACATAGGATTAGCAATGAGCTTTCTTGTTTAACCCATCATAGTTTCCATTTTACAGAGATCAAAACGAGCTAGAAAGACTCTTGAGAGTGATTGACTGAATTGCGTTGCTCTTTCAAATAATCCTGAGAATAATTAAAGTCAGACAGTAGCATTTTTTCATGACCACATTCTTAGTCTTGCATCAGATCATTAGACTTTGAGGAATAGATGTTTTCAGGGTGTCCCTTTAAGTGACACTTCAAGTGAAGTGTGCTGTAATTGCACTTTTTTGGTACTTGTATTATCTTGCTTTCTTCCGAAGCGTGCTGTGTGATTTGGTTCTTAGTGGCCTCCAAACATGAGCACCTTCACGGCCATCAGGAGCGGATTAAGCCCTCCACCTCCCTGACCTCTAAGGCCTTGGTATCTCGACGCAGTGAGAGGCTCTGGTGCTCCGTGTCTCAGGGAGGCATCCATCACGGTGTGTTTGAAAAGCTTTCCATCATTCTGAAGGCTGCCTGGGACCCAGCAGAATGAAAGCAGGCGGTCGGATCTCTCTGCTGTTCCTCCCCCACTAAAAGACTGTTAACTTTCTGTTCACAAGCGTCCCTCGTGACATTCCAATGTATCTCTTTTGTTTTAGTGGAGAGCTTGATCTGCATCTTGTTGTTGAAGAGCATGTGCATCTTGTTGCTGTATATCATCACAGTTTTATTATTTACAGCATCTAAGTTAGCCATGTTTCTGTCCAAATTGTAAATTTGATAATTCAAATATTGCAAAAAGAGCTAGCTAATAGCTAGCTTTTTTTTTCACATGGTTGAAAAAACTTGTCACTTGTGGGGATATTGATAGAAAATATAAATGGAAGTTCTATGCCACTGTGTAAACCACTGTGGCTATTTTAGTAAAAGTGATTTACCAAAACACTCTGATAAATATTGCTTGCGAATAATTGGCCACAAATTACTTAATTTCAATGAAAGGCACATTGTTATTCCGATCTGAGATGTAATGGTAGCCAAACATTTTCATGACATACTTGCATGGCTCTGGCATGGAAAAATCAGATACACCTTAAGCTTTTAGCTTTTACTTTAGTAAAAGTTAAGCTTTTACTGATAGCTTTTCTACATTAGTAATTGCACAGTTTGGAAATTTATTACATTTATCTTTGTGTCCATCTAGCACTCTTTCCCCCAAATATCCCAAAATTCGCATTAAGAATGCATGGTATTTTGTAATCATTATCATTTAAATCAGTTGTGGGTTTTTTTGTTTTTTTTGTTGTTTTGTTTTTGGTATTGGTTGATGATGCTTTTTTTCTTTCTTTTTTTACACTCAGATTACCTCTGCAAGATCTAAATTTAAATTAATATCCATTTTTATACTGTACTTGCATACTGTACTTTATAACGTTGTGACAGCGAATTTTTTTTTGAAAAAAACACGTGTTTTTTAAATTTATTTATTTTTTTAAGTCTTTCTTTTAAGTCTGTGACAGGGTCTGTTATTTATATTTGGTTTGTTTTGAACAAACATTTTTAATTTCAGTCATAACATGAAAATAATTATTGGCTTATCAGTGCATCCATAATTTGCATAAAAATGTCAATGCCAGCCAGTAAAGCATTCAGGGTTTTTTTTTATCAGTGACTTGAGCCTCACATGGCGGTGTGGAAGCCCTAACTAAGGAAACGCATGTGGCGTTTTATTGTTTCCCATGAACAGTGCTGTGCCGGTGGGAGCAATTGCCCGGCCCGGTTGCAGCTGGGAGGGGATGGTGAGTGGAAAAAAGGGATTCCTGCAGAATTAGAGGAGTTTGCGAGGGAAAGAGTAACTGCCCTAGTCCGTCGGTTAACCGAGGCTTACTAAGGACTAGGGTTTGCCTGAACTCCAGACAGCGTGGCAGGCCTGCTGCTGAGCACAGACCGGGAGAGCTGCTATTTTGCCAGTGGTCTTGTTGGCAAGAGTGGCGCTTGTGTTGCTGTGGTTTTGGCTGGCTGACCGAGTGTTTATTTCTTTTAGCCTTAAATACAGAGCAGAACTTGCAAAAGATACTAGGCCTGCTGGCACTCTGGCAACTCGCACACCCCACATGTGGACTGGCGGGGGAGGCTAAGGCACAAATGTGACCAGCTGGTGGTGTACCATGAATGGTTGTGGCCTGGACTCTGGATAGCACAGTTAAAATGCATGCATTTGTTTTTAAGTGCCTAAAACAATGACTGGAAGAGGACCCGAATGAAAGCATAGTGCTTCAAAGTGCGTAGACATGCATAGTTTAGAGATTCCCAATGTATTGGAATACGATTTGATATACAATGAAATGTAATATAATCTGGATCCCTTCATCTCTTAGTTTCACTCCATTTCAATATTTATTCTCACTGATGAAGTGGTACATGTATCATTAATGACCGATGTGATCTGTAGTTTAGTGCCAAAGAATGACAGGTTAATAGTCAAATGTGTATGTTGGGTATACAGCACTCTAAACATCACCCATCTGGTGTCTTGAAGTTTCAGATCAGAGAAATGAGTTTTACCCAAAGGCTGAACATTAGCAGAGCCTGCTCTTTAATCATGGAGGAGAGAACAGTGAGGTTTGTACCTGCACAAGGCCATAGGGCAGGATTCTGCAACGCATGGCGCCCTTCCAAATCAGATGTGCAGCCCTCCAGCTGTAATGGCTGTTGCTTGCTTTAAAGTGCGCCATGTGCTGTAAACCACAAGTGCTTTTCATACATTAGATCTCTTCTTAGTCATGTGCTATCAGGTTATGCTGCATTTCTTTATGGGGTAGAATCTGTGAGCAAAACCTGCACATGAGAAGGTTACTGAGGGCAAGGTTAACAAGTTTTTTGATTCCCATGTTTTTGGTTTAAATCAGCACTCTGAATGTTTGGACGTCCACTTTTCTTCTGGTTTCTTTCTAGCTCTCTTTTTGTAGACTCTGCGCAGTTAAAGGAAGCAATGCTGGAGTGGGACGCTCTATTTATGTAGCGCTAAGGCGGATTTGAAGGGCGCCGTGCCCAAACACATCGACAGATTTTGGGCTGAGGCTAAAGCTGCATAAGCCATGCTGCCCGTACTTCAGATGCTCTTGGACTTGAGCGATTATGTTGATTTCAGATGGATGACCGCATCTGTTTTACTTCCAAACGCACCAGCAACAGTCCAAAACGAGTGCGGAAACTCTTATTTGAGCTGTATTGGCTATCTCACAGCAGCAGTTGATAATATGTGTGGAAATAAGTGAGATAAGAAAGTCTTTATTTTTTAAGCTGTAGGAGATGAATGTCGTCCAGCTGTGTGTGATCTGTTTCAAAAGACTGTGCTTGACCCAATGTGGTGTTTCCTGATGGCCAGTGACATCAAGTGAATTCCTTAGGGCTGGATTTCAGCGCAGAAAAAAGAATTTGTCGACTAGGGACTTAAACTCAGACAGAGGGGGGGTGGTGGGTGTCTTTTATATTACACGCCGTAAAATGTCAAGCAAAAGAGGGCAGAAAAGAGAAACCAAGACGAGCTATAAACAAGGCCAATAAAAATAAGGGAGGCCTGGGGGCTAAAACCTGCTCTGGCAAGGGGCCCATTGAGAAAGGGGTTGGGCAGTGCCTCACAGGGACCATTGGGCTGGGGTAGGTTAAAGGAATGAAATTAGCATGTCTGTAATGTCCAGCAATTTTTTTTTTTTTGTGTAGTCCTGAACATCCCAGATGGCCTTTCACTTTTTGCTTAGTTTAATGCCTCGGAATTTTGTTTTATGGATCACGTCTCAACTTTCGTTACATGACGGGGACAAGAAAAATGGCTTTCTGTGCGTAGTTTCATTCTTTCATCTAGTTTTTTCCCCTGGTGAGATCTCCGAGTCAGAAGAGTATTAAACGTAGTCGTGGCTGTAATATTACTCCAGCGAGGATGCGAAATGGACCGCTTTGTCCTGCGGAGCTTGCTTTCACTTGCTAGATTGTTAATTATCAGAATTAATTCTGTAGGGTGCTGCAAATGAATATAGTGGCTTAATGAGGCGCGTACAGTTAATAGAGTTGTGGGAACGACTGCTCTACCCGTCCGGTGATTATCTACATCTTACTGGTGGGAGAAATAACTCCTGGTGTCTGATGGCCTTTGGCTCGTAGCTTTAATAAAATAAAAGACAAAAATGTCAAGAAGTGATTTAGCCGCCTCTTAGTATTCATTCTTTAACACTAATTAAAACGGCCATCACCAGAAAAGGACCAGAGAGTTGGGTCTGTAGGGTCGTTTGTAGGGTCAAACGGCAGTAAAGACACCATAAATGGATCCTTGACAACTAAACAAGTCCACAGCGTCTGACATCTGACCTAGTTTGATTTCCTTTACCTGCTGCTTTGCTTCCCTGCCCTCTTGGCTTTATCTCACTCTTTCATTATCTCCCGGTACAAAAGCTTTAGTTTGCAATGTCACAGTGAACTGTAGCCATTCTTCATGGATGAAGTGCAGTATTAATCAAAATAACACCAAAATTACCATGTCTTGGTGCAGTTATCAAATTGCGACGTCTGCGATTTTAATAAAATGTTGCAGCATGAAGTGTAGCACTGTTCTTATACATGTGAACAACTTGTGATGAGCTTTAAGGGCTCCGAAATGAACTTTGAGCCCTGATTTTGAGCACAGAAAATCCATTGTGTGGATTAGTGATGCGGTTATATCTGCTGATAATATGCGGCTTGGGCAGGCCAAGTAATAAAAAAATTACAATCCAATTAATAATAGCGAGCGGGTCATGGGTGGATGAGATATCATTAATGTGTTGATTTCAATAAAGACACGGAACTCGTTACACGGTGAAGACGCAACAAACGTGCGTCACTTTTTTACTTTCGGTTTCAACAACAATGTATAACTCTTCAGGAAAAACAAGGAAAACATTGTCTAGAGAACTCATTATGTAAAACAAAACAAAAAAACTTATGAGAAATTGATTCACTTAAAATCCTTAACTAAAAAATATTGGCATTTTTTTCAGAAAGTAGAATTTCTATAACTGTGTGTTGAACTGAATCTCTTTTTTGTGCGTCACAATTATTCGCAATCAAAATGATCTGAAAAATGTCAATTTAATATTTTTTTTACCAAAATCGTGCATCTCTAGAATCAGCAAACCACCAAGATGAGCAGCTTTCTATGGTTACTTGAGCTATTAAAAGACGTTTAATGAAGCTTGTTGCTTTTATTCATCTTTCTGTTTTTCTCCATCCAGTTTATTCTCTCTGATGCAAACATGCTCAGGCCTTGCTGAGGTTTAAGGTGCTGTTGGCTTTATAGGCAGTGTAAGAAAAGTACTTAACTAGTGCTAACAGTCTCACAGCCCCTCTTTTATTTGGAGTCCCTCTCTACGCATTCACTGAGGCATGGGCTGTTGCAGATGAATGTAGGTCAGCGGCTATTAGTGGCAGATCAGGGGTTCCCTCAGCTATGACTGAGCCGGCCCCCTTCACTTGGCCCTTTTGTAAGTCCACAATATGCTAAGCACGCCTGTCATTGTATAAACCATTCTCTGGGCTTTGGGCCTTGCGTGACAGCCCAGTTCAGGGTTGGTTGAGAGAGATGTGCAGTGGGACGTAACTGGATCGGTATCTGGAGAGCCAACTCTAAGCAAGCTATTTGGAGACAAACTGTAAGCCTTCAAGATCCTGATTTCTATACAGTTTTCAACATAACTCCGCCCATGAAGATTTTCTAATCTCATTACTGACCTTGATCTAATTAAATCCCTTTCCTCTTTGCCTGCCTTTGTATTTTATTTGCCTGCTTTAGAAAGGCAGTCCCGTGTCTTGAGACGTAACTGTAATAAGGCTCTTTGGGAAATGCTAATCTTGTCTCCACGTGCTGCACCACACTTATTTGTTTGTTTTCAGGGCTTTCCTTTTCCCTCTGCTGTCCAAGGAACCCATAAAAATGTGGCTTAATTGGAAAATTGCTACCTCTTGGTTTTAACCACAAAGAGCCCTGACAAGCTTTCACGCTTCACCCTGCTGACTTCAGACACTGCTTCTCTGTGCTGTTACACTCCACCGTGGGCTCGCTCAGCAACGCTGGACCTCAAATCAGCCATTCGCTGCTGTATTTATAGGAGTGAGGCCGTCACTGATTATGTGTTACATCTATACTGTCAAAATGAATGATTATATGGGGCAATGGATGTTAAATACCCATCTTTGCTATTTTTGTCAAATCCATCTTAAACGGGACATGAAAAACATGCAATTTGTGAATGCTACTTTTATACTTTTTATGATGTCACTATTTTGGAAATAAATACCAACTCCGGGTGCAGTAGTGATGTTTTTTACCTGTCGGCCCCATTTGGATAGGAGTTCAAATTTGTATTTTCCCTGGCAATATTTATACTGTCCCTACCACAAAAATACATGCAAGTATATGTGTGTAGCAAAAAAAATTCTATGCAACAAATAGAAATCCATAATCGTCATACAGCTGCAATTAAAATGATAGCTACAGTAATGACAGCTATACACACTTTAACTGGAATGTGGCTGCAGACTGTGATTTGTTGATTTATTTTCGACCTGTTCTAACTCAGGCTGCACGGTTCATTGATATTCAAACACTCAAGAATTGGCAAAGGCTGTGATTAGGGTTGGGTATAATTTTTTATTAATTTTTTTTCAATACCAGTGCCAAATCGATACTATTCGACAAACGGTACCGTTGTCTAACCGTTGCCTGAAACCGATACTAATGACCACAAAGTAGTCTTCTTGGTATGCTACAAACTTGCTTTAAATTTCAGCAATTCTTTTCCAATACGACCCCTCTCCTGATTCATTGCATGTCCTGCACGAGGTGAGCGTTCTTTTAGAACACATCACCTTAAAGGCTGTGACAAACCCTTCGTGGAAGAACGTTTACAACTGTGACAATGAGCGCTCATCAGGAGCAACCAAATTCTGAATTTTCGAAAGTATGTCAAGTTTGTGGCTCTATTGTTGCAGTAAACTTGCATAACGTTCTTGAATGTATAATTTATTAGATGTACCCTGGTCTGTTATTTTCAGGGATATAGACTTTTTCACACTAAACTTGACAAGGAACAAATACGAACTGTGATTGGTTGGGCGTTAGCTATGTCAGTCAGTCCTTGGCTGATATTTTTACTCTAAATGCATCATTTGTGTGCATGTGAAAGTGTAAAATGTGTTCCGTCGATATAAGAAACCTTTATAATGATCTATAACGCACAATTGGCGCCATATATATGCACCGCAGTTCAGAGAATTGTATCTGTGAGATTTACATGTCAATAAATCCGTGAAGTGTGAGATCAATTTTATAGTTACTTACACAATGTGGATTTAAAGCACGCCAAATATGCCCCGCCGCAGAAGTAGACAACACATGTCATTCCAGAAAATACCATGGGCATCATACTATCGCTGTAGCTGAATAAACAGAAGATTGAAATGCTTTGATTTATTAAATCTTGTCTTTTTTTGGACAAGAGGTTCATAAATGCTTATGTTTGGAAAGATGCACGTTAAAACTCGCAGTCCTTTTAGATGGAGCTGCGCCGTACATCACTGAAAAGCTGTGCATTCAAAAATAATTGAAGCCTTTGTGATTTCATTATCGCAATAATCCAAATCTGTTTAAGTGTGATTTCAGATGTTAATTGCGATTAATCTTTCCTGCCCTCAGTTAATTTATAATTGTGTTCATATTAAATATTAATTTAATACATAACACTTATAAATTAACTGTATATATAATGCATGGACGTTACTAGTACATGAACTGTCAATATATGTAGAAGTGAACATTCGTTTATGCATTAGATTTTTTACAGCATTTATTCATCTAATGTTAAAGGTATTGTTCAAAAAACAGTTGGTAAAACTGTTACCAATAACAACATGCTTCAAAATATCATCTTTTGTGTTCTACAGAAGAAAGTAAGTCATGCAACTGGGTTCCTCAAATCTTGACCTGAAGGGCCACTGCCTTGCAGTGTTTAACCTGATCAAACAGAGATGGTCTTATTATTTGGAAATTGGGCTCTACCTTTGGAGAAAATGTAATGGCTAACTGTAAGAATGTAAGAAAAATCATGTGTGCCTTGAAGTCACATTACAGCTTTGACGATCATTGACTTTCGTTCAGTCATGCCACATTGAATCGCCGTAGATGCCATAGAAGTGCCATAAAGTGAATCATACCTGTTGCACAATGGTCAGTAACTTCTCTAATAAAATAGCGTTTGTGTTTTATTTTTTGTTTTTGTGTAAACTCTAAAGGCCTCATTATGCTTCTGCGTCTACTCTACGGCGTAGCTACGTCGTCACTGCTACGGCGTCGGTGGCCGTTTTATGCTTCTGCGTGAGGTTGTGGTGCTTCGCGATGCATTTCACCGCCAGAACGCTAGGGGGTGTGTGGTTCGCGAATGGTCCCGTGCGCGCGAGCGAAAGAAGAGAATGTTGTTGCAGCTGTCAGCTGGAGCTAATCGACGTCGAATAACAAGACGACACAAACTTTATCCCCACAGAATCAACACTGATGTCCAGGGTCCGTTCCACCAATAGACAGTAAAAGAAAGGTTTCACCCGAGCTGCCATAACGATAACTTTTCTGAATGACTTGAAGTCTTTTTTCAGTATCCAACTGTGCTATGGCAGGATAATGTGTCCCGTGGCAGACTTGGTTAATATGTTATCAATGATGTAAGTTAACTGTGAACATTGTATGGAAAATAAACAACAAACTGTGAACAAATGTTGATTTATTGATTGATTGAAGTTTATTGTGAGCAAAAAAGAAAGAAAGGATAACAGTTATAGACATATATTATCAATGAAATAAAAACCAACAGTTTATTGAGGTTTAATTCTTTATTTACTTTCTTTTAAGACTATTATAATTATCAGTACGAGGGTGCAAATGTTAAAAAGGAAACCGGAAAAGCTACACTCCTGAATTGATGTATAATCTGACCAATCAAAGCCCTTGCTGTCTGCGTCGCCTTGACGCGCAGTTACAAATTTTTGGAGGTGCACGTCGAGACTACGGCGGAGGGTTCGGAGAGGGGTTTCGCGTCGACGGATCAGGGGTCTGCGGGGTATCGCCGTCGATTCGACGCAGAAGCATAAAACAGGCTTAAGGGCCAGATTTACTTAAACAGGGCAAATGAAGCGTGAGAGCGCAATTAAAAAAAACTGCAGATGGGACTGAACGCTGTTGCTAAGAGAACTAAACTGACCTGGATGATAACTTTTTTTTCTCGCAGAACTGCTTTTATAGATGTAAATAGCCTAACTAATTTCATAATTGATCTTTACCACATAACTGAATCAACAGATCTGAATTAGGCTGAACAACAGCTGAAAAAAAAATGCATTTTCCTGTTTTCATCATAAAGCTACTTTGAAACAATCTGTATTGTATAAAGGTGACTCAATTAGCTGAGGGGCTGTCGAATCATTAAAATCATTGAATCATTTTTAATTCAATTCAAATGTTGAATTGTGTTGGAAAAAAGGTAAAAAACAATCGAATTAGTCAAATGTCATTTTAAAGTGATCATTTTGCCCATTATTGTCCAGTCAGCACCTTTTTTGACTGATCAAACGCATATGACTTTATTTTGACTTCAACCTTAAATGGACTGTAAAAGTCCCTGTGATTCAGTCCATTCACCAGCTGACTGAAATCCACACAAAGAGCATGTGTTTGAGATGGAGAGAAGTTTGAATTACTCTGAGCATTCAGGACGCTCAATGAAAGACATTTTATACAGTGAAGATTAAGAGAAGACTTTATTACTCTTGAACAACAGTACTGGTTTGTGGGCAAATGCTGTTCCCATGACCTATTGTGTGCTGTGTAAACAATGACTCATGAGTCAGAGCATGAGATCTTTGCTTATAGTCTAGCGCCTGGGAGCTGCTCAGTACCTTGCTTAAAAAAAAGATCCATCTGTTTCTCTTAAGACATTTGCAGCTTAAGTCATGACTGTGTTGCAAAATGTAAATTGACCATCCAGCATTGTCAATCTGTTTGTGCTGGGCTAGTCACTTTTCTGAATTACTCAGACCTTCAGTGTAGCTCCTCTTTGACAAATAAAGTTTGATGCATTTGCAGCAGAGAAACTTTTTCTCTGTATCACCCATATAAAATATATATCAACCCTGTTGGTAGAAAACTTCTGGGCCTGTGTAAATCTTTTTGTTCATGGATGAAGCTTTGGTTGTTATGTTCGGTAGATTTTTAATGTTTTTAAAAAGTCTCTTCTCAACAAGGCTACATTTACTTGATTAAGAATAGCGGCTCGACCGATATATCGGCCAGATATTTGGCCTTTTTAAAATATCGCCATCGGGCGATACAGTTTTTTGTGTAAGAATGTAAGAAAAATCATGTGTGCCTTGAAGTCACATTACAGCTTTGACGTCATTGACTTTCGTTCAGTCATGCCACATTGAATCGCCGTAGATGCCATAGAAGTGCCATAAAGTGAATCATACCTGTTGCACAATGGTCAGTAACTTCTCTAATAAAATAGCGTTTGTGTTTTATTTTTTGTTTTTGTGTAAACTCTAAAGGCCTCATTATGCTTCTGCGTCTACTCTACGGCGTAGCTACGTCGTCACTGCTACGGCGTCGTGGCCGTTTTATGCTTCTGCGTGAGGTTGTGGTGCTTCGCGATGCATTTCACCGCCAGAACGCTAGGGGGTGTGTGGTTCGCGAATGGTCCCGTGCGCGCGAGCGAAAGAGAGAATGTTGTTGCAGCTGTCAGCTGGAGCTAATCGACGTCGAATAACAAGACGACACAAACTTTATCCCCACAGAATCAACACTGATGTCCAGGGTCCGTTCCACCAATAGACAGTAAAAGAAAGGTTTCACCCGAGCTGCCATAACGATAACTTTTCTGAATGACTTGAAGTCTTTTTTTCAGTATCCAACTGTGCTATGGCAGGATAATGTGTCCCGTGGCAGACTTGGTTAATATGTTATCAATGATGTAAGTTAACTGTGAACATTGTATGGAAAATAAACAACAAACTGTGAACAAATGTTGATTTATTGATTGATTGAAGTTTATTGTGAGCAAAAAAGAAAGAAAGGATAACAGTTATAGACATATATTATCAATGAAATAAAAACCAACAGTTTATTGAGGTTTAATTCTTTATTTACTTTCTTTTAAGACTATTATAATTATCAGTACGAGGGTGCAAATGTTAAAAAGGAAACCGGAAAAGCTACACTCCTGAATTGATGTATAATCTGACCAATCAAAGCCCTTGCTGTCTGCGTCGCCTCGACGCGCAGTTACAAATTTTTGGAGGTGCACGTCGAGCTACGGCGGAGGGGTCGGAGAGGGGTTCGCGTCGACGGATAGGGGTCTGCGGGGTACGTCGTCGATTCGACGCAGAAGCATAAAACAGGCTTAAGGGCCAGATTTACTAAACAGGGCAAATAAGCGTGAGAGCGCAATTAAAAAAAACTGCAGATGGGACTGACGCTGTTGTAAGAGAACTAAACTGACCTGGATGATAACTTTTTTTTCTCGCAGAACTGCTTTTATAGATGTAAATAGCCTAACTAATTTCATAATTGATCTTTACCACATAACTGAATCAACAGATCTGAATTAGGCTGAACAACAGCTGAAAAAAAAATGCATTTTCCTGTTTTCATCATAAAGCTACTTTGAAACAATCTGTATTGTATAAAGGTGACTCAATTAGCTGAGGGGCTGTCGAATCATTAAAATCATTGAATCATTTTTAATTCAATTCAAATGTTGAATTGTGTTGGAAAAAAGGTAAAAAACAATCGAAGTAGTCAAATGTCATTTTAAAGTGATCATTTTGCCCATTATTGTCCAGTCAGCACCTTTTTTGACTGATCAAACGCATATGACTTTATTTTGACTTCAACCTTAAATGGACTGTAAAAGTCCCTGTGATTCAGTCCATTCACCAGCTGACTGAAATCCACACAAAGAGCATGTGTTTGAGATGAGAGAAGTTTGAATTACTCTGAGCATTCAGGACGCTCAATGAAAGACATTTTATACAGTGAAGATTAGAGAAGACTTTATTACTTGAACAACAGTACTGGTTTGTGGGCAAATGCTGTTCCCATGACCTATTGTGTGCTGTGTAAACAATGACTCATGAGTCAGAGCATGAGATCTTTGCTTATAGTCTAGCGCCTGGGAGCTGCTCAGTACCTTGCTTAAAAAAAAGATCCATCTGTTTCTCTTAAGACATTTGCAGCTTAAGTCATGACTGTGTTGCAAAATGTAAATTGACCATCCAGCATTGTCAATCTGTTTGTGCTGGGCTAGTCACTTTTCTGAATTACTCAGACCTTCAGTGTAGCTCCTCTTTGACAAATAAAGTTTGATGCATTTGCAGCAGAGAAACTTTTTCTCTGTATCACCCATATAAAATATATATCAACCCTGTTGGTAGAAAACTTCTGGGCCTGTGTAAATCTTTTTGTTCATGGATGAAGCTTTGGTTGTTATGTTCGGTAGATTTTTAATGTTTTTAAAAAGTCTCTTCTCAACAAGGCTACATTTACTTGATTAAGAATAGCGGTCGACTCGATATATCGGCCGATATTTGGCCTTTTTAAAATATCGCCATCGGGCGATACAGTTTTTTGATTGGCCGTTGTGTTGGAAGCGGACTTTCATTTTGTTGGGCGGCGCTGGTGTCGAAGAGAACGGCAGCCTCTGATACAGCGCTCCCTCGCATTCTCTGTCTTTAGTAGTTTACGATCTCTGTTGGTCATATCTAATACTTTGTTAGACAGAACTGGTAAACAAAAAGTAATTGGTTGTGGAAAAAGTAGTGTTTGCTTTTATATTATATGTAACGGAAAAGATTCAAACAATCAGGCTAAAGTAGTGTTGTCAAAAATATCGTTATTTCGATAAATATCGATATTGAAATATCTTACAGATACCAATACCAATTTCCCGAAGTATCAATACTAGCCAAGCGGTCACTTTCACTTCTCTCCAAAGGCGCCATTTATAATGTAAGAAAAGATTCTAATTGAAATAAATGCTGTTCTTTTGACCTGTCTATTCATCAAAAATTTCTGAAAGAAAAATTACACAACTGTTTTCAACATTGAAAATAATAACGTTTTTTGAGCATAAAATCAGCTTATTAGAATGATTTCAGAGGGATCATGTGACACTGAAGACTTGAGTAATGTTGCTGAAAATTCAGCTTTTATTAGAGGACTAAATTACTTTAAAATATATTGAAATAGAAAACAGTCAGTTTAAATTGTCATAATATTTCACAATATTACTTTTTATTTTATTTTTTTTTTTTATAAATGTAGCCTTGGTGAGCAGAAGAGACTACTTTTAAAAACATTAAAAATCTACCATCTAAAACTTTTGACCAGAAGTCTATGTAAAGCATATTTCTATCTTCATATATATATAAAAACCTGTGAGACTGGATACCAGCACAAGGGGTGGGAGTAAACTATTTCACCACAACTAAAATATGTGACTATTGGGGGAAAAGACAGCCTGTCATGTCCTCATTGACCAATAGCAGAGAAGAGGCAGAGCTTAAAGGGGTGAGTCACACGACTCGGCTACTGATCCAGGCCTGTGACTCACCAGCACTCTGGTGCAAAGTGACCTACATCGTAGTCTCACATGAGTGTGTGCTTTTCATCCAGCATGCTCCCTCTATCTCTCTGTGCCCAGCAGCACTGTCCCATTACCATAATGGTTTTGGTAATGATGAGGCCTTGATTCATTTGTATCCATCCCCCTCTTACTGGTTTAACTTTGAATAACACAAAGAAATGGGGCTCATTTTTTATTGAGAGTGTGTTGGGTAAGTATAGGGAGGCTTAATAGTTGTACCAGGATCCGCTTTCCCCAGAGAGCTACCTGCCAACGCTGAGAGGTATGCAGCGTTTTCCTTTCATGCTCTGCCCTATTTTTCCTCTCTTTCTCACACACGCTCTCTATCTGTCTTGCTTTCTCACACATATAACTCAAAATCTTACCTCTATTTTTCATATTTAGACACACACCCACAAGCTCAAAAGACTCGCACTACAGTATTTTTCGCACTCTGTGTGCAGTAACATTATTGTCTGCCTAAACGTGGTCCACTGCAGAGCGCTCCAATTGCTGACTCTAGCCTGATTTGACATGTCTTGTGAAATGTCAGTATATGCTAAAACTGTACTCCTAAGTGAAATAATATACATACGTCATGTGAAGAATATGGTAGTGTAATATAGTATGTGGATTAAAGGGACACTCCACCCATTTGCATTAAGCTTTCCATTGTTCGAAACCCAGTTATACTATTGAATGGTCGTGCAATTTCTCTCTTATTTTCCCCTGAGACGAGCGAAATCTGCTATTTACCTTTTCACTTCCTCCGCCAATGACACAAAAATAATCATTTTACGTCATTGTTGGAGGAAGTGAAGGGGGGGGGGGATTTCTGTAAAGACTACAAGCACTAGATCCCACCTTTCAAACCCGCCCATAGGGGGCTGGACCTAATGCGCTAACAGACCAATCACAGATCAGTGCCAGTGCGTTTGATTTCACTGGCAGAAACTTTTTGAAAATATGGACGAAGGTACTGATTACGCAGACGGATGCATTATGGAGGATTGGGTATTACACACAGTGTCAGCCATCTTTTTTGGAAGCTAAGCTAGCAGACTCTTGTTCTGTGCCGAGAAACTTTAGCGGTTACCATCCTCTTATTCTCGAACATGTCTGGCCGACAATGTCCGGGATTCAGTTTTGGCTTTCTACAGTAGCCATGCAATTATTTACATGTATAGCTTTTGTTTCAATCTAACTGAATTCATTCTGATTGGTGAATCTAAATGTAGTGTTTACATGAACACTAAACAAGTGATTGTTTGATGTGCATTTTAACACTTGTTAAGAAAATTCCCGCTCCACCGTGAGAGATACGAGACCAGTAACTTGCGTCTCACAGGTGTCGCTCATCGGTAATCACGGCACCAACCTTACGCCATTCACTCGCCCTCGTCCTGCTCGCCACAGTAAACATGATGAATGGCGAATGTAGATTAGAACACAAAAGCCGAATCCCCGGACGCTTTGGGCGAGTCTCGAAACACATTTTCGGGCAGACTCATCACGGAGACTCACTAGACTAGCTCTGACTTGTTTACCTACATCGCTGTTACTGGTAGGCATAGCCTCCTAGGGCAGTGAAGCAAGTGCATTCTGGGAGTTGTTGTCTTTCATCCACATAAGCCAAAAATACATTTTCTGGCTTTTCTCAGTCTAGAAAGCTCCAAATTCAAAAATAATTTCACATTTGTTCTACATAAATTACCCATTTTAAATTCATCATTTATCTTTCCAGAGGTGGAATGACCCTTTAATTCTTAGATGCATCGCGGTGCGGAGGTGGACGATTCTGATATTAGTAATTATTAATATTAGTAATTATTAATATTAAAAGTAAAATTTATGGAACATAAAAGCCGGTACTCTGAAGCATGGACGTGCAATTCCCAGACAGTCTGTGGTGTGCACATAACAGAGACGCGCAGATAAGAGACTCATGATGGCTGAGTGCGAAATTCGGACAGCACCCTCTTCGTTAAAAGTTAACCTATAGAAAATTGCCAATTTCATTGTGACCTATCTTGTATGAGAACTGCTGTCTGTATTGTTTAGTTTTCACATAAATTTTCTGTAAACAGATCTGTTATGTGTACGTTATACGTCGGTTTACTGTACTGCCCTCCACAGGCACAGTGTGTATCAGTGCAATGCCAGTTACATTTTGACTGCTCTCTGCAGATGTTCAAGTCATAACTCTTTTTATTTAGTTGAATATAAGAGTGACTTTGTATGTTACTAATTATTCAGAATATGCGTAAAGTCCACAAGCATTATTTTTGAGAGCTGCTGCTACAAGTATGCTTCTAGTACAGTCAGGCACACATTTATTTTTCATGTTGGTTCTTTGCAATGTTGGGAGTGTAACCTTAAAGTTGACTTGCCAAATCACTTCCAATATTTCCTATATTAATTTTATTAATACAACAAATGGAAGTAAATTCTTTATGGGTCATTATTATAAATACTTTGCTTTAAAAGTACCAAGTAGTCTCACAAAAAATGCATTGATAATCGTTTTAGCTTCGCATTGCAGCCCTCTGAATCAGTATTGAATTGTGGGGTGCCAAGAGATTCCCACCCCTTCTATCTAGGTTGACAACTTGCAAGGTTTTGGCACAGAGCCTATGTGTTGGCAGTTTTAATGTGGGATTTCACCATGGAAGTACGTGGGGTTGTCAAACAGCAAAAGAACACCTTGATAACTGATATTTTCCGTGTACACGGGGCGTCTCAGACAGGTGATGAAGCCAACCAGTTTCTAAAGCCTCACAGTGTTTAATTTAAGGTTACCCTGGGTCAAACCTCTGGGCATAATTAAACCTGATTTCAGCGCAAGGTTGTTCTCTAGAGCTACATGCCAACTCAAAAGCCATGACTAAGAGGCGTCGTCTCAGAGATGCAACAGAGTGCGTAATTAGAGCGTGCCACCTGATCACAGCTTCACAGGAAACCGCTCGTGCTACCAGTTCTGCTCTCATTCAGGGTTATTCGGGTTCAGGAATTAGCTTCAAACACTCAAACTTTCACTTGTATTAGAGTGGGGATCTCTCTGTTCAGCAGTTCAATTTTTAATTTGTGCTATTTATTATTAATCAGATCAAGTTTAAAGGAAGTTTGAGAAACTGTGGTATGGGCAAGAGAAGATGAAGGCATAGTTTCGCCCACCGCTGGAGTGTCTGCTGTCAGAAGAGCAGTTCTCATTGTCCTGGATCTGCTCTGAGCTCTGTCCCTGTTATGGAAAATGTGCCACTCATATCAGAGCTGTGCAGCAGAAAGAGGTCACACAGCGCTCTAGGGAACGAGTGAATGGCATACAAAAAGCGAGTGAGATTTGGTGAAAGGGAACAAGTGCAACAGTGAGAATAATTGTGGGAGAGAGATGAATTTTTTGACATCTAATAACAGTCTCACCTTCTCGAAGGTCTGGCGTTCATGAGAGCAGGATGTGTGATGCCAGCCGGTAGTTTTTCTCACTTCCTGTTCTCTCTTTGTGCGAAAATACAAACTGAAGTTCCATCTGTGAATGTTTTGCACTGAGATGCCACTTAGTGCCGTAAAAAAGAGAAGGAAAAGTTATTTTTATTGACTAAAACCTGCAGCTCATAATTTTGGATTTGGTTAAACTGCAAAGATTCAGAGAAATATAAGTTTTATTTATAGAAATTTAAATGAAATCAAAACATTCTTGTCGGCATTGCCTTTCGCCTTTTGTAAGGCAAAATAGTTGCCTTAAAGGACAATAATTAAAAAGCTTTTGTTACATTACATCTTTTTTCGTGTCATTCCTGTAAAATGTTTTGGGTTTTTTTATCCTGTGGTTAACTGGAAATGTCATTTAAAAGCATTGGTGACGAGGTGTAGTCTCATTATTTGAGGAATAAATTTGTAATTCTAAAGTTTCCTTTCATTGCACACTTCACATTTGTTAAATAAAACCGTTTAGCAGCTCCCTGAACACACTGCATTGAAGGTGGTTGTGTTAGTGTTTCATTGTGTGTTGGGAAGCGTGTTTGTGTTTGGGGGCACATTTGCTGTATGTGTGTGGAAAGAGATAAGAACTCTGACTCAGTGATGATGCCAGGTTGGGTATTTTTAGCTTTGACTGCTTTTTCTGAACACAGGAAATAGACGCACACGGTTGCCCACTGGCTCGGCAACAGTGCATGTGTGTGTGATGGAAGTGAGGCCTCGTTTTCACCTATATCACTCGAAATAAACAGATGTGCAGTATCAAAATTAACTTGCTGTTTTGCTGGTGTCGCCAGTTTTCTCATAGAGGGATTGTCTCATCATTCAGGCATTTGCATTTGTGAGGTTAAGGGCTGTGCTGTAGGTAGACAGTCTCACCCAGCACAGACAATGTTTCTGTTTAAAGTCCCTGTAAAGTCCAAAATTAAGTATGTGTTATGAGTTTGTCACACCACAGAATGTGTTATTAGCCACCCAGCCAAATTTAAATGATAAAAAAGCCAAGCAAATAAAATAAGCTATCAAAATCTTGAAAGAATTGTGGTGGTCCTCAGCTCTCCATCAAGGTGGCTTTAATCCACCTCTTCCTGATATGATTGTTTTTCGGAAATTTAAATAAGGACATCGATCTGTTTTGTAAGTGATGGCATCCAGTTAATATGCATTCCCGTGACAAAGGCATATGTAGCTACTAGCAAACTGTAGACTGTTGTGACTAATAGTACTGACAATTAACTCGCGATTGAGCGTGAAGTCGATGTGAATGTGCTCTAGTTATATTGTTAGAGAAGGGGCCAGGAGCTCAGGGGCTCCAGTGCGTCATCAAGCCACTATTTTAGTCACGCCCCAAAAATCCTGAACACAGCAATGGTGCAAAACTGTTTAACAGTCTAACTCCACAATTCAGTACTTCAGTCTTTGTAATGTGTTTTATCTATATATTTCTAACATTTAAAATGTTTAGAGTTTTTATTTATTTATTTTTTAGAATTGACTTTTAAGGTTTGATTTAAATTTCTGACTCACTGGATTAGTGTAAAGCAGACCTTGCTGTCTTTCTCTACCACATAGCTGTTACAGATTGCTTTATCAAGAGATAACACATAAGTTTAAAGTTGTAATATTTCACAATATTACAGTTTTTTTTTTTTTTTTTTAGTTTTACCTTTACTTTTTGAAGCCTATGACTACTTGAATGATTTCCTAGAAAAAAGGCTTGTTTTTTATATGATGACATTACAACATTAACTGCTTAAACCTTTTAAATAAAGAGTTAAGTAGGGCCCTATGATTTCCGCGATAACGGAATCTCTGAATTGGCCAATTAGCGCGAAATCTAGTGTTAACGTGGAATTTCGTGGATTTTTACATATTTGGTTTGAAATTCTGTTTTTGTGTGGGAGATGAACGCATGTCTGGTGAAAATGCAGACCAGGGGAAGCAAATCTGGGCGACACAAACCCCTCAACCCGTCATTTCAGCTCCAATGACGAAATCAAAACAATAAAAGCATGGCGAAGCGGCTCGCCATGGCTCTCTTGTCGTCGGCAAGAAGTTAAGAAACTCGGCGCTATAAGCCGTCAGTGCCGAGTCGAGCAGTTCACACGTGACTTATGCAGTGTTTCCCACACATTGACTAATTCGCCGCCACATACTGCGTTTCGGTTTTTAACACTATTTAAAACACGCAGCGTATTCTTTCAGTTGTATTTCCCCGCTCTCTCTGTCTCTACACACACACAACGTGCACACTGCGTCTGTCTACGAGGCGCCAGACTGGACAAAAGCGAAGCGAACTCCGTGAGAGACAGAGTGTGACTTTATTTAAACTTATATAAACGAATATAATTTATATTAAATTCTTAATTTATTTGTATCAAATCATTAACTTTCAAAGCATACTCAACACCTGACACCTGAATCTTTGTGTAACTCAGATTTTGACAGACCTGAACTGCACCTGCATAGTAGCATGCTTCCCTTCACTTGCAGTATATCTCTTCTTATTTTCCTCTACGGCATACATTTGTGAGGCAGTGGGAGCAGAGGACGGCAGGACACATGAGGGTTGCGGCGTAAATGTGTTTGTACATTTATGGTTTGAAAATATGCCGGCGCTATTATCACCACCATGCAGAGTCGATAATTTACATGTGGGCATATTCATACAGGGGTAACATCAGTGATGTGAAGAATTTCAGCTATTCAAAATACAGTATCCTTGTTGTCGTTTTGTGCCCTTGACGTGGAGAGGGCATACTCTGTCATCATGTGTTCCCTTCATATCCTGCTGTTTAAATTGCATTGTTTTGTGAGTTCTTGGCCATGGCAGTCCATTGACAGTGCCATGTGGCTCAGGCGCCCCCTCCACTCAAGCACAGCGTGTGGTTTCTCCCTCCACACCCAGCTGGCTGTCATGACTTTATTAATTAAGGCTGGCACTCGTCCCAGTTGGTAGCAACTGAAACCAGGAAGAAAGCAGAGTGAGTGTTTAAGGAGAGAGCGGCACCAGCCTATCTGTCTGCTCCAACCAGGAATGGAGACGTCCTCCTGACAAGCATGACCTTTACTGCTCATCTTGTGTGCGTGTTCCCTCACTGAGCCTTCCTGGGGAACGAAGGGATCTTTTGAAGGTCTCGCAGACTGTTACTAAAAGACAAAACACTTATCGTGTGTGTTTTTATTTTACACTTATTTTTTATATAAACAAACCTTGTGTTAGGAAATTATGGCACATTGAGTTAAACTAAAGGTCTCTGTTCCCTTGCAGCTGTGGAGACCCAGAGCACAAGCTCGGAGGAGATCGTACCCAGCCCACCCTCTCCACCCCCTCCCCCACGGATCTACAAACCTTGTTTCGTCTGCCAGGACAAGTCCTCAGGCTACCACTATGGAGTCAGCGCATGTGAAGGGTGCAAGGTAAGAATCCATTCCATCTTGGTTTGCAGGATTGAGCTGCAAACCCTAAAATGTTTTTGGACTCTAAAGTCACATTTGTCTAAGGGGATGTTTACACCTGGCCACTTCATGCGTTTTCTGTGATCAGATAGCTATCCAATCGTGAAAAGACCTGGTGTAAATGCCCTACAAAAAGCTTTCGAGAACGCTCAAACCACTTCAGGAGGTGGTCTGGGCTGCATTCCAGATGAAACTTGACAAGTGTAAATGCATCTGGTTCTTGAAACCACATATGTCAATTTTTCGGATTTATTTCAGTTTTGCAAAAACACATTTATGTGACCAGGTGTAAATGGAATCGTTTTGATAAATTGGATAGCTATCTGATCTGAGAAAACACATGAACTGGCCAGGTGTAAACAGCCCCTAAATAAGACTTCCAATATCAGCTACAAACAAATACCACAAGATATATGACCTATCAGGTCATTTATATTTATTTATTTATTTATTAAAGTCACACTTGTTTTTGGTATTTTTATGCAAGAACTTGTCCGGAGTTTTACATCAGTCAATGACGCGTTCAGAGACCGTGAGCTGCATTGCATGCGCAATTGAAATGGTGGCTACAAAAATCCCTTGCGTTAATTTTAGGGATGCACTAATATGAACATTTGGGCCAAAACCGATAATTATTTACATTTGAAAGCCAAAAGCCGATAACCAATATATTGGCAGAATCATTTTAAATTCTAATTTTGATATACTTTGAGAGCCTGCATACATAAACAAAAGGCTCACCATTAAAATCCATGTCTCAAACACTTAACATAAATCAAACATGTACAATAATACTGTAGCTAGTTTGAATCAGTGTAAGATTCCTTAACTTTTAGAATTCATTTTACACTCCTTGATAACATCAAAAAAGATCATTTATCAGCCGATATCGATATGTGGTCGATATATTGTGCATCCCTAGTTAATTTGGCTCATGAAGACAATTGGCTTTATGCCCAGCTGCACTACTTCCTGAACTTCAGCCAGCTCCTTGTTTCCTGTCTGCCATTATTGGCCAAATTGATTAATCCAGGTGTGTCTGTGATTATTGTTGCCATGAGTACTGAGGTCAGGCACACCTGAATTAATCAATTTGGCCAATAATGGCAGAAAGGAAACAAGGAGCTGGCTAAAGTTCAGGAAGTAGTGCAGCTGATCATGAAGCCAATTGGAAGGACAAATGTCTGGACTGTGAATCAAATCTTCTGACACTGCCAGAATTTTGCCACTGGCATTATAACATCATGATGCTTGAATAGTTGGTTTTATAACTCAACTAAATATTTTGATTTTTTTGATTGAAAATGGTTGCTTAGGATCTTTTTACAAAATACCTTTCCAAATTTTTGTGGTTCTGTCATCCCATGTTGCTATAGTGCTGCCACCGGTGACATCCTTTTTGGGGGAGTAGACTATCGGCTCAGCTGTGAATTCCAACCTTTTTTTTTTTCTTTGCTACTTAATAATTGAAAACTAGTCGTGTATACATTTCTATGATCTACGCAGTGTCTCCCTGATAAAGAGAAATACAGGGGTTTAGAGTTGAACGATGATAGTTACAAAGCTCCCCTATCTGAGCGCAGCCGCAGGGAAGCGTGGGTGGAGAGCTCCATGTGCGCACGAACACACAGCGGTGCTTGCTGAGAAAATAAACATAACTTCATTAAATTTGCATGTGCTGTCTTCTCCATTTCTCATTGCTATTGAATGTTAGGAGGACATATCAGCATTTGTCTTTTCCTTCAAAAAGCACCCATCACTCTCCCCTCGCCCCTACAGCCTTGTCTGTTTTGAGATGAACAAAGAGCATTTGAGTTATATGTTCTTAAAAGGGTGGTATAATGCCCTTTTCACAAGATGTAAAATAAGTCTTTGATGTCCCCAGAGTGTGTATGTGAAATATTTGCTCAAAATACCCCCAGATATTTTTTTAGAATACGGTTATTTCGAATCCTTGATTCTCATTGGTCAATAGCTGTGCTTTATTCATGATAAAATCTCGGCTATGACCCAACAGCTCTATTTATCACTGCGCAACACTGCAGTTCCTATGTTGTTTTTATTTGAGATTTCATGCATATTACACATTGGAACTTGAGGCAAGTGCTTGTATCGTGAATAAGTAACGGCTGAATGGGTTGCAGGCACTCCGCTTTGCATCATGCCTAACAACGCCCTTCAGCCGTTACTTATTCACGATACAGCACAGCCTCTTGTACCTTATTGCTTGCATATAGCATGTTGTCACTTTTTAAAAAACGCACTGTTTTTGTGTGTCCCTTTAAATGCAAATGGTCTGCTGCTCCCATCACAGAGGGCGGAGCTTCAACAGCTTGTGTTCTTTTACCTCACGCAGACATGCACTGAAAATTTCCAAAACTTTTAGCCTATTATGTTCAAACCGGAGTCAGACAAAGATGGAGAGACTCAAGAACAAGTTTCAACATGTAGCATGCAACTGGACCTTTCTGATTAGTTAGTTGTAGAATTTATTCAGCTGATGTGGAGTTAACTATCTTGTCATTGATTAGCATATGTCATGATAATCTATAAATTTTGTTCAGGGGTGGGGATTATGTAAATGTTAGGGTTAGTGATTCGTGGTTGACTGATATTGCCGATGCCATCTAAACATTGGGATGTCGTCCATCGGCCCAACCCTAATAGGCATCTATGGATGAGTCGGACAGACTAGTATTAGTAACCAGTATGAGCTGTGACTGTCACACTGGTCCGTAAAAGAAATCCTGCAATGGTCCACCTGAGGTGTTTGTCAGTCAGTGTGTGCAAGAATGAGTTTTTGGTACATTAGCTGTGCTCTAAACACTAGTGAGCTTCCTACTGCTTGGCATACTAGTAACTGGACATTTCTGATTAGTTAGTTGAGGAATTTATTCAGCTGATGTGGAGTTAACTATCTTGTCATTGATTTAGCATATTCTGTCATGATAATCTATATATTTTTGTTCTGGGGGTGGGGATTATGTAAATGTTACGGTTAGTGATTCGTAGTTGACTAATATTGCTGATAATCAGTGTGTGCAAGAAGGATCAACCTTTGAGTTTTTGGTACATTAGCTGTGCTCTAAACCCTAGTGAGCTGCCTGCTGCTTAGCATACTAGTTAAAGGGTTAGTTCACCCAAAAATTTGTCAGTAATTACTCGCCCTCATGTTGTTTCAACCCGTAAGTCTTGTTCATCTTTGGAACACAAATTAGGATATTTTTGATGAAATCTGAGAGCTGCATCACTTCTCCATAGGCTGCTAGGTAATAGGTGGTTTGCAGTCATGTGATTGTGTTGACGCGCGGAATGCAGATGAGGACAAGGAGTGAAGAGCGCAATGGACGAGATGGAGGAAAATTCCGTACTGTACTACTTTAGACACTGTTACAAGAGAATTATAAAAACAGAAAATCTAAACATATGTTGGACGTGACCCTTACGTTATGAAGAGGACCGATTTTTAACTGAATTGAGAGATTTGCCTGCCATCGAGGCTGTAGATATCAGCAACTAACTCGTCTTACAGACATACTTTGACTTTACAAAGTTCGGAAACTGGTACGTTACACAAACAGTCACATAAGTGTATTTAAACACCAGAATAATGTAATTATAAGCCACAAATAATGTATTAACTCACATTTGATGAAGTAATCACTACACACACACAGGCATTTTCCCATTCGGCTCCTCCTGACCACAGACGTAGGTTTGCAAGGCATTTTTCCCAGTGTTTTTCTGTCAATTTCTTGTATTTTCCCCTTATGAACAACAATTTTGGCACACGATAAAAATTCCTCGTGGTTTGATGGATTTAAGCAACCATAAACGACGCAAAAACAAAGGCATTTTAGGTTTGTTGTAGTGCTTCCTAAATATAGAAAGTCACTTCCTGCCCTCCATCTGCATTTCGCACCATGGCAACGCAGTGGCGTGACGTCATATGAAAACAAGCTATTGATATCTGCCAGCCCAGAAAAGTTATTGAAGACATTGTTAAATTAGTCCAGAGTGACTACAGTGGCTCAACCTTAAGTTTATCAGAGCGGTGAGAATACTTTTTGTGCGCAACAAACAAAAAAAGACTTTATTCAACCATCTCTCTCTTCCATGTCATTCTCCTAAGCTGTCGACGTAGTGTAACAGCGCAGCGCTTTTGGGTTGTACGTCAGAATGTAGGCACACTATTGGCCAGCATCATGCATGACCAGCATCGGCCAATAGTGAGCCTACGATCTGACAAAGCTACAAAGCACAAATGCTATCATACACATGACTGCTTATTCACACCAAAACAGACAGATCTTATTTTGATCTCATGGTCTCTTCAGTCTAAATCCATTGGAAATAGAGTACACACTTGATACAAATACACGGCTGCTCCTCTATAGTCTCAGAGCGCCTGGGGGTTTATACTCGTGTCCAGGATTAGTGGAGACACTAAAGAGGCTTAGCGCTCCTGCCAAGAGGAGCCACAGCAGACCTCAAACCATTTCCTTCCTGCCCTCCTCTGTCACATTCCACTCACAGGATCTCCCCGGCAGGTCAACACTGAGTCAATCTAGGGTTCGCAGAGGTTAGGTGATGCCTCAGCGAGAGATTAGGATCACAGATCAGCCCTGCATCTTTAATGTCCTTTAACTCATCCAAGTCTGCTTTTACTTTTTGTTATAGTAACAATGCTTGCTTGTATCAATTATCAGCCAATTTCAATAATTTTGTCAATAATATATATATATATATATATATATATATATATATATATATATATATATATATATAGTGTGTATGTATCAATTCTTATTCATTCTTTAGTGTTTTCTTGAAATAACTACATTTGAGAAGTGAAGCAGTGTTTACTGAATTGAAATATTTTACACTTAAATGTTTACCATTTAAAAGTTTGGGGTTGGTAAGATTTTTTGTTTTTGTTTTTTTAAAGTCAGTCTAATGCAGGCTTATGTTATATAAATTAATTATTTCACAAGATTGCTTTTTACCCCAGTAGTTTAGATAATATCCATTTTAATATTTTAAAATATAATTTATTTGTGTTATGGGAAAGCTGAGTTTTCGGCAGCCCATTGCTTCAGTCTGGATCTGTCCGCTTGCTTTCCCGGTCCACTGCTGCAGCCCTAATCCAGTGGAATTACCCAGCTGCCCCTCTCTTGCCAGTGCATTCTTCACACCTTGTGATGATATTGAGCTTCATTCCTGTGGCTTTCAGGCCAGACCAACAGCGGCACAGAGCAGAGCGAGTGAAGCAGGATGAGGAAAAGAGGCCTTTTGATTGTGGACCGGTGTGACTTTTGTCATGGGTTTGTTATGAATGAATCAGCTCTCCAGGTGAGACAGCAGGCACTTATCCAAAGGGTACCGTCGGCCAGGATCAATGAGACATTTGGCTGCTATTGATCTAAACCTGTTTTGTGAGAAAGTGTAGAGCTCTTATGCTTTAATTTGGCAGATTTTTATATATATAATATATATCTATATATATATATATATATATATATATATATAGCCCATGCAAAGTTGATTTGAATACTATTTCTACAGTTGTGAGAAGTTTCTGCAGTATTTTATTATGTGAGTGGTCTAGTTTTGAAATTCAAACTCCTTTTTTTAATTTGTACAGGTAAATTTAAATGGGTTTACTGTGAAAGAAAAGGTGCAAGAAGCAGCATACAACTTCATACAGTAGCATCTGACTTGCCGATACTGGTTCAGATTGAAGCGTTTCATCTGCATCTATCACAATGACCTCTAGAAGATTAGAGCTGGGATGAATAAAACATGGCCATTGAAGGAGAGCTCCTATGCAGGGAGTTCAGGCCTCTGGGCAGCGCATTAGAAAACCATTTCGGTTCGTTCACTTCGAGCACACGTTCTGTCACACATCTGCCATGCTCACCTTTTCCTTTATTACTTTTTCATATCCAGAACCGAGTGTGAGAGGGACACGTCCTTTCAGCATGCGGGACATGTCCTTGGACACGCGGAAATGACATGAGTGTTTTTAGATGGCAGCCACTGGACAGACCTGTCAAAAGCACACACACACTAAAAGCTTCCCTGGCTACCCTGACTGATATGTTGAAGGCTTTTCCACTAAAAGCCTTGGGGATTATTGTTTTTAAACCAGAGAGGGAGGATGTTTTTGCTGTAGACTATATTTTGTAGACTATATTGCTGTAGAGTATGCATTCTATATGCTACAGTTCATGCATAGATATCAACACTTAATCTTAAAAAAACAGTCATATCACAATGTATAGCTTTTATACACTTACATATAACAATATTATTTATTGTAAAATTGAATGATTCTATGCATACTCATTTTTCATATTTTACATTTACCTGTCATTTAATGGCTAAATAATTTAATAATTTAAAAAGAACTTTTAGCAGTCTATGTATAATTTTTCTAAATAGCATTTTTTCTTAAAATAGCATTTTAATTGTCCATTTATCAGTTATCAGCCATAGTTTGAAGATTGAAATAATCGGCTCATTGGTATCAGCTATAATTTTAGTATTATGTGACCCCATTAACATGTGGATGTGGCTTATCCAATTGTATTTTAGATCAGAAACAATCTGTTATAAAATACCCTGTTTGTCCGGTATAAATCTGCATTATGAAAGAGTGACTCTTATTTCTCTAATGGAGCCCCGCTGAAGCATTGAACCCACGTTCTGTTCATGCTCGGCTCAGTCAGTGAATCTTGCACAGAGAGCGCCACTAATACCCACGTGCCCAGTGGCAGTCACGAGTGAAGCTTTTCACGGTTTAATCCTCTGCCAGAGAGCCGTGGTCGCAGCACAGCAGCTGAAAGCCCTTGCACAAGCCTACACAGTCACTGTTTGACATCTGCTTTCTCGTATGTGGCTTCAGCTGCATCTTTCCTGCTTCTGCTGTGTACGTTCATGACCTCAGTCTGACTTTCTGTCCTCGAGAGTCTGACCAAGCAGTAATTAAGATCAGAAGAATAAAGTGAAGTTCTGATTTGCATCCCTCGACTTGAGTCTATGTGGGTTAAGCTCTGCTGGTTGTTAGCCAATGGGAACCTCTGGGCACTTGAACTGGAAGATAATACCCAGCAGCCATAATACTACCAAATCTAAACCAAGCTCAGCCTGCCATTATCAAGGTGTGTGTGCGAGTGAGTGAGTGAGAGCTGTATCTATGCCACGGTTGTTTATGTTTGTGTATAGCGCATAATGTGAATATATGAATATCTGGTGAATCATTAGTGACTTTATATAACTGTTCCGCTTCAGTCTTGCTTGCATGTATCATTTGTAAATCTTCCAGCCATAGTAAACCGCCGTTCTTGCTTCTCTCCTCAGGGCTTTTTTCGAAGGAGCATTCAGAAGAACATGGTGTACACCTGCCACAGAGAGAAGAGCTGTATCATCAACAAGGTCACGCGGAACCGCTGCCAGTACTGCCGACTGCAGAAATGCCTGGAAGTAGGCATGTCTAAAGAATGTAAGCGCCTTTGTTACTTTAGTACATTCACTAAAAATCCAAAAATTGGTAACAATGATCGTCCCTTTGTGAGAGACACTTCCTAAATATAAAGGCCTCTATACTAGCCTGGGAAAACCCAGACAACTTCTGGAAAATTTAGATTTGCTCGGAAAGTTAGTCTGGCAACGAGCTCATTCAAGCCCATTTCCAGTCCGCAGAAATCGCGGCACCAATCAGAAACGTTGGGGCGGGCTTTACACGATGACAGCAGCGCTGGGATTTTGAAGCAGATTTTGTAGCCTTCATTACAAAGATGGATGCTGCCGTCGAACATTACTCGCTCAAATCACCTATCGCGTCTGTTTTTAAGCGTTTCGAATGTTTTCTTTTTGTTAAAAACCGAGCAAAGAACAACACTCTAAAATGATTCTCCGCATACGTCATCGCCTTCATCGCTCTGATTGGTTTTAGGACCCAAGCGATCCGATTGGTTCAAAGCTAGTTTTATGGGTAATCGCTTTAGTGCCTGGTTACAAATTAGAGAAAATCACTTTATTATAAGAGACGTTTGAAGTACGTTATAACGAGTCATTAATGTATTTTAGCTTGTATGTTTCATATACTAGTATATAACCGAAGCTGTAGATTGTAAATTTAAACATTTCTCGTTCTTAGTGTTTTTTAGTTAGCTTACATAGTAGATAAAAGATAGATAGTACTTAGATTGTAAATAAACCACATATTTGAGCATTAAACAACTACATTCTTGACTTAAAAACTGTTAAATACATTTCATGACACAATAACATTAATGTTTTTAAGTTTACGCGGACTTTCTCCTCTGCTGTTGATGCAACCTACTACGAAAAGCGCTAAACAAAATAAACGTATTACTTGATGGCAACAAACTGCTTTTATCAACATATAGCGAGAATATATTTAGATCAGGCATACTACTTGCATACTATGGGTGCTAAGGTGGGACCTATCTCTTCGGGGGACTCATCTCTTCACCACACCGGTCTGGGGCGGGAAGATTATGTAGTGATGTTGAACTGCGTGCGACTGCTCTTCCTAGCCTGCGTGTTTGTTTTGAGTTTTGTTTGGAGGAGATTCAAGCTTTTCTGCTTTTGTGTGCGATTGGTTTACTAACGAGGTAATTAACAAAATGGCAGAAAAGAGACGAGCACCAAAAGTGTATTCAGAAAGCTAGTAATGCTAGATATAAAAGTCAGACGTTTGTTATCAGCGGACATTGACCATGAGTTGGATGGGACGAACGCGTGCCTTTGGCCAGAAAGAATAGCGTGGTAAGAACCAATCAGCATGTTCATAACAAAGTCCCACCCCGAACGTTCCTGAACTCTGAAAAAGTACTACGTCACCAGCAGGGACTTTCTGGGGGGGGATTTTTACCCGGAACTTCATTTAGACCCTAGTTCCTGCGTGTAAACAGACGGAGTACCACCCCAAAGTTCCTAGTTTCTGGGGAAAGTTCCTGTGGTGGAAACGCGGCTTAAGATGAAAATTTCCATGGACCCCCTTCCTCAGGCCCCTTTTATTGTTTCTTATTATATGTATACATTACACATTATGATGCATTATATCCTAGTTCCTTGTTAGTCATGTCCTTGTGCATTTGTGCTAGGACAATAAATAAATATCATGAGTATCAACTAAAGCTAATAAATCAAAGCTAAGGTTTAAAGCGAGTATTAAAACATATAGTCAGTCGTACAGTAGCTTATTATTATTTTTTTTTTCTGATGTATTTGTCACAATGGGACTTTTATTTTACCCTTTAATTGGATTTAGTTGCTTTTGCCTTTAATACAAAAAATGTGGGTTTATGTATTTTAGTTCTGTTATTTGCATGCTAAAATGTACACTCCTTCTGCGCAGCACTGAAATGTAGTTTGCCGTTTCAGTCAGAGCAAAATGAAATCTCTGCCCTAGATTTGTTATTTTACATATTTCATTTTTCCCGCACCGATATGATGGTGCGCTCTTGTCATCATAAAGTTGTTTTCAAGCAGGTTTCGTCTTTCGCACATGCTCGTGAAAGATTACCTCCCTGCGTTAATAGTTCTTTAATGGCTCCATTAGATTGTGTTTTCTGAGCCCACGCTGGCACCCAGCTCCCTCTGGAGAAATGAATATGTGGCTGTGGGGAGAAGTGAGTGAGAATCATCCTTAACCACCCCTCTCGCTCGCTCTCTCGCTCCCCCAGTGTGCGTGTGGAGGAGGGAGAGGAGTTATCTTTAGACAAAGGAAGGAGTCCTAACCAAAAACAGCAAAAAAAACATGAGATAAAGGAGTGATTGAGGCTCTGAGTACAAGAAAAAGAGAAAGATTGTGAGGTTCCAGGAAAATGGAAAGAGGGAAGGCGGGAGGAATGCAGGCGCAGAGGGAGAGCCCGTTTAAGGCAGCCTGATATTTGTCATGTGACATGATTAGATTAGGTTGGATTTTAGTGAAAGCAGAGGTCATTTGTCACAGTTATTAACAACCACCAACATTTATTTCTCATCACTGCTCACCATCAGCACATCTATGTGTGTGTGGGATGAAACACAAAGAGTGTGTTTACGTGCACATTCTTATATTGATTATTTTTTACATTGAAGTTTGCTGTTCTTCAATGTCATTTTCTCCTCCAAGTTTAATGTGCAGAAACAACTAAGTAAACAAGAGGTTTAGTTTCTTGAAAATTGTAAAACTGAGACACTATCCATCCAGACCAGCTTGACACAGTGATGTTAATTTAACCCATGGTGTGAGATTGAGGTGAGACTAGATTTGATCAGGAGCACCAGTGGGACACTATGGCGGCGCAGAAATGACACTGTTGATCATAACTTTATTCGATCAAAAACATATTGTGGAATATTATTACAATTTAAGATAAGTGTTTTCTATTGTAACATTTTAAAATGTAATTCATTTATGTGATGATAAAGCTAAATTGTCAGTGTCAAATGATACTTCAGAAAAGAAATCATTCTAATATAGTGACTTCAAAAAGCACATTTTTTGTGCGATTTTTGTGGAAACCGTGATTTTTTTTTTTTTTTACTATTATTATTATTATTTTATGAATTGAGCTAAAACTAAATAAAACTATTTTGTAACATGTCTTTACAGTCACTAATTATCAATTTAATGCATCCTAGCTGAAAAAAAGTATTCATTTATTTTTATTTTATTTGTCGCTTTTTAAACCTTACTGAACCTGAGTGGTAGTGTGGATGTAGCGATGTCTTAAGGCATCCACTCAGATGTATATTAGATGCATGTATAATAATGCCTGTGTTCACAGTGTGTATCTCTTCTCTATTATTGTGCTATTTACTCAGTATTTTAAGTGGCAGATATACCACTGTATACATGTTTCCAGTGTCACAAAGCGATAGGAAGAGCTCTGAGAGTAATATAATATCCTATGAATTTGTCCACTTTTTCTGCTTGTTTAGCAATTGAGACTCTCTTTACCTAAAGCTCTTTTTGAACTGTCACATCAAAGCACTCAGTTCTTGTTCAGCGCTCTCTTTCGCTCCAAAAAAAACTGCAAGGAATGTTTTTCTATATCCCTGTTGTTCATTTTCAACATATTTAAATCCCCATATATGTCCTCTTTGGTCTCCCACTTAATCCATCTCCTCTTTTATTCATTGTTGTTTTGAAGTAAATTAGCTGCCAAAATGATTGAATCACAAGAAGAATGTGGTTCTGAAGGAGATTTAACTATGCATGAGGAGCTGTTTTTATCAGGCAGAGAAAATAAACACTGGATTTTACTGCCACCTTGTGGCAGATGTTGTCATGTTTATTGTTATTTTTTTTATTATCATTTGTCACTTTAGATATAAAGCTTATTAATCCACATCCACAAATGTTTATGTAAGATATCTATTGGAGTGGTATACCAGGTGGTTTCAATACTGTTTTCATTTGTCTATGCAGCGGTTCGAAATGACCGGAACAAGAGGAAGAAAGACGAGAAGAAGCAGGAGTGTTCAGAGAGTTACGTCTTAAGTCCTGATACAGAGCAGATGATCGAGCGGGTGAGGAAGGCCCATCAGGAAACCTTCCCCTCCCTCTGTCAGCTTGGCAAATACACCACGGTAAGTCTGAGGCAGAGCAGCTCTTAGTGGTGGTGACGTCCTTAACCAGAGGGGGTTGTGGGAAATGAATCATGATCTCAGTTATTAAACCAACTAAACATTGTCTCTGTCTTGTTCTTGAGCAGAACAACAGTTCAGACCAGAGGGTCGCTCTGGACGTCGACCTGTGGGACAAGTTCAGCGAACTTTCTACCAAATGCATCATTAAAACGGTCGAGTTTGCCAAGCAGCTGCCCGGCTTCACCACGCTCACTATCGCAGATCAGATCACTCTCTTAAAGGCCGCCTGTCTTGACATCCTGGTGAGTGCACGACACACTCTCACATGTGTTCTTCAATCCAGAGTCTGTTCTCACACCTTATGTGAGACACCAGTGTGTAGGTTCGAGCGCTCATCTGTGCGTCTTAAATTGCTTCCTCAGATTCTGCGAATATGTACACGCTACACACCGGATCAGGACACCATGACATTTTCAGATGGTCTGACACTGAATCGCACGCAGATGCACAACGCCGGCTTCGGTCCACTGACAGATCTGGTATTCGCTTTTGCCAACCAGCTCCTGCCTCTGGAGATGGACGATGCAGAGACTGGGCTTCTCAGTGCCATCTGTCTGCTGTGTGGAGGTACTGCAGATTTTTTTCAGATTAGATGCTCTTTTTTGGTCTGTGTATGTTGTCTTGAGTTTTCCATGCAGTCAGTCAGAAATCACACAACATTGACTTATACAGCTTATTAGCTGTATTTTTTTGTGGTTGTATTTAGCCATTCCTGGTACTTTTACTTGTATAGAAAGTGTAAAGACCTAAAAAATTAAACTACTGTAAATAAGAGGAACTTACAGCTATGGATGCAGAGTATATTTGCCTCATAACTTTTGTCAAACAATATTGGCTTTTGTTTGTTTGTTCTGATTTAATATTGGACTATTTAATTACAAAAAATAAATAAATATAGGTAATTCTAGATCTATCTGCAATTCTAATTTCTATTTATTTAAATAAAACAAATGGTCATTTCAGTGTTAAAATAAACAAATATTTAAATTGCCCCGTAACTGTGTTTCATTGTTGTTTTTATTTAATATTGGGGCTGTCGAATGATTAATCGTGATTAATCGCATCCAAAATAAAAGTTATTGTTTACATAATATATGTGGGTGCACTGTGTATAATTATTTATATATATATTATATATATATATATATATATATATATATATATATATATATGTATATGTATTAGTGCTGACAAACAATTAAAATATTTAATCACGATTAATCGCATTAATGTCATAGTTAACTCGCGATTAATCGCACATTTTTATCTATTCTATATATCTTTTGATTTCTTTTGATTTTTTTTTGTTACATTATTTTTTCTCGTTTTAATGCTCTTATCAACATTGAAAAGTGGATTGGCTTGTTTAGTGCAAATGTTTTTTATTATTAGGAATAGTGGAAAACATTGGAATAATGTTAAATTTCACACTATATAAATAATCTCTCACACAATGTAACACTGTCTACCAATAAAAGGGTGAAAAAATACTGACAGGTCCTAATATTGACGAGGGGTGGAGAATTGCACATCAGCTGTGTGTGTGCTTGGCCATCATCAAGTGGTGTTTCAGACTGGACGTGCTGCGATGATGACAGCTCAGTTCACAACGACAAAACACACAGATCACTTGATCTTGTCAATGGGACAGTTTGGCAACTTTTTAAAAGTAAACTTTCCAATTCAGAATCTTTAGGGCATCCATTTCGGTGTCTTGCGCACGTCATCCACTCAAAACGTAACGTTACTATTTGGCCGGCTCAAAAGCCCAGAACGAGTGTGTGCGGCACAAAACATCCTTGCGCTGCGCTCTGAAACCCATTCATTTCAATGGCTTGCGCCGCGCGAGGACGTTTTGTTGCTTCTTCGAACCAAAGAGCAAGCGGATCTAGCTAGACCGGAAACAAAACAACAGGCATGCCACAAACACACGTTTCGGCTTTGAGTGGATGACAAGCGCGAGACGGCGAAATGGATCAGGACGGGTTTGGCGTTAAATGGGTTTGGTTAGCGCCGTTAATAACGCGTTAAACTGACAGCCCTACATATATATATATATATATATATATATATATATATATATATATATATATATATATACACACACACACACACATGTTTGTATATATATTAAATATAAACATGTGTATATACTGTAATCATGTTTATACTGTATATAGATTTATATATAATATTATATATAAATACAAATATTTTATATATAAATAATATTTTTTCTTAAATATACATGCATGTGTGTGTGTGTGTGTGTATGTGTGTTTATACTGTGTGTGTGTGTGTATATATATATATATATATATATATATATATATATATATATATATATATATATATGCATACATACATACATACATACAGCTACACATTATGTGAACAATCTTAAACTTTATTTCACAGCCCTATTTAATATCAAACTGTTTATTAACCTTTTTTTATTATAAGTTTTTTTATAGATTTATCTGCCGTAATTATCTAATAAAGATATATATTTTTCCCATTTAGACATGACCGTTTGAATAATAGAATTTCAACATCGAGTTTCTCAAACTCATGAAATAGTTTTTCTGTGCCATCTCCTCAAATGTGTTTTAGATTTTTTTATATATTGGTGTCTACAAAACTTATATTTCCTGCTTGTGTGGTTCTTGGTTAGCTGTTTAAAAGTGATGTGCACTTGCGTTCAGATCGGGCAGGACCTGGAGCAGGCGGATAAGGTAGATGTGCTGCAGGAGCCGCTGCTGGAGGCCCTAAAGATCTACGTGAGAAAGAGGAGACCTCACAAACCACACATGTTCCCCAAGATGCTGATGAAGATCACAGACCTCAGGAGCATCAGCGCTAAAGGTTAGAAATTAGATTCACTGTCGCTCTTTGAAGATCAAGCTTGATCGGCCAGAATCCAATCTAACGTCTTCTTTCTCAATCAGGAGCGGAACGGGTAATAACGCTGAAGATGGAGATCCCCGGCTCCATGCCTCCACTCATTCAGGAGATGCTGGAGAATTCGGAGGGCCTGGAAGGAGGCAGTGGGGCGAGAGGAGGAGGAGGAGGAGGAGGAGCACCACCAGGAAGCTGCAGCCCCAGTCTGTCTCCCAGCTCGGCACACAGCAGCCCCTCAGCTCACTCCCCCTGACTCTCACCTCCAGACAGGGCTCCGTACGGAACCAGAAATAAACCAGAGCCAGAGACCCAAATTCCGGTAGACTTTGCACCGGACCCGAATTGAACCGTAAATCTGGCTGGCTTTCATTAGCTGAAGACCAATTGAGTCACACACGGGCCGAGCCTGAACAAAACTCACACCGTCCTTTAAACCCACTAGTGATTCAGTGACAAGCTTTTTACGTGGCGGTGGTTCAGAGGCGACAGCAGAACAAATGCCCTGTGTGTGTGCAGAAGCAGCTCTTTACTGTGTCTTCCCGGCTCTGCTCCCGTCACACAGACTGTGAAGGACTCGTCTGAGGGACCCGCTCTCCCGGCCTGTGACGTTCTTTTATAAACTTCAATCCCTTAACGCAAGCTAAAGGACATTAGGACGTCAAATGTCCGCAAGTCAGGGACATTTTGAACTTTCCAGCTGTTTTGATTCTGTTTCTTTGTTTTCTTACAAAAGATATATGAATATATGAAATCTATATTGACAGAAATATGAGATTTTTTTTGTCTTAGGTGGAATGCAGAACAATTCTTATCTTTTCTCTCACTTTTCTCAAGAGTTGAACACGATTATGAGTCGAACCCACTGTTGCGCTCACTCCAAGATTCACATCATGTTCGAGGGCACGTCGCACTAGCACTGAGAATGATGCGTGTACTTCAAGAGACGTGAAGTACGACGAGGTTAAAATGCAATTGATTTGGAGCTATATTAGACTTCAAAAGAATGATCAACATGGCAGTTTGTGGCAATGAAATGAAGTATGTAAACAAGCAGCTTGTGATTGATAGATGTGTATGAGATCTGTTTTAAAAGGAGCAGTAAATGCCTTCCTGTAGCTTTTTAATATTGTTTCTTAATTTACTTTTAATTTTGTAATTGTCAACTGTGGAATGACACGGATACCCCCTTCTACACAGTATTAGCAGCTTATAAAATAGAAAAGGAGATTTCCAAACATGAAGACTCACTAAGAACACAAGATGTATTTTCAGCTAAACGCTAATGTGAAAACCACCACATCATTTCACAAGTATTGAGAATGTTGTAACTGAGCATTTCACACGAAATTTTCTTTCTTTCTTCCTGCATCTCAATTTTGAAGCCATGTTAGTGGTAGGTTTGTGTTTCTAATCATCCGTCACATGTGCTGAGATGCTTGCGCCGTCTCTGTACCTTACAACATCACTGCCTCTGCTCTCCTGCAACAATCATTGAACACTCGTCAACAACAACACTGCCTCTGTGTGACAATCACTTTAAGTAATGTTCACAAACAACTCTGCCTCTGTAACACACTGATCCCTGCCATACATCTGGATTCATAGCATTCACTGATGCGTTTACACGTCTGAAACTTTATTAGGCCTAAAAAACCATCAAACAAGGTCTGAATTCACAATTACGAGCGTTGTTTAGAAATTTCATATTAAAATTAGACATTCTTGTATTGCCGTGATCATTTCTAAAAGATTATTCTTTCGTTTTAGTTGTTTTTTATTGCCAAAAGTGAAAACTATTTGGTTTTTAGACAAATAAAATCAATTTTACTCAACCTCAGTTTGTTCCAAACTTGGATGTTTTGAAACTACTACTTTTTTTCCATACTATGAAAGTCAACGGGGTCCAATGTGGATTTGATCTCCATTTGACGGTCATATAAACAAAGATGATTTATTCTTCAAAATATCTACACAAGAAAGAAATTTACAATGTCAATGACACAATTTTCCATTTTGGATGAAATGGACCAATAAAATGAAACGGCGTCTCTCGTGGGATCCAGTTATGGCGGATCAGTGTCAGCATGTCATTATTGTACCAGTTTACAACAGCTCTGCCTCTGCATCACTTCTGCTTAATTCGTCGCAAGAACTTATGGTCAGTGCTGTGGGTAGAAATGATTTCCTCTTTAACAAGTTAATCTGAGAGTGGGTGAGAACGGTTTCACTGCAACTATGCACAGAGCTCGAGTCTATTCACTTCTATCTACCTGTTGTGAAAATCACACGCCTCTTCCAGTTGCTCAGTACTGTCCATTTCATTTGATTCTGCATTAAGTCGCTGCCCAAAGGTTCATCACTATTGAGCCATACTGCGTCAGCGCGACGGCCTCTTTTCTCACTCAAAGGATGACAAACGGAGATCTACATGACGTACAGCACAAACCCTGTTCTGCTTTAACAGTTGTTATACAGTCAAACGCACAAAAATGTTTCTGTTGTGTCAGGTCCCTGGATGATAAGAGTAATGTTTAATAAAGATTTCTGTTTTGTGTGTGTTCGGACCATGGTGGGTTTTTATTTGTGATTTAATTTTTTGTGGTAAATTACAAAGCTGCCATATTTTAAATATTAACAACAAACTCAGAGTGTGACCACATCAACATTTGTGTGTGTGTGTGTGTGTGTGTTTAGATGTCTCACCTTAAAACAGTTATTTTCTTATTACATTACATTATTCATCATATTTGTGCATCGCTATACACTTCAAAATAAAGTTTTTTTATTGGCATTAACGGTTCTATGAAAAACTTTTAACATCTATGGAACCTTTTCAATGCAGGAATCTTTCTTTAGAGTGGAAAAATGTTCTTCATTCTAAACATAGGCTAGGCTACTTCTGAAAGCAGGTTAAAGAGATTTAGCGTACTACTAATCAAGGAACCAGCTTTACCGACAAGATGCGCATAATGCGATATGTCGCCCAGCCCTGCCCTACCTTTAACTTTTAAATAGCCTACATCATTACATTCAAATGGCAAACACATTCGGAAAGTCTCCGCATGAAAGACCCACTACTGGCAGGTGAACGTGCGACAACATTTCTCTCCGAAACGGAAAGAAATTTAATTAGATTGAATGGAGGAGATTTTAACTGTGACGAGATGATTGACAGTCAGTTACGGCCTGTGGTTACGGCGATAGAATGCACGCGACAGATCTGTCCGTTAAAGATGTCGAAAGTAGGCTACTACGTCCCCAAAGCTTGCCTACTCTTTTATTACACGCTCAAAAGTATGTACTTTTTCTTCCAAAAAGAGTATACTTTTAGGGCGTTTAGGAATTATTATAAGGAATTATCTTATAATAATTCCTAAAAAAAGGAATTATTCCTTTGAGCCTGCGCAGTAGCCTACTGAGTAGGCTACTGCGCAGCTCGAACCAGCCCGTTCTCATCCCAAGACGTCATTTACCTGACGCTTTTGTTTTGAACATACGGACGCAGCAAAGAATTACGATTTATGGGTCGTATTTTGATTTCCGTTTTTCATCTATGAACAGATCAAGGACAATCGAATAACGAGATTATTTTTCGTTTTCCTTTTTTATTATCAGAACGAAAAACGAAAAATGCATTGTTTTCCGTTTTTTGTTTTCCTATTTACTAATGGTTTGAGAAACGGGCCGTTTTTTGTTTTTGTTTTTTTTTCCTTTCGAAACGAAAATCCGTTGGCAGCAAAGTACACGGACCCCTGGTCGACTCGACGTAGAATCACGTTCTCACCACAGACAATCTGCTACAAAGAGCAGTTCCTTCTTTGAGGAGGTCTCGGTACGCTTGTTTGAGTCCCGCTTTTGAGTGCAGAACCCTGAGTGTGATTGCTGCCTTCACACCTGCCCAAACTATCGGTCATTTCAAAAATAAATTAAAAAGTTTAAGTTTTATTAGCACAAATGCTTGCCTTGCTCTGTTCTGTGATGAGACGTTCGTGACTCTCCTGTTCAAACTCGTTAATCAAAATGAACAAAACTTTTTGCGAGTCATGACTCGAAGGGTCCTAGATAAGACTTATTCATCGCCTGGTGTCGTTTAAAGCCATTTGAAGCTGCACTGAAACTCTCATTTGGACCTTGAACTGTTTGGTTCCCATTGAAGTCCATTATATGGAGAAAATCCTGGAATGTTTTCATCAAAAACCTTAATTTCTTTTCGAGATGAAGAAAGAAAGACGTGGACATCTTGGATGACATAGGGGTGAGTAAATATCAGCAAAAGTTTTTTTGTTTTTGTTTTTTAAAGTGAACTACTCCTTTAATGGCCATACAGGAACGTAAAAGGAAAATGTCCAGATAGCTTTGCAGGCTGATAAAAAAGAAATAGGGTAAACATATTGGTGACCTTCTACCATGCATGAAAACTGGCCATATATTATCTTGGCTCAACAAAAAAAATGGCATCTTCCTGTTCAACAACTCCTCCTTTTCTGACACCCAAGGTTGCTATTGTAGTCCTACTGCAGTGTTGTTTAGCATTGATGCATTAGTTGACCACCACTTCTTTGGTAAATGTGACCACAGCACAGCAGTTTACCGCTTTAAGTGTGTGTCTCTATGAATTCTGCTAAATTAAACTGCAAATTGCAATCAGATGAATACAAATCTGCAGCGACACATTTAGTAGCTACAAGCCTTTGAGGAGATTCCCTGCACTCACATTTGAATAAACAAAATGTGTGCTCTTTATGAAGAAGAACTAAAGCTAACTGGAAACAAATTATTTGCACTCAAAAAAAAGACTTGCATGTTAAAGTTCATATCAATGAACAGAATGTTGAAAGGTTAAACTTGAAGATTTTTCAGTTGTTATCATTGTTTCTGGGGTAACAGATGTATTGCGTATTTCTGCACTGCTAATGATATATTTTTTCTATATAATTACATGTGTTTCTGTTTAAAAAGTATTTACATTATGTCCTCCTAATATCAATTCCAAAACATTTTACCTCCATATTAAAACTCCTTTTCTTATGTAGCCTACTTTGCATCCTGCAGGTAAGTTAATATGAAGATGCATTAAAATTTGCTTGTTCTCTCCATAATGATGATTTGGGTTTTTATCTGTGGTTTGTCTAAAAGCATATCTTCTCAAATATGCTTCACAGCTTTACCAGCGTGTTAACTTGCTCTTCTGTGCTGAATCCATTCTGATAATTCAACATGATTTGGTCTCACAGAATGCTAAACTTCAATTCCATTTCCAGGTACTGTATTGCAGTATATTGCTAGACAGTTTTACTGTTTCACTTCTGTTGCAGAGATCATTCAAGGGTTTTTGAAAGAAACATAAACAGGAACACATGGTGTGGGGCATTAGCTTCATTCCAGTTTCCCCTTAATGAACAAACAAATATTTTGTGTATTTGAATATTTGCTACTCATAATGGTGTAGTTAGCAATTTCTTTTTAAATAAACATTATTTGTTTTCTTTAGTTTTTCCATTATTTGTTGATTATTTTATAGTAATGGTGTGTCTCATTTAGGTGCGCAATCAACAGATGAGTTCCTGATGGGCAGATCAGTAATTACACACATGTTAGGTTCTAGTTTCAGATACCATCAGCTCTTCTCATGAGCAGGAAGTTCCCTCTTATATTCATAGGCACTTTGAAACAACGTAAGGACTGCAATGCTAAGACCTTGTCTTCTCATTTTGATATGGGGTAAATGCACTTTTTTTATTACAAATTAAAATATGATAATTATAGATCTAGTAGTCTACTGCATGTCACAATGTAATATTTAATCCTTACAAAACAGTTGCCTATACTTAAAGATTATGAACTTTAAAAGTCGAGGGTATCTTTTTATAGCTGTTCCGTCATGTTTCAGATTTCTACTGAGCTTTTAACTTATTTTTTAACTGAACTGAAACTCATGGCTAAAGAAAAGAAGACTCATCCCAGAAAGTTACCTTAAACTGAAAACATTGATTATCATTATGTTTGAGTTGATATGATTGATTTTGAAAAGACATTGCCAACAACTTAACTGCCTAGTGAAAATTACCTGTTCAATAAACTAAAATTGCTAAAATATAAACTAACATTGCTTCCCATGACTGCGTTTCCCAAAGCATTTTTTTAAACACAGCCCAGCCATGTTTAAGATAGACTATGTAGACATAGACCTAGACATTCACTCGCCTAAAGGATTATTAGAAACACCTATTCCATTTCTTATTAATGCAATTAATCAATTGCGTTAATCAACAGGCTTGTGCAAAATTAGAAATTTCAGAATTGACCTCCATTCAGTTCATGAATTGGAATTTGAATTGAATTGACTTTTTTTCCCACATTAATTTCTCACATGTCTAGAGCAATTATGTGATTTTGATTTATTAATACAGTGTTGTATCTTGAATTACTCTGAAAGAAATGTTGAAATGTGACAACATGCCCCAGGTGGGGTACATTGTAACATGTGAGGGGCACATTGTAACATTTTAAGCTGTCACCGTATGACAACTTAAACATGCTATACGATCTAAGTCAAACCAAAATCTTTTCTTAATAAAATACAATTATTAACTTTTTCATATAAAATAATGGCATTTTTTAATAATTAAAAATAAACTATTTTTTGAGTTTGACAACAAACACATTGGAAAACACATACAGCATAGTTCAAAATAAATAATAGTTAATAATTTCTGAACATTGACTCAGTTTTTATCTACATGTTTCTCATGTTTTCTCAATACAATTCATTAAAGTATAGAATATAATATCATATTTCTAATAGGGGCACATTGTAACGCAGTGTTACAACATGCACAACTGGGGTTTAAATCCTGCTAGTGTCTTCTGCTAGTTAGCAAAGCATTAAATAACTATATCAACTGTTAAACAACAGATTGGAGATTAAAATAATATCAGATTTTTCTAATTGTAAAGAAACTTAAAAAATGTATTTAAGAAATTTACTTTTGCTATGGTTAATTAATTTAATTACACATTTTACCTCAGTAATACAACTAAATAAAATTACATTCATTTTGTAATTCAATAACATAATTTCTAATACAAACATATTACTTTCCTTGAACCCATTGTGCGAGTTCACTTTAATACCACATGCTTTATATACATTTTGCTGCTGATTAGACTCCAGTTCTGACACACCCACCAAACAAGAGAATTCAACGTATCTCAAACCCCGTTGCACACCATTTCCAGGAAACGTGATTTTCAGACCCGGAAACCATAGCAAAACTTTGCGCACCATTTTAAACTTGCGCCCTGTCCCAACATCCGCACTTGAAAAGGGTGTCCCGAATCCTCTAATAGTGTTCTCCAGGGTTGATCATAAGGGCACTTAATTCACCCCTTTGGCAAGTGTCCATCAGACCTCACTTTGCTATGGGTTTTTACCCAGAATCCTTGTAGTGTTTGTTTCGAAAAGCTAACCAATTGGGGCAGAACGGTTGCTATAGTGCTGTTTGGGAGCAGAAACTCCAAAGAAAAAGGAAGCTTGTGTGGTGAAGTGTTTTTCAAGGCTGCAGAATTGAAAAATATTAGTGTTATTGTGAAACGAAATGTTATTTTCGACTGAAATGTTATTCTTGACTATATTCTCAACTGAAAAATTAAGTTTTTCAAGTTTGAGAATATAGTTGTTTAAAGGTCAAATCTGTGGTTAATTTATAAAGATAGGGCCTTTTAAAGAATTCTGATCGGACTTTTTCGGAGTTCCAGTCTTCATCAGCAGGTGCTCAGCGCTCATGTACCCCGCCCTGGAAAAGCCTTAACTTGGAAATGACGACCAAACCGTTCAGAGATATAAAGAATTCACACTGTAATTGTCTCTGACGTCATGCTGACCGAGTGTCGTGGCATCTCAATCAATTCTCTAGGATGGGTACTTTAAGTTTAATTGCATGCGTTTTCCAAACAACCCTAATACCGAACTACCTGTTGAACTGGTGTTAAACCTTAGCACGAAAGTTGTTCGCCCCGATGAGATCTATAAGTGCACCGAGTTTCATATTATTACATGAAAGCGTGTGTTTGATTTATGGACCAAGTTTTCGGACCCTATTCCCTATTCCTATTTTTACTTTTGGAGAGTTGTGGAAATGATATCGCAGATTTTTTCTTTTGCTTCTAGAACAAAATTTTAAATATTACCGCAGTAACAGTTTGCTGTCATCTCCCATTCACCGCTATAGAAGTTTACAGTTCACCAACTGATGACTTTCGATTCTGGGAAATGTGAAATAGGTCTAAACAGCTCAAACCAATGCCGTTTGTTGAGGAATACACACATTACCTTTTCTGCCATTTGCTGTGAGATGACCACAACAAATTAGATTAAATATTAACAGTTCCAAGATGGTGGATGCATAAACATCTGGAAGAGTCAAATGTATGTGCATCTACATATACATATATATGGCAAGGATGATGTATTTTTGTAGGTCAAATCTTGCAAATTTAGAGTTTTAGGACTTCCCAGTTCCATAGTTCTGAAATCAGTAGATTTTTTTTTTGAAATATGCCTGAAATAATTAAAAGCAGTTGCTAACAACAAGTGGCTAAATGGGACTACATAAGTTGTTTGGGACAATCAGCCAAGCAGAAAAACTTCTGAAGGTATTGGAGAGAAACTGAGTGCTGGTAACAATAACATAAATTATAATATCTAATTGTAAGTACAGTGTTTTTAAATATCACTGTTTTCATCTCAACAGCCAGTGCTCTAACTTCAGGAACTGGTAAGTAACAGACTGTTAGTCACTCTTTTAAAACTCAGATCTTAGTTACATGAGATGACTGATGGCTAGTTTGCAAGTTTCATGTTGTAAGATGTGAATTGATTCATAAAGAGTTGTTTAATTTTTATAGGTGGATTTAGTATCAGGCTTGTGAATGGTAATAATGACTGCTCTGGAAGAGTCGAGATCCTTCATAATGGCCAGTGGGGAACAGTGTGCGATGATTCCTGGGACATTAACGATACTGCTGTGGTGTGCAGACAGTTGGGATGTGGAGAAGCTGTTAGTGCACACTCCAATGCTTATTTTGGCCGGGAAGTGGTCCTATCTTGTTGGATGAAGTGAAATGTTCAGGAAGTGAATCATCCCTCACACAGTGTTCACACAGTCCTATTGGACAACACAACTGCAGTCATCCAGATGATGCAGGTGTCATCTGCTTACTGGGTAAAAGTATACATGTTTTACTCAGATCTTAAATGGCATTGTATTTTGCTTGTGGTGAAAAAAAGTGATTAAAACAGCATAAGCTTATAGTGTTTAGCCCCAAATAATAATTGTATTTAAAAAAAAAATGAGAGAAAGCAAAGAGGCTATGCACGTTTGGTGCTTGGCTCATAACAATCAAATGCATACAGTATATAACTATTTACAACATATATTTACAACATAGGCATAAGATTGGTCAATGGGTCTGATTCATGCTGTGGAAGAGTGGAGATCCAGTATAATGGCCAGTGGGGAACCGTGTGTGATGATGACTGGGACATGAATGATGCGGCTGTGGTGTGCAGACAGTTACAGTGTGGATCAGCCATCAGTGCAACTCAAAATGCCGCCTTTGGTCAAGGCCGAGGATCGATCTGGCTGGATGATGTTGGATGTTCGGGAAGTGAAGGACACCTCATAAAATGTTCACACAGGGGACTAGGAAAGAACAACTGTAATCATGCTAAAGATGCTGGTGTTGTTTGTTTAAGAGGTAAGTCAAATCTTTTGCATCTTAACTTGAGAACATTAAGCTTAATGTATTTTTGTGATGTACATTACATCTTAACAACTAATTTTAAATGGATGTATATTTCTTTTGCAGGTGACCTTGAGAACCCCACTCTTTCCCTGATCAATACACATGCAGTTGTTTCTTCTGGAGAAAACATTCAGTTCAGATGCACAACACCTAAATCAAGATGCAATGCTGATGCTGAATTCCACCTCTTCATAAATGGATCATCTGTGTCCTCCGAGACACGCGCATCTAGTGCGACTTTCAACCTTGTTAATGTAGGCGTCTCACAACAGGGCATCTACAGGTGTAATTACTTTTACCAAAACAGCAGTGTAAAGTCACCTTGGAGTAACCCTGTTCAAATCACTGTAGGTGAGTGTTTAATCTTGTCACTTTGCCTTCATTATATTCAGTAAATCCATGAAAGTGAATTAATTCTGTATTGATGTCTTATTTTTGAGTTTGTGCTGCTGATCTTCTTGAGAAGATACAGTTGTTGAGGCCATTTTTATTTAAATCCACTTGAATTTAATTCTTTTAATTCTGTTCTTTTGTTTTCTAGTGCACTTGCAGCGGCCCAGCTTGCCCCGCATTGCACCTGATGGGCGGTTTGACGTGGGACCTCAGGGGCCCGTGATCACCAGGGGCCACAGTTTCACCATCATCTGTTCCACTGAATCTCAGTATCCTGGAGGCTTCTTCTACCTGTTTAGGGACTCAAATATCACCGATTTTCAGTCAGCTGTTAATCTCTCTGCTTCCTTCTCCTTTCCTGAGGCAGATTATTCCCATGAAGGAAACTACAGCTGTGTTTATGAAGTCCATTTGTCCTCACGCACCTTCCGTTCGTCTGCCTCTGAACTGCTGGTCATCACTATCAAAGGTATTAATGTGTAAGAGCTTGAAAACAGTCTGGACTGCTGGTACTGAAAGTTTAACTCTAAACTGTGTCTGTCTCAGCCTCCCTGCTTCTTGTCATCGGTGTTGCAGTGTTAGCTGTGCTGCTCTTACTGTCTGTCCTCGTAATCATCCTCCTGGTCAAGAGAAGACAAAAGCAAAGAAAAAAGGAAACTCATTTTAAGTGCACTTTTAAAAGAGGTAACGTAGCATTTCATAAAAACTATTTGATGTCTTTTTTTCCATCAACACTGTCTTTATTAAAAATTCCTTTTTTACAAATTTGAAGATGATGATGATGAGGCTGATTATGAAAATGTACAACTTGATGAAAACATGGATCATGATGATTCTGATCAGGACCACATTAATATAGACTCTTATCATTCTGAAGAGGACTATGTCAATGTGGACACGGATGACTCTAAAGAAGACTATGTCAACATAAATATTCCTGAGAATAAAAGTGTGGTAGTCAAATCTGATGATAACATTTATGAAAGCTGTTGTGATGAATATTGAGTAAACCCAAAATACTATTATTAATGAGGCTCCAAACAGATGATTTAAAAAAAAAAGCGATGAACAGAGTGACAACAGATGACTATAATCTTGCAAAGTTTTTGTGCTATATATGAGTGATGCTAATGCAGTGCATTTATTTTGGTGCTTTATCACAGCCTACTACACATGTTTCAACTTATATTTTTTTGCCTATTGTATCCAGTGATGCAAGTTATATCAAATTATCTCTGAATCATTTAATTGTTTTACAATTAAAATATTTGCAAAAACTTGCAACCCTTTTTGATTGTAAGCTTAAAACAAGTTTAACATTTACAAAAAGATGTAAGGAGTACTGTATTGTGGGTATAGGCAAACAATTAAACTCAACAGGGTGTCGTTTAATACTGCTAGTAGTAGGAATATAAAGTGCTTTTCAAGTCTTCAGTTTTTAACCTGTACTCCAAACACCCCAGTGGGTCTAGGAGGTACTGCAGGAGGATAATGATTTAAAATTATTGTACAGGCTGAACAGTTTAATGTTGAAATATAAATATCATGATATGGCTACTGTTAAAAAAAAATAATAAAACTGCCTTTTTAAAATCTTGTTGTGTGTATTGAAAGTAAGTTCTGAACCTAGACTTTTTGTCAAGTCACATTTATTTATTTTGCGCTTTTTACAATACAGATTGTTTCAAAGCAGCTTAAGGATAACAGGAAAATGCAACAAGTTTCCAGAAGAAAATAGCAACACAGTCCAATTTAAACAACTAAAGTAACAATTTAGACTATGGATACATTTTTGAAACTGATGGAGAGTAAAAGTGTATAACTAATTTGTGGGAAACTGAAAAATAATAATAGCATAATACAAATTTTAAAATAATAACAATAAAATACAGTTCCATTCTGTATCATGGACACGACTGGAAACACAGGAATCATGAAAATGCATGCATGCACCAACCAGTGAAAATAGCTCAGAAACATCTAGGTTACTAATGTAATGCCTCAGTTACGTATGACATTAAGTCAGTGACTGTAGAAATGGGAGTTTCATTTAGAAGTTTATCACCTCTCTACAAATGAGCCAAGGGCAAAACAATGCCATGGGTCGCGGAAGTTGCACAGCGCAACTCCGACCCACCGCATGGGTATAAACAGCCCGATCTCATGAAAGTTAGTATCTATGTCACGAATGTCATTTCTCGTGGCATTTATACGCGAAAAACAGTTTTTGCGTGTATATGGCACGCAATTTACGCGTACATATGATACGCACTTTTTGGCGTATAATATGCGCGAACTCCCACCCCCTCCCTAAACCTAACCCAGGGTTTTTTAGTGCGTACCATATACACGCAAAAACCATTTTTGGCGTATAAATGCCACGAGAAATGACACTCGTGTATAGATACACATCTTCATGAGACTGTGTTGGTATAAAAGGAGCTGTGTCTGCAATCTCGCATTATGTTATCCCTCCTCAGGGAACAAGAGTTACATACACAACCGAGACGTTTCCCTTCCGTTCAGTATCTCCGTCAATTTAAAAGATACATTTTAAAGTCAAGAAAGTCACAGTTTGATGTAAAACTGTTGAGGTATAAGACTGTGAGAATATGTAATTACAAAGACTACAAACCCAAAAGGCGCACATTTTCTCTCAATGAATGAAGCGAACTTTACTGAAGCTAACGTCTGTCATTTTTCAGTACGTCTATTATGATCGTAACGTTATACTGTCATGTCTGAGTGTACCAGTCTCACACATACAAGCAACAGATCTTGCTCGTTGTTTCGCTTCCCGGGAGATGTAGTTCATTGAGCGATTTTCACATAAAACAGTTAACGACGAAAAAACTACTTTCTTGGCTTAGAACCTCGGATTCAGGAGGAACAGTGTGTTTTTTTTGTTTTTGTTTTTTTGTCCAGGCTGTGGAACACTGGATCAGCTTTACCCTCTACAGGGTGCTGGAGGGTTCAATGGAGTTTGCCCAACCAGTCCACATGTGCTTTGTGGATTTGGAGAAGGCATTCGACTGTGTCCCTTGCCGCGGCTTTCTGAGGGTGCTCTCGGGAGAATGGGGTTTGGGGTCCTTTGCTAGAGGCTGTCCGGTCCCTGTATGACTGAAGCAGGAGCTTGGTTCGCATTGCCGGCAGTAAGTCAGACTTCTTCTCGGTGTATGTTGGACTTCTCGGCAAGGCTGCCCTTTGTTGCCAGTTCTATTCATAATTTTTATGGACAGACTTTCTATGCGCAGCCAGGGTGTCAGGTTTGGGGACCACACGATTTCGGCTCTTGCTCTTTGCGGATGATGTTGGCGTGTTGGCCCCTTCAGATCAAGACCTTCAGCATGCACTGGGACGGTTTGCAGCCAAGTGTGGTGCGGCTGGGATGAGAATCAGCACCTCCACCAAATCCGAGGCCATGGTCCTCAGTCAGAAAAGGGTGGCTTACCCACTTCAGGTTGTTGGAGAGATCCTGCCTCAAGTGAAGGAGTTTAAGTATCTTGGGGTTTTGTTCACGAGTGAGGGAAGGATGGAACGGGAGACTGACAGACGGATCGGTGCAGCTTCTGCAGTAATGCGGTCAATGTACCGGTCTGTTGTGGTGAAGAAAGAGCTGAGCCGCAAGGCGAAGTCTTCGATTTACCAGTCAATCTACGTTCCTCCTCTCACCTATGGTCATGAGCTTTGGGTCATGACTGATAGGACAAGATCCCGGATACAGGCGGCTGAAATGAGCTTTCTCCGCAGGGTGGCTGAGCAATCCCTTAAAGATAGGGTGAGAAGCTCGGTCACTCAGGGAGGAGCTCAGAGGCGCTGCTCCTCCACACCGAGAGGGGTCAGCTGAGGTGGCTCGGACATCTGTTATGGATGCCTCCAGGACCCCCTCCCGGTAAGGTGTTCCGGGCACGTCCCACTGGGAGAAGGGACTGTCTATGACTATGCTGGAGGGACTATGTCTCTCGGGTGGGAAGAGCTGGAGGAAGTGTCTACGGAGAGGGAAGTCTGGGCATCTCTGTAGACTGCTGCCCCCGTGACCCGGCTATAAAAACATAAAATAGAGCACCATTTACTTGCATCAAACAACTATGTTGATATTGTTATAATTGTTGTTGTATCAGTAAAGATAACACTTAACAGAAAAGCAAAACGTTGGCCACAGGCCTTCTTTTACTAAGCATCTGGGTCTGCATCCGAAATCGCATATTGTCCTACTATATCAGTAAGACGAAAAACCAGTAAATAACAAAATAATTATGTCCGAATTCACAATAGGCTTACTCATAAAACAGTATAGACTAAAAGTACCCGGATGACCTACTACTTCAGGGGAGATTCTGAAGTGTGCATTAGATGAACATTTTACTATCCCATAAGGCCACAGGAGAGGGTTTATGAATGGAGGTGAAGCAACACAACAGATGCTGGTTTAATGACAGCATGGTGGATGTAGCCTACGTCCAGATAACACTTAATACAATAATACAAACACTAATATTATGTAAAACATACCTTTTTTAACGCTTGTGAAGTAATTACTTGTTAAAAATATGCATCTACTGCAAGAGAACATGCGATTTAAAAAGCATTTAAAAACACATTCATTCAATGCAAACACATTCTCAATTCAACTCCTCCCCCACAGGACGGTTTATATCTAGCAGCTTCCTGTTTGCAGGATTTTTGTTTGTTTGCAAAAACACAGCTACAGAGAATAACAAACATTATTCAGACTGGAATGTGCACCAACCATGTGACCCTGATCCATGGAAAAACATTAATAAATAAACTTGTATTTGTGTAGATCTTTAAAAGAGTATTTGAGACTCAAATCATTCAAATTAATCACACGAGTTTACAACAGCTCTGCATCACGTCTATTAAACCTGTGGCATGTACCTTTGGCCAGTGTTGTGGGCCAAAACGATTTCCTCCTATGTTCATCTGAGAGTGGGGTGTGAACTGTTTCACTGCAACTATGCACACAACATGCACAGAGCTAACTCGACTCTATTCACAAGTCTCCTCCAGTTGCACATGTACTGTCAGTTTGATTTGATTCTGCAGAAAAGCTTGGATTCCTGTAGACATCCTGTGGTGGTACACAACAGAAATGAGGCCTACATCCTAAAAACAGATCCAATCATTGAATTCAATTGTGCCCAGACAGCCTTCTTATCATTGACCTCACATAATGGTTAAGGTTTACGGAATTGGTTTAGGATAGTTTAACACTCTATTGGGTCACTCTCAATAGTTGTGACATCAGACTTCTCTTCATAATCCTGCACTACAACATCTGCTCTGCTGGGAGAAGTTCAGGGCGATGCAAGTGGATACCATAGTGGCAGATAGTGGTGAGTATCATCATGGAATCTGCCCTGACTTTCTCTCATGTCAGGTTTATATATTACAGGCTTTCAATACAACAGTTTTCTGATACAGCTTCTCTGTGTTGACTTACAATTAGGCTGAATTGGATTGATAGCACAGTACTGCTGAACACACAGGGTGTATTCAGTGGACAGAGTGTGTCTTTAAATAGGCCTACACACATTAACCACAAGTTTTAGAAACCTTAAATGTGTGAAAAATGTGCCGAATGTCAAAAACCAGTACATTAAGAGCACATGCCCTAAAAGAGATATTTGCATTTTTGAAGAAAGGTTGTTCTTGTAATAAATAACAAATATTTGCAAAAAGTGCATTCTGTCTAGTATGTTAAAGTTCACGTTAGTGGGCAGAATGCTGAAAGGTTGAAGTGTTGCACACTTCAGTGCAGGAGAGTATCATGGAGGCTATTTCAGCTCTCAGTGCACATGGTTACAGTGGTCTCAGTGGTCTCAGTGGATACTGAGGATCATTTCTGAATAAGCAATTAAACTAAGCCATTTCTTCTTATTTCCTTTCACAGAAGCTGAAGTGTTGTAACAGTAATAACGGAACTAGTGTCTGTGTGAATCATATGTCTTATTTTGACATGTGAAGAGCAGGAGATAGCAGCACACGCGTCGATCGGTGAAAGAACCGAAATGTTGAGACCTCTTCTTGATTTCACACTAGGTAGGCAATTTTCAAATTTATACCATCAATTTATTCAGTGTAATGGTAATACTTTACAATAAGGTTTCATTTGTTTGCATTAAGAATACCTAACGTGAACTAAGCATGAGCAATACATATGTTACAGTATTTGTTAATCTTTGTTAATGTTAGTGAATAAAAATACAACTGTTCCTTATTTATTCATGTTAGTTTGCTGTGTATTAACTCATGTTAACAAATGCAACTTTTATTTTAGTGATTTATTAGTAAATGCTGAAGTTAACTTTAACAAAGATTAATAAATGATGTAAAAATGCAGTTAATTATTAGTTCATGTTAACCAATCTACCTAATGAAACCTTAAAGTCTTACCATTATAGTCTTACCATTATGATATTAAAGTGTGCTGTTGAAAATTATTAAATTATCATTAATAATAGTCAGATGGGTTCTCATTTTGACTTTTCACAATATGTGAACTCTATATCTGGGACATTGGTAAGAGTGTGGTCAGGCATAAAAAGCTATTTTTATTTGGTTACCAAGGAAAATCTAAGATGCCACTAAACCACTTGTTTTATTATTGACATAAAATCGTTGTGATAAATTCTTATAAAACAACTCCCTGTGTTTTCTCTTTGACAGCTGTGGTTTTAAATGATTACCTGTTTACTGGTAAGTGATCCTCTCAGCATTGCAAAAGCTTTGATAAACAGTACTATTTTTACTCTATTGTTGTTAAAGGAAAAGTTCACTCGTAGTTATTAAACATAAATTATTTCGGTAACACTTTATTTGAAGGGTGTGCATAAGACTGACATGGCACATGTCATGAATATGAAGGTTTTATGCATGTTTATGACAACTGTAATTAAGTGTAATTTGCTTAGTTATGACATTTTTAATGCAAATATGACATTGTTTGAAATGTCTTTTTCATGACAACTGACATTACTAAGACAACATGACCTGTCATAAATATGACAGGCCAAAAATGGCCTCATGACAGCCAATGTCAAAACCAACCACCTGACAGTTTAATGTGATGTTAAACCATGAAGCTAAGTGGTTTCTTAAGTTTGATAATTAATATGCTATGTCATGTTTATGACATATTTATGACAGGTTGTGTTAGTCTTAGTTAGTAATAATAATAATAATGGACAGTTGTCATGACAAAGACGATATGATGTATTGTTTATGTCAAGGTGTCATCAGTGCCGCCGCTCCCACCAAGTGCTGAGGGGGCACCAAAATATATCCTAATGAAAATCGATCTTCAAACTTCTTGTTATAATCAGATTCAGCGCGTTCTTCATCTTCAATCCGCAGCGCCACCGAGCAGAGAGCACGTCAGAAACAGCTGACAGGGCGTGTGTGTGTGTGTGTGTGTGTGTGTGTGTGTGTGTGTGTGTGTGTTCAGAGCCTCATTGGTCTGTCACCGCTCGTCAATGTCAGAATATTTGAGATGACCAATCAAATCGAAGTAGGCGGGCTTTATGTTCACAGACGCTGAGCGCGAATTTTAACAGTGCAACTCCACGCTTCAGTGTACGGTCAGATGCGAGATAAGATGTAAGTATATATTTGACAGTTTTTTTGGTCATAAATGTTAAACGAATGACAAAAAATAATTAGGCAAACTAATATTGTTTTGTCTAATTTCGCCATTTTTAACTGAAAATAGGCCTATGTAACATATGGCCTACGTGTAATAGTTTAGGCTACTGTCATTGTGAGGGGACAAGAAACATGAACAAAGCCTTTTTTATCATGTTAGGCACAGTGTGTGTACATATTGAGAATAAAATACAAATTGTAGCCTTTAGTAAATTAAAAAAATCCAACTTTAGGAGGGAAAGAGACAGGGCAAGATAAAAACAAACAGAAAACGAGTGTGATGCTGACGAGGAGAGAAAAAATAATCAGCTGCCCACTGACATGGTTTTAAAGCTGTTATTATCGATTTTTTTATTTATTTATTATTTTTTTGCCTTCACACCATCTTAAAATGCACATCTGTAGTTCAGAGAAATCCAAAATTTTCTCGGGGAAACCCGAACCCCTAACCAGCCTGCCTCAAATTCGGGACTATAGTGATTATAAAACCATGAAACCAACCAGGTAATGAAACTAGTTAATAGTAAGCATTACTAAAGTGTAACTTTATATATTTTTTATATATTATATATTTTTTTATAAATCATACCCCCTAAATGAAAATCCTAAATGAAAATGTTTTATTTTTGGAGGGGGGCATCATAAAGGAATTATGCTTAGGGCACCAAAATGGCTAGCAGCGGCACTGGGTGTCATAAAGACAATGTGTGATCTCAAACAATGTTATATTTGCATTAAAAATGTCATAATTGAGCAAAGGACACTTAATGACAGTTGTCATAAACATGCATAAAACCTTCATATTCATGACATGTGTCATGTCAGTCTCATGCACACCCCTTCAAGTAAAGTGCTGCCCTTCTTAATTTTTCACAATTGATAGGTATTTATTTATAGTTATACATGTTTGAAAAGAAATTAGGATATGTGAATGATGACAGAATATTAATTTTGAATGAACCGTCCCTTTAAAGCAAACAGCAGCAGTTTTATTTGAGGATCACATACAAAAATAAAGATTGTCCTCAATATATTTACACCTGAGTTGAAAATTTCCTTTAATTTTCAGGAGGTCAAGGCATCAAACTGGTCAATGGTTTAGACAGCTGCTTTGGGACAGTTGAGGTCTTGAATAATGGCACATGGGGAACAGTGTGTGATGACTCCTGGGACATTATGGATGCTGTTGTGGTGTGCAGACAGCTGGAATGTGGAAGAGCTATTATTGCATACGGTCAGGCTCTTTTGGGGGCAGGAAGGGGCCAATTCTGGATGAAATCTGTCAGTTGTTTGGGCAACGAGTCTTTCATCTCAAATTGCTTTCATGAGAATGGACGTGATTGTGATCACAGTAAAGGTGCTGGTGTCGTGTGTTCAGGTAGCAATTATTTGCAAGTATGCTTTAACAACACTGGGATTTTTCACTGTTTGTATCACTCTGCTTGTCTGTGTTTTCCACGTTTCAATTGGTGTGATCAACTTGAACACGAGCTAAATTAGCAGCAATATTTGCGCCATCACACTACACTCAGTCACACATATTGAAACGTCTGATTTCACAGTCACGTTTTCCGACCAATGATAAATGTGACCACACCTTGAGTTATGAGAGAGTTGAATCATTCAGTCAACAAAATTGTTCAAAAACATTGATTCGTTCTGCAGAAATGTAATACTAGTAAGCCATTAATGTACTAAAACCTCTCTTCCAGCTTCTTCAGTTGTTATCATTGGTGCTGTGGTAATAGCTGTGCTGCTCATTTTGTCTGCACTGCTGATTATCTTCCTGGTAAAGATGAGAAAAAAGCAAAAGAAAATCCAAATATGCTCCTGTTCAAATGGTGAGAATGATTTACATGATGTCCTTTACCTTTATGATGGGAGCCTTGTGCAAATATTATAACATAATATATATTTTTTTAATGTTCTTTGTATCCCAAGATGCAGTTAATATGCAAGATGTGCTCCATAAAGACCAAAATGAAGAGAATGCTGATGATGACGACTATGAGATTGTAGATATGGATGATGGAGATGTCAACTCTGACTCTGAACAAGACTACGTAAATGTAAATCAGGAGGATGACTCTGAACAGGACTATGTCAATGTAGAATCAGACGATTCAGAACAAGACTATGTCAATATTACACAATAGAGAAGTGCTGGACAATAACTTTGAAGACTTATGAAAGTTATATGTTGAAAGTACTGATTTGAAATTTTCCACACAAAAAAGGACACAGGACAACAGCATGAACACCTTACAACATTCCTGACGAAAAATGGAGGCAGAAGTCGCCACACACGAAACAAACAGTTATCAGTGAATGTATTCATTATATCTTACAAACAATGTCCCAGTTTGAATGATTCTTTGTAAATGAAGGGAACAATGACTCAGTGGACATTATTAACACTGATATTAAAGATTTAAATTGTTACCTAAATATTTAAATACTGCAGACTTGTCTTTAGCCATATATTGGTTATTTGGGATTTATGCTGGTCTGGTTTGCTGAAAATGGGGCCTCTAGCAATTTAGCAATTGTGAATGGAGCAAACAAGAAATTTGTTCAAAAATGATATAAAGTTTTTATGACAGCTTCTCATGATGTGTTCTCTTAAGAAGCAACCAATAAGGAACCGCAGAGAGAGCAGTATAGCTGTCTCCACTTAGTGGACACATTTACCCACTTCCATCTGCTGTGTCTTCCTTCCTCAATTTTTGCTTGTGTGTCAGACACCCGCTAATGAGTTGATCCCAATGATCTTGTGTGCTATCTGCCTTCCATCATGATGCCCACTGGTTAAATAAATAAATACTTTTAATTAAAATACAGTTTAAATTGTCTAATGCTTGTACTCTGCACAATGACCATTTAGGTTTCCTCTGAACTTAGTCTATAATTATAAGGAAATGCTGAACATGCTGACACCATGTTTCACACTCGCAGGCTGTGGAGACCAAAAGGACACTTCCTCTCTAATTCCCTTCATAACTTACTTTTCTGAGAACAGAGCTATTCTTCGGATCCTGCAAAATCACAGTGGTTTGGATATATCGGAAAACGGCATATCTGACATGGTTTCTCTATTCCCACAGCAATTGTCATGTAGCCTAAACAGCTCTTTTAACTTCTTTGCAGAGATCATTTGAAATGCAGTAATGACATTTCTCTTTATCTTATATATTGTAAAGAAACATAAACACTAACATTTTGCATACAACTTTGGCTTTATTAGGTTACATTTGCTGTCAATGAAAACGTGCCTATTAGCATATGTAGTTACATTATCTACCAGCAGGGGCTTCTTGAAAACCAACCAATTCCTGAGTCAGACGATCGCCAAACATTTCTCTCAGTTTTTTTGTGCTCTGATCATATACATCTCAAACGGTGCTTTTATACAGACTGTTTAAGGGATATTATTTGACAGTTTAGTAGAGTAAGACTTAGTAAGTGTTAAATGATATGTTTTTTATTCTACTGAACAGTAGAATAATATCCCCCTAACAGTCTGTATAAAAGCAAGTATTTTTTATGGACAGCTATATCAAAAAAAATATCAGTTAAAAAACACTCTAACATGATACAACAATATGTGGGGTAATTTCAGTGAAAAACAGATGGACAGATCTTAACAGAGATTGAAAAGGCACTGTAACTCATAATAATAATAATAATTACTTGAGATCTCATGAGCCAGGAAGTTCCTTCTTAAATTTATATAGGAATGCTTGTCATTTTTATTTTTCATGGCTTTAAAAGCCACATAATTATCTGATTAACATCACCTTGATAGTGAGTTTAAATGAGTTCAAGGTAATTTTAGGTTAAAAAAGGTACAGCTAGTCATGTCATTGTGAATAGCCTATCTGTTTAAAATGCAATTCTTGTCTTAAAAGAAAAAATGGTGAATAGACATTTTCAGAAAAGGCTGGGCTAAAAAAGGGAATCTTAATGCCTTTTTTTGTCTTTTTATGGTCAAAAGGAGAAATGACAACAGTTTTGGTTTTGTTTGTCGATGAAAGAAGCAGAGATATACACATAAGTGCTTTTTGAAACAACAAGGATGCCAAGACCTCTTCTCACTTTGATATTCGGTAAATTCAATTTTCAGTCTTTGCATTTCTCATGTTTTATTACAGATTAAATGAAATATTATTACTTTACAGATTATTATTATATTAAAATTAAAAGTATTATTCAAATTAAACAGTTTAGTTCAAGTTTATTAAATTTGTAAGATGTTGTATTCCTACACATTCGAATGAAGTGTTTACCACTTTTTCTTTCTGAAACTGAACTAAAACTAGTGGTTTATGCGCTTTAAAAAATTAAACATTATTGAAGTGTGTTTTACAAGATAAAACTTTATTCTTTGTACTTTAAAGGTTTTTTTTTTTACAGTAATATGAGTTTCCCTATACATGTATTGTCCCCCAGTGGCTAGAAATTTCAGTTGGTTTAAACCGAGCATTGGCTATCTTTCTCTGCCTTTGAGAAAATGAAAGCCTAGACGGGCTGATCTTGAATCACCTCTGTATGACCTCATACGGAGGTCGATTGAGTTTTAGCAATTTGAGTTTTTCCTCTGAGAGATATCATGTCTTGCAAACGAGCGAAGCATGACATGTATGCAAGCATGTATTTTTTAGTTCCTTCATCTGAGCCTCAGGAGAAACAAAAGGTTAATTTTATTTTCTCTGGAAATGCGCCAACACAACTTCCCAAAGTTTTGTATTGAGAATGAGGAGTTGACGTCATTGTACAGAGCCCCTCCCCTCTCCGCCATGTTGGTTGGATTCCCACGGCAAAACCGTATTGTTTACGTGTGTTTTTAGCTCGGTTGTAGAGAGTTCTCGCAATTCCGCACTGTTTTACCATGCCTGGAAGTCACTGCTGCGTTAAAAACTCCTCCAGTAACTCACACGAGACATGGAAAACATAGGAACAATGGAATACAGTTTTTTAGGTGATCGAAATGGACACAGCATCAGGGAGAGTATCTGACGAGGAGACGCTGGATTGCACGGTCGGCTGATGCCTTTAGTATACGATTTTCACTGTTTGCTGTGCCTTAACGAACATCGAAAAAGTGTTGTTTGAGTGCCTTGTTCATTACTTTTTTATTTCTTTGAAACAAATGTTTGAAACAACTTGATATGGCTTAACAATATTTATTGAGAACTGAAATATATGTATATTTGGACAATATAAGTTTCATGGACAACATAAGTAATAATAATAAAATAATAATACTGTTATTAGTGCAAAAGAACAAATATCTTGATGCTGCTTCTCCAAATACAGCTGTTTTGCGCTTAGTGTGAGTTTGTTCCAGGAAGGTCCCTTTTCTTTCGCCTTATCTTTTTGCATTGCTTTACTTTCTAACTTTTTTCTCGTATTCTTAGATCCGTCTCTGTCCTGCCAAAATAATATTTGTGCGAAAATAATATATGCGCGAAAATTAAAGAGCTCTGGAATGTTTAGTCGCGTCTCTGTGGGGTTCTAACATGGGGTTTTAAAGGCGTTGCCGCTGGTAACCGAGAGCGCGTCTCCAACCATCATGGCCGACCGGCTCAGTCCCTATGCTCAGACCCCGCCCAAAGCGGCACGTGACTCCTCATTCTCAATAGTCCAACATTTCACCTACGACTGTTTCCTCAACTTGGGCCAATACAGAACTGGCCTCGATGAACGTCAAAAAAAATCATCGACTAAGCAACAATTTCTGATGTGTAGCCTAATTATTCAAGTTCAGATAGGTAGGGGAGCTCAGGGCATAACATAACATGGGGCTAGTTGTAACACACTTGTTTTACTTCCACACATGCTAGCATGATGAAACTTGGTGTATTTAATAGTTGCCATTTCAACACTATAAAGAGAAAAAAATCTTTGTAACTGAACATTTATTTAACCATAGCAAAAGTACATTTCTTTCTTTAGTGAATCTCTATTTTTTGTGTTTATTTAAAATTAGACAAATCTGATATTATTTTAATCTCCAATCTGTTGTGTTGATAAAGTTATTTAATGCTTCGCTAACTAGCAGAAGACACTAGCAGGGTTTAAAGCAGTTGTGCTGTTGGGGCATGTTGTAACACTGCGTTACAAAGTGCCCCTATTAGAAATGTGCTATTATTTTTAATACCTTTATGAATTCTATTGAGAAACATGGAGATAAAGACTGAGAGTCAATGTTCAGAAATTATTAATTATTATTTTGTTTTGAACTATGCTATAGCTCTGTTTTCTAGTGTGTTTGTTGTCAAACTCAAAAATTAGTTTATTTTTAATTATTAAAAAATTCCATTATTCTAAAATGAAAAAAGTGAATTATTGTATTTTACTAAGAAAGTATTTTGGTTTGACTTATATATTTTGTTAGTTCAGATAGCATTTTAAGTTGTCATATATGGTGATGTACAATGTGCCCCCCTCGTTATGAAATCAATAACGCATATTACACTGCACTACGAGTGCACATCGTTGTGTTATTTGCATTGGTGAAAGCATTAGAGAGAGTGCAGAAACTGCATTGCAATGATAAGATCTTCATTCTCGTGATCGTCATCTGCTTGCTTAATGCTCATCATGGCAAAATTTATGTGATGGGAATACATCTAAATACTTAAAAAAACTTAAAAGTAGTAAAAGTATTCGAAGAGTTTCACATGTAATATGTAGCTATTTCATATGCAAGCATGTCAGCCAATCACAGCAGTGGGCGGTTCCACTGAATCCCACAGCAGATACGCCCTTCAAACAGAGCGTTCAAATCAGACGCTAAAATCAGGCTAAGAAAATTGCCTTTTATTACTAATGAATGACGTTTTTAATCTAAGAAACATACTAACATTATAAGGGCAACCCAGGAAACATTATAAAATAATAAAATAACCCTATAAGGGGACCTTTACATTTTCATGCTGTTTCTTTGTTACATTTGATTGATTGATTGATTTTAAAATTCACCATCACTGACTCCTCATGAAATATCCTGTTCAATGACCTTAAAGGATATAACGGGCTCAGACAGAAATATATATATTTTCTTTCATTTGTAACTGAATGTAATCATTATTTTAACACATCAGAGCTTTTTTTAAGGATCCCTTAATGGGAAGAACTACATCTAGCCACAGAGTCATAATGACCCTTTCCTGCCAGTCACAGCATTTCTGCTATGGCACACATCAGAACTAATTCAGTGTTTACTGAATTTATATAGACAACATTCTAATTTATCAGTTGATATGCAACAAATATTTTTTTTATTTAGAATGTTTTATTTAAATTATTATTTATCATTATAGGGTTGAATTCAGGTTTATTGGGACACTTTTAGCAATTGAGATGACTAAGAAAAGGTGTCCTAATTAACCTAAATTTGACTATCAAGCATACAATTCTGTTGTAAGCATACAGTGTTTTTAAATGTCGCTGTTTTTTTATCTCAACAGCCAGTGCTCTCATTTCTGTAGCTGGTAAGTAATAGACTATTAGTCCATTTTTTTTAAATCCAGATCTCAGTTCACTTGAGACATGACTGCTCTGGCTAGTCTTCAAGTCTAGCATGAAAGATGTGTGTGTCATAATGTATTTTTTAGGTGGATTTAGTATCAGGCTTGTGAATGGTAATAATGACTGCTCTGGAAGAGTCGAGATCCTTCATAATGGCCAGTGGGGAACAGTGTGCGATGATTCCTGGGACATTAACAATGCTGCTGTGGTGTGCAGACAGTTGGGATGTGGAGAAGCTGTTAGTGCAAAATCCGATGCTTATTTTGGCCGGGGAAGTGGTCCGATCTGGTTGGATGAAGTGAAATGTTCAGGAAGTGAATCATCCCTCACACAGTGTTCACACCGTCCTACTGGAGAACACAACTGTGGTCATCCAGAAGATGCAGGTGTCATCTGCCTACTGGGTAAAAGTATACATGTTTTACTCAGATCTTAAATGGTATTGTATATGCTATTTTGCTTGTGGTGAAAAAAAGTGATTAAAAACAGCATAAGCTTATAGTGTTTGTTTAGCCCCAAATAATCACATTGTTCTTACATTTTTAAGACAAGCTACTAGGCATAAGATTGGTCAATGGGTCTGATTCATGCTGTGGAAGAGTGGAGATCCAGTATAATGGCCAGTGGGGAACCGTGTGTGATGATGACTGGGACATGAAGGATGCGGCTGTGGTGTGCAGACAGTTACAGTGTGGATCAGCCATCAGTGCAACTCAAAATGCCGCCTTTGGTCAAGCCCGAGGATCGATCTGGCTGGATGATGTTGGATGTTCGGGAAGTGAAGGACACCTCATAAAATGTTCACACAGTGGACTAGGAAAGAACGACTGTAATCATGCAGAAGATGCTGGTGTTGTTTGTTTAAGAGGTAAGTCAAATCTTTTGCATTGTCAGCTTTGCCCAAACTTGAGATGGCATTCAGACTATGAAGGACGCATGAGGACATGCGTGAGGACATGAACTTTACTGTTTTTTTTTTAATTTACTTCTGTTTGCAGAGGTATTGGCAGATGCATAGTAGAAGCAGTGGTTGCAGTAGCTTCAGGCTAGAAGCTTCAGGCTGCTATTTTGAACCAATAATCTGAACAAAAGGCAGTTGAAGGATGACTATAATTCAAATATTCATTAATTATAGAATTAATCTGACTCCATAAAAGTTGTTGTTATTCTTTAACCTCTTATTCTTTAAAGGTAAAGGTCTTTCTTAGAACTGATAGAGTAACGTAGGATTTAACCTGAACGTTTAGATAACAGAAGTTATAATCACTTCAGCTTTCGACATTATCAGTGATAAAAGGAAAGATTCTCAAAGCCTTTAAAGTAGTCACAGTTATTTATTAAGTTACATGTTTAAATATACAGACAGTAGAAGAGAACAACACACTGTATAGAAAACATAGTTGTGACAAATAATGTACGGTTGTGCAAACTAGGCCGTAAAAGCCTTTCTCAGAGTATGAGGTTATGCACCGGTGTGCAGGAGTGGCGGGGTTAAAGCCTTTCTCCCGGATCAACCTTTTCCCAGGTTACCTTTCCTCCTTATACCCTGAGCAAAGCATTGTTAAACATGAGTGGAATACCAACACCGACCAACAGGAAACCAAAAGATGAGGCAAATGGGTGGTGATCAAGAAGAACATTAGGTTGTATAGGATACTTGATATGTCTATTAAGTGTCAGATGAGATCAAACATGACATAATTACTTATTAGAACACACTAGTAAATAAACAGTATGTAGTTGAAAGCATACAGTATGTCCTGTGAAGCAAATGGTGAAATCCCTTGCATAGATCGGCATTAACATACTGTGATGATGAAGGCCATTGTGCCACGTTTAATTCACCTGTACCTTTAAAAGGCTTTTTGAAGTACTAGGGCAGTAAAGAGTTCTGCCCATATTTGCTCAGAAGGTTAATAATCTTTAAAAGATAGATTGAAATAAAACAAAAAATATAACTAAAAGATATTATTTAAACTAACATTTAACATCTCATTCGCCATCATCATATAACTAGAGTATAATCAACTAAATAAAATGCCTTGACAATAAATTATAAATGTTAACAAACTTAAAACACACCTTTCAAACTCAAATAATTCAAAGCATAGCATCAATCAGTATAAAAACTCAAATAAGCTGAAACACAATACTGACATTTTACAACTTCAAAGTTAATATTTTACATCTAAATAATTTAAGTTAATGTTCATACCAGTTGCATCTTCAAGTTTGAATTTGAGCTAAATGCGTGAAAGTCGTTCCTTGTTAGAGAGATCTTCTCCAAACGTTTTCACCTGCATGTCCTCTATATTGTTCCCCCCTGGAAACACAACTTATCAGGTTCCACCACACTGCACTGCCCTCTTCAGTAATTTCTTTACATGGAGGAACTTGAAGTGAATCCTATTTTTTTTTTTTCTTGACAAAACAGGCATTTTTGTCAAGAATTTTGACTTATTTTTATGGGAGAAATGAGCAATAGAAATCACATTAAGTGTAATGTATTTCATCTCATCTTAACAACTAATTTTAAATGGATGTATATTTCTTTTGCAGGTGACCTTGAGAACCCCACTCTTTCCCTGATCAATCCACATGCAGTTGTTTCTTCTGGAGAAAACATTCAGTTCAGATGCACAACACCTAAATCAAGATGCAATGCTGATGCTGAATTCCACCTCTTCATAAATGGATCATCTGTGTCCTCCGAGACACGCGCATCTAGTGCGACTTTCAACCTTGTTAATGTAGGCGTCTCACAACAGGGCATCTACAGGTGTAATTACTTTTACCAAAACAGCAGTGTAAAGTCACCTTGGAGTAACCGTGTTCAAATCACTGTAGGTGAGTGTTTAATTTTTGTCACTTTGCCTTCATTATATTCAGTAAATGCATGAAAGTGAATTAATTCTGTATTGATGTCTTATTTTTGAGTTTGTGCTGCTGATCTTCTAAAGAAGATACAGTTGTTGAGGCCATTTTTATTTAAATCCACTTGAATTTAATGCTTGAGGCTCTGTAACCATAAACTGTTCTTTTTGTTTTGTTTTCTAGTGCACTTGCAGCGGCCCCGCATTGCTCCTGATGGGCGGTTTGACGTGGGACCTCAGGGGCCCGTGATCACCAGGGGCCACAGTTTCACCATCATCTGTTCCACTGAATCTCAGTATCCTGGAGGCTTCTTCTACCTGTTTAGGGACTCAAATATCACCGATTTTCAGTCAGCTGTTAATCTCTCTGCTTCCTTCTCCTTTCCTGAGGCAGATTATTCCCATGAAGGAAACTACAGCTGTGTTTATGAAGTCCATTTGTCCTCACGCACCTTCCGTTCGTCTGCCTCTGAAGTGCTGGTCATCACTATCAAAGGTATTAATGTGTAAGAGCTTGAAAACAGTCTGGACTGCTGGTACTGAAAGTTTAACTCTAAACTGTGTCTGTCTCAGCCTCCCTGCTTCTTGTCATCGGTGTTGCGGTGTTAGCTGTGCTGCTCTTACTGTCTGTCCCCGTAATCATCCTCCTGGTTAAGAGAAGACAAAAGCAAAGGATAAAGGAAACTCATTTTAAGTGCTCTTTTAAAAGAGGTAATTTCATAAAAAATATCTGACACTGCTTTTATTATCAATTCATTTAATAATTATGTCTCTTCATCTCTATGCAATGTCTCTAGGTCCAGTTAATACGTATGCAGGGACATCCTTTGACAAAAAAATGAAGATGATGATGATGAGAATGATTATGAAAATGTTCAACTTGATGATAAAATCATGCATCATGATGACTCTGAGGAGGACTACGTCAGTGTGGACACGGATGACTCTGAGGAGGACTACGTCAATGTGGACACGGATGACTCTGAGGAGAGACTATGTCAATATGAATGTGGATACAGAGAATAAAAGTGTGGTAGACAAATCTAATGATAACATTTATGAAATCTATGAATAGAATTTCTGAGTGAACTTAAAATGCTATAATTAATGAGGCTCCAAACAGATGAAATATGGCAGCCAAATCCTGGTGACAGTAAATGATGTAAACAGAGACTAAACAAATCTTTGCTTGTTTGTTTGGTCCCACTGACTTTTTGCCAGTGAAGATTGTTTTCAGATAATACAATAAAGAGATACACTGATTTTCATTATACATATGAGTAATGAATTGAATGTTAAAAAGAGAGAAAAAAAGAACAAATTCAACAGGGTGAACTTTATTTACTCTAAATGAATGATTCCAATATTTGTCAAGAGCTAAACAGTGTAGGCTAATATGTTCAATTTTTAGGATCTTGAGTTCACTGCAAAACAGTTAATGAAGTTGCAATTTTAAATTCTGTGTGTCATGTTGTAAATTAATTTAGTGAACATGATTTGAAGCCTTTCGAAAAAATAAAGTAATTTTAATTTGTTCTTATTTTTTATTCCCTTAAATCTTTGTAAAAATAAGGACAGTTACACAAATATATATATATATATATATATATATATATATATATATATATATATATATATCACTTCTTATATTCCATTGCAGAAAAAAGAAACAAAAGCGGAAGTTGTAGCCAAGTCCAACCAGTCTCGACCAAAGGTTCGACCGCCAACAACAACAACAAAAAAAAAGGTTCAACCGCGACACACAGCCTGTGATTGGTTAACATTTTAGCGACCTATGATTGGTTAACATTGTAGTCGCCTGTGATTGGTTAACATTTTAGTGCCCCAGTGATAGGTTAACTGTTGTGTTTGCTGGCTGACTAGTCACTCAGGTCTGCTCTTGTCTTGCTGTCGTTAGTTTGAAGTTAAAATTCTTCTCAGTTTCACACAAATTCGCTCCGCAGAATCAACGATGGCAAGCCAAGCCAAGAGCGATGAATCCGGTAAGGTTTATCTGGATAAAAAATAACTTCAATATGTGTAACTTACACAGTGAATGTTGTTTATGGAAAGGTTTCATTTCCTTATTCCAACACCTGAAGTAGGTAAGTTACGTTAGTATTGTCTAAACACGAATCACAAGGTTTCATGATCGTGCACATAACATGATTTTCAACCGAACTACTATCGCTGAGTAGCCACCCTGAATTCATACTTCTACCGTTTAAGCCCCAGTGCATACAAATGTTTCTTTGTTGTTGTTCAGGAGCTGTGGAGAAGGACAGCGCTTCAGCAGAACTCACAGGTAAAACTGAATCTAGTTTATAACTCGTATATGATTCGAGTAGCAGAATGGGCAAAAGAGAAGGATCTGAAAAGAATAAATTTGCATTTGCTTATGTTAATTCTGCTATGCTTGACAACCTGTTTGTAAAGCCATTGAAATCTAGCCTGACCAGGTGCTAAATACACAATACAGGACGCATGACCTCGGTGTATGTTCACTGATCTTTAGATCTTCATTCTAGAATACAACCATTAGACCAAACCTTTAGTCTAATATCTTTGTCTGGGTGGTTTATATTTTTGTGTCAAATGCATACTCTGAACATTTTCATATGCTTGTTTTGCAAACCAAATGAATTTTTTTTTTGATTTTTGTCTTTTATTTCAGTCGGAGAGAACATAACGGAAACCTGATGCCTTTAATCAAAGGTAACACCTTAATAAAGATACTTTGTAACCATGTAGAAATTGTACAGTTGAACCAACTCTCATTTATTTATATTTTTAGGGCTGTCAAACGATTAATTGTGATTAATCGCATCCAAAATAAAAGTTTGCATTTACATAATATATGTGGGTGCACTGTCTATAATTATTTTGTATATATATTAATACACACACATGCATGTATATTTAAGAAAAAATATTATTTATATATAAAATAGTTATATTTATATATATATATAATATAAATCTATATAGAGTATATACATGAAAATAGTTCTTAAATATATACAAGCATGTTTGTATATATATATATATATATATATATATATAATAATTATACACAGTGCACCCACATATATTATGTAAACACAAACTTTTTTTAGATGCGATTAATCGCGATTAATCATTTGACAGCCCTAATATTTTTCATTTATATAATGTATATAATTTTGTATATCATTTGTCAGCTTATATAGTCTGGATCCTACGAGGCGTATAACATGAATCACAAGAAGCGAGGAATGGCTCTGATCTTTAACCAGGAATCTTTCTACTGGCAGCTCAGGATGAATAGCCGTTCTGGCACAGAAGCAGACAAACAGAACCTTGTTCGAAGGTATTTGGCAAAACAAGACATGTTGATTGAAGAAGAAAGTCATTTTCTTGTCTTTGATTAAAGTAACGTAACAATGACTACATTTTCTTTCATATCTGTCAGATTTCAAGAGCTGGATTTTGAAGTGAAGGCTTATAATGATTATAAACGGGATGAAGTTTTAGACAAAATCAATGAAGGTACCATAATATTTTCTCTTTCAAACTTGTTTTGAGAAAATGCGAGCCAAACTTAAATATTCCAAGTTTAATACAGAGGTTAATCAGCAGCATCCGTTGATTACAGATGTACAATTTTTTTATAAAGACAATGTTTTACACTTTACTACTTAAATTCACTTTTTAAATATATATTTATAATGAATTTTATTGCATCAGTATAATCTAATTTAGTTACAAATGTGCAAAACAATTTAAAATGATTAAATATCAGTTCTGCATATCAGTAGTCAGACACACAAACAATTATTGTAATACTGGTCGAGCTCCACTCTTTCAGTAGCCATAGTTATTACTGACTAGTTGCTATAATTGCTCAACCTGCTCATCCATGTAAGCTCATCAAATTTGTTTTTATAACCCGTGTTCGAGGGAAAGTCAAAAGAGTTTTTCTGTGAAAATCGGCAGTATGTCCTGCATGTTGTATTTATTTTCCTATTATTTCAGCTGCTGCTGCTAGCCATGCGGATGCAGACTGTTCGTTTGCATCTTTTTAAAGTCATGGGGAAAATGGCCACATCTATGCTAATGATGGGATTATTGAAATTAAAGAAATCACTGATTTGTTCAAGGGGGATGTGTGCCGTAGCCTTGTAGGAAAACCCAAGATTTTTATCCTGCAGGTAATTTAGGCTTTATTCACAAATTGTATTTTGCGATGTATAAATACAGTAATGCAGTATTAATCCAGATCGGATGCCTCACGTAAACTTCTTTAAACACAAGGCTTGTCGTGGTGACAAGCATGATGATCCTGTGACACCAATGGATGTGGTGGACAGTCAAGCGGGCAATACCGTGGTGGTGGATGCGGGGGTGCTCTACACCCTTCCAGCAGGAGCAGACTTCCTCATGTGCTACTCAGTGGCTGAGGGTCAGTGTGAAGATTTGCTAAATGTGTTGTGGCTTTGATGCAATTTACATCCTAGATTTCACAGTAGTGACACTTTAAACAGTCATTGACATTGTTTCCTTCTTCTTTTAAAGGATATTACTCTCACCGTGAGACTGTAATGGCTCGTGGTACATCCAGGATCTGTGTGAAGTCCTGAGGCGTTATGGTTCCACACTGGAGTTCACTGAGATCCTGATGCTTGTCAACAGGAAAGTTTCATTGCGCAAGTGTTGAAAACTGCAAAGATCGCTCGGCTATAGGCAAAAAACAGGTGCCTTGTTTTGCGTCCATGCTCACTAAGAAGCTGTTTTTTAGGCCTAAAAAATAGTATTCATGTTTGGTGCTACTGCAGGGACAAAATCAGGGATTACATTATTTTAAGTGGCTTTATTTTGTGCTCCTATATACATAATTTTCAAAATGGTTTGCATATTTTAGCCTTGAGGTTTGACAGTTGGTCTTACAAAGTGGAAATAGTAGCATTTAGGTTTTGAATTGCCTGCTGGCTTTGGTGAGGCCATTCCCAGTTATTTGTGGTAAAAAATGCTCTGTGCTCTCGCAAATTTAATATAATTTAGAGGAGACCTATGAAAAATGAAATGTCTTACACATATTTATATCAAACTTATTCACTACATTTAATCATGATCTGTCATTAATAGAACATTAAACTACACCATGATAATCTCTTCCATCTGTTATTTTAGTCTGAAAGGGGGAACAAAACAAGACACTCCAGTTATACAGCTAAAACAAACTTGAAAATCATCTAAGAACACATTCCTACTTACCAACCAGCTTTGCGGTTTAAAAAAATACTCTAACAATTATGGGATTAATGATTTAAATGGGGGATTATGTTTTGTTGTTAACACTGTGACTTCTATAGGTCTGGCCACAAAGATACACTACACTATTTAATGTGTCTGTCTTGTAACATGTTGCCGTTTGGTGCTGAGTTTTGCCACATGGTGCTTGTTTCGTAAAGAATTAAAGCAACCACACATCCTCACACCGTTGGTGCTCCTGTCATAATGACATGAACTGAATGTCTTTATACATTCTTTGCTCAGTTCTGTAAACATGGGATGGAATTTTTTTTAACAAGCTTTTAATTGTGAATCATGTCCTCTTTGTTAATTCGTGTTTGGGTATGAGGTCTTCAATTTCCTAGAAATGTGACTGTTTTCTGAGCTGATGACTCATTAGTGGGACATTGGGTGTTCTGCAACATAATGTATAATAATTGAGTATGTGAGCAATCTGAACTGCATACGATTCTTTTGCTAGATGTTCAGGTGCAGGTTTTCCCCAACTGTTGAATTGAACATTGTTTTAACCATTTGCTTGAAACAGGGATTGGGACTTAGAATGTTTTCCAGTAATTCATTAATTTTTTTTTCAAGAAATTATTTAAGATCACAGGGGATAAATAATGTACTCTATTTTCTAATAGGGGTTCAACTGTTAAAACATCTTAGTTCTGAGTCTTAGTTTATTTTTATTCTTTGCTAATTATCATTGTCTTGATAATGTTGTGGAATTTAAATAGATTTTTTTACCATACTTTTGACTGCATGCACTTTTTATTAAAATAAATGGGAATATAGAATTAAATGGGATTATAGTTTTGTGTTTTACTCTGATTCTTACATGCTTTGGCTGAAATGTTTAAACGATTAGATTTTTAGAGCTCCTGCTACAAAGATACACTACACTTCTTTAATTTATCAAACATTTTGGTTACAATCTTTTGACCTGGTGCCTTATTGTCTTGAGTTTTGCTGCATGAGGCACTTGTTTCATAATTAATAAAAGTAATTATATTATGAGACTGTTGAAATCTTGATTATTGGATGTTATAAAACGGTTATTTCGAATCCTTGATTCTGATTGGTCAAGAGCTGTGCTTTATTCACGATAAAACACCGGCTACGAACTGCTTCACCCAACGGTTCTATTGGATCGCTGCGCAACACTGCGGTTCTATGCATAGACAGTCAAAAGAAATGGACAGCGACCCCGTTGATTTACAACGAGAGAGCTGAAGCTCAGACATGGGCACTCACTTCCTGATAGCCGAGCGTTCTGCGCAGGCTCAACGACGTAGATGTCACGAGTTGTAAATCGTCTAGTAGCTGTGCCTACACAAATTTTAATCGTGCACAGAGACGACGAAGCGTGACCTGGAGCAACTTTTTGTAAGTATTCTGATCAATTATTTTGTCATTTTGCTTCTATCTTATGCCATGGGCTGACTTTAAGACAGTAAAAGATTGCCTGCAAGGCCGATGCGAGCTTCTCCTCCTGTGTATTCGGTAACTTCTCCACTGCGCGACGGACAGTCGAGTGGTTATGACGCAATTTTTAGCCTATTTTTACAAGAACGGCTTCTACGGGAAAAAACGGCTTCTACGGGGCCATGACGTAACATACAAAGTAATGGAGCCTTTTATACATTGTCGTGTTTCTTTAGAAATAAATAATGGATAAATGGAGTCTTTGGACGCCTCAGGTGTAAAGTTATTCGCTGTCAAAGTGACGCCTAAATGAATGGGTCAATGAGATGCTAACAGCAGGAGATAGCCCGCTACAATGGCGGCCCCAGAGGCAGCTTCAGCGTCCGGCTGATGGATTACCCCCTTGGTTCTATGTTGTTTTTATTTGAGCTTTCGTGCATTTTACACATTGGAACGTTGTTGCTGTTCACACTCGGGGACTATTTTTTCCAGCGGAAAGGTAGGCTTTTAGTGATTTCACTTCAAGAAAGTTGCACTAACATTGTTTTTTACTTAAATATTGTGTGGCAACCGTTTTATAAAAGCAATAAGATACTGGAGGCAAGTACTGTATCGCTGAATAAGTAACGGCTCAAGGGCCGTTGTTAGGCACGACACGAAAGCGGAGTGCCTGCAACCCCTTGAGCCGTTACTTATTCAGGATACAGCACAGCCTCTCGTAACCTTATTGCTTACACGTACGTTCTAAGGTGTGCAATTATTTTAAAGCACAGCTAAATTAGTTTCATGAATGTCCTCCTGACCGCATTACTGTTCCATACCACTATGCTAAGTAAGTTCAGTTTTTTCAAAAGCGCATGTTTACTGTTTAAAAATAATGGAAAAGTAGTGCAGAGGAGTCAAATAAGTGTTGTGTGAATAGCCCCTGGGTTTTTGCTTATTAAAATTACATTTTGTAATTAGCAACAGAGTCTTGGGGTGAGATGCATATGAATGTAGTACTACAAACAATAGTGTTTAAGGTCAAAGGACTTGAAATAAAACAGTGTCTTGAGGTTTGTTAAGCATAATTGACTCTGGCTGTTACACCTCAGGTGTGCATCATTTTCAAAATGCGAATTTAAGCAGGTTTGCATACTTCAGCCTTGAGGCTTGACAGGTGATCTTACAAAGTGAAAATAGTAGCTATTAGTTTTAGTTTCATTTTTAACTTATTACTAGGGGTGGGGAAAAATCGATTCTTAGATGCATTCGCGATGCGGACGTGGACGATTCTGAATCGATTCACAAATGTCAAAAATCGATTTTCAAAAAAAAAAAAAGTATTATTTTATATATATTTATAATAACGTAATATTGACGCAACGTGAAAGACGGAACTCTGTAGCGCAGAAGTGCAGTGGCCGAACCATCTGTGGCATGCACATACAGAGACGCAGACGTGATGACTGAGCGCAGAATCCAAAACACCCTCCTCGTTGAAAGCTGACGTGTGGAGGGGTGTGCGATAGCACGATTTTTGATGATCGTGGACGATTAAAATGTCTCCAATATCTGCTTTTGAAGAAATATCGTAGCATCGTGTTACAGTGCATTCTATCAGTTCAGTTCTGGCGCATCTGTCTCAACTGTACAACGTGACGTAGCCTATACATCACACGTTAATGAATAGGTACGGGACACAGCAATTCACAAAAGTTCATTATTTGCATAAGCCATGCCGGTTAAACATTTAATTCACGTGCTGATGCGCTGTTCCCAACGCTCACACAGGCACTAGAAGCCTGTCAAACAGCGCCTGAACACTGGACTAAGTTATCTTTCGAGTCTTATGCTAATACTGTTAAACACATACAATGTTTACATAAACAGAACTGGCTATGTCTAAAGTGAAAGCAAACATTTGAGAGAAAATCTGGTGTAATATGCGTCTCATATTGAACGCGTCACTTGCTGGTCTAAAAGCGACAGGAGTAAATAGTACTGCCGCTTGTCCTTAAAGGGATAGTTCACAAAAAAAAAAAAAAAATCTGTCATTATTTACTCTAATGTTGTTCCAAACCTGTATTCATTTCTTTCTTGTCCTGAACACAAAAGAAGGTTTTTTTGTTTTTGTTTTTTTTAATGTGAGTTACCAAACAGTTGCTGGTCCCCATCAACTTCCAGGAGAGAGAGAGAGAGAGAGAGAGAGAGAGAGAAAACTATGGATAACAAGTATGCTGCTAGTTCAGGCACACATTTACTTTCCTGTTGGTTCTTTGCAATGTTTATCAAATATATTATTAATTCTTCATGGGTCATTACTTTTTACTTTTAAAGCAAAGTATTTATAGTCACACACACACACACACACACACACACACACACACACACACACACACACACACACACACACACACACACACACACACACACACACACACAAAAAAAAGATTCAGATAATCGATTTAGCATCGAATCGGAAGCCCTCTGAATCGTAATCGAATCGAATCGTGAGGTGCCTAGAGATTCCCACCCCTACTTATTACCAGAATGTTTCAGTAGCAAAGCTTTTTTTTGAATTGCCTGCAGGCTTTGGTGAGGCCATTCCAAGTTATTTGTGGTAAAAAGCTCTGTGCTCTCTCAAAAATAATATCATTTAGAGGATACCTATGAAAACTTTTACACATTTATATAAAACCTGTTCACGACATTCAAGCATGATCTGTCATTAAAAGAACTAAAGTGTAATCTCTTCCATCTGTTATTTTAGTCTGAAAGGGGAAACAAAACAAGACACTCCAGTTATACAGCTAAAAATACTTACCAACCAGCTTTGTGATTAATAACATTCTTAACAATTATGGGATGATGGATTTTAATGGGGGATTATGTTTTGTTTACACAGTTGTCTCAAATGTTGAAAAGAGTGACTTTTAGAGGTCTGGCCACAAAGATACACTACACTATTTTATGCGTCTGTCTTATTTACGCAGGTATAACCCCGGCATCCTGGCCAAATTTGCCCCTTGGCATCTGTCCATCATGGCCTCCTAATTCGTCCCCACATAATGATTGGCTTCATCACTCTCTTCTCTCCACCGGTAAGCTTATATAAGTTATATCAGGGTGTCCGTGGGGTTTTAAAAAGTGATAAATCAAAATTGTCAAATTTAAGGCCATTAAAAGTGTTACGTTTAGTCTGAGAGGTATTGTTTTTGAAAAATTAGGTATTATTTTTTTTCAGACTATCAGGTGTCCTATTCTGTGTTTGCGATAGTCTGTTTAAATATGGCTTTAGCTTATCTGGGCACAATCAAAGATCTCTCATCTCTGTCTATGTTTGATGCTGACGTCATATTCAGTGGCTGGACGATATGACGATATATATAGAGGCTATATAACCCTGATAAAAGTGATCACCGGATTTAGACCTACCTATATTGTATTTATATAAAGTGTTCACAGGCAAATTTGCTTTAGCCTATGTAGGTCTATATATTGCTTTTATTTCCCTGGTACTGAAATCAGGCAAACATAAATGTCAGGCAACACGATTACTGGCTGCATGTCAATATCACTGGATCTTTAGTAAATTGTAAGGAACACTATATTGAGTCCAACATTTAGTTTAAATTGATCAAATTGTTCGTTTTAGTCGCATTTTCGCAGTTTCCCCTATTAAATCAAGTCACGCAGCAGATCTTTTGCCACTCAGTCAGGTTGAGGGGGTTGTACTGGCGGGAAAGTGATGTCAGTGCATTCCCTCTATTGTTTGGTGTGTAAAAAAACATCAATGTCAACTGGATGGGAGCTAATGCACTTCGGTCGCAAATGTTATAAATGTCAAAGTCTGTGTAATAAAAAGGTCACTGGTTAACACTTGCAATTCGTGATGGTTTTAAAAAAAATTCTGAAGGTAGTAAAAAAGGTATTAAAAAGTAGTAAATTTAACTTAAGGATTACTGTATATAAATAGAGCAATTGGCTTTATGCACAGCTGCACTGCTTCCTGAAAAATGTTGCCGAACACTTATGTTGCCAATAATACATGCACCAACAACTCAGAAAAGTCACATTACTTATGTTTTTTATTGTAGTACCATACCATACAAAACATGTCTACACAGAGGACATGATTTCCAATGAAAAGCTTGTTCAGTATAAATTCCATCCCATGTTTACAGAACTGAGCAAAGATTGTATAAAGACATTCAGTTCATATCATTATGACAGGAGCACCAATGGTGTGAGGAGCCTACTAGAATTGACTTTATGCACAGCTGCACTACTTCCTGAACTTAAGCCAGCTCCTTGTTTCCTGTCTGCCATTATTGGCCAAACTTAATAAATTCAGGTGTGTCTGATTATTGTTGCCGTGACTACTGAAGGTCAGGCACACCTGAATTAAGCAAGTTTGGCCAATAATGTGACTTTTCTGAGCTGTTGGTGCATGTATTATTGGCAACTTAAGTGTTCAGCAACATTTTTCTGCATCATAGTTTCCACTATGTGAGCTGTCTTAACGCACATGGTTAATTTGCTCCAAGTGTGCATAAATAGGCTTGCCAATATATTGAAACAACATTCATCTGCATTTAAAGGAGTAGTTCACTTTAAAAAAAAAACTTTTGCTCATAAGTTACTCACACCCATGTCATCCAAGATGTCCATGTCTTTCTTTTCTTCAGTAGAAAAGAAATTAAGGTTTCGATGAAAACATTCCAGGATTTTTCTCCATATAATGGACTTTACTGGTAACCAAACGGTTCAAGGTCCAAAAGACAGTTTCAGTGCAAAATTGTTCAAAGGGCTTTAAACAATTCCAGACGATGAATAAGGGTCTTGTCAAGCGAAATGATGGTCGCAAATGGTTCTGCTGATGCGTGTTCGTAACTCTTCTGTTCGAACACGTTCATCAAAATGAATTAATCTTTTTTCATGTAATTTGGTTCATTCAATGAATTAAATGAACGAATTGACTCAGAAAAAGATTTGTTCATTTTGATAATTGTGTTCGAACAGGAGAGTCACAAACGCGCATCACAGAACAGAGCAAGGTGACCATTTGAGCTTATAAAACAAACTTTTTTTTTTTTTTTTAAATGAGTGATTGTTTCATCTGATAAGACCCTTATTCGTCGTCTGGAATCACTTAAAGCCCTTTGAACAGTTTGCACTGAAACTGTCTTTTGGACCTTGAACCGTTTGGTTCCCATTGAAGTCCATTATATGGAGAAAAATGCTGGAATGATTTCATCAAAAACCGACTGAAGAAAAAAAGAAATGGATATCTTGGATGACAAAGGGTGAGTAAATTATCAGCAAAAGTTTTTTTAAAAGTGTGAACTACTCCTTTAAGACCTTTAAGCAAGTATCCATAGTGCAGTTTTCCCAAACAGTTAAATATATATATATATATATATATATATATATATTATATATATATATATATATATAAAGACCAAGTATAATGTACTGCATATTTTTATCGGGGTTAAACTGACAAAAAGTTTTTTTTTACTGAATGTTTTTTCATCCATTCCTAACAAAACAAAAAGATACACAGATTAACCTAAACATGAACTTTTTTTAACTTAATCTTTGCCAATGAATGAAAAAAAAAAAAAAAACTTTGTTAACTGCATTGGATTGCTAGAAATTCGCCCACAAAATGCTTTTTTATGTCTAACTTAACAACCTGGTAAGAAAAAGACACATGTCAGTTTTACATTAGGTGTAGTGTGTTTAAAATAGTTTTGCCAAGATAAAAAAGTTATAGCATGGAATTTGTGGTGCACTGTTATGAAAGACAGTGAGCAAAGGTAAGACTTATTAGGATATTTATTACAGACAGATGTGTACATTGGATGCAGAGACACTATGTTTACTCCATTCAGGCATTAAACACAGAGTGAAGCGCATCTGTCTCCACTGATTATGCTTAACAATGACATGATCCAAACAATTTCACCCACAACCTCCACTGATCGCTGCAAGCAACAAGACCAACTACGGCTTTCCAAAAGAATGTGCTAAAACATATAATTAAACCCGAGCTCTGGAAAAACAAGTGGGTGATTGTTCAGTTAAATTATGGATGTACCACTTGTGAGAGCAAATCAGGAAATGTTGAATGATTTATAGGGAATGCTTTCCAATCTCTTGACAGTAGGTAGCTTCAAAATCTCCCATTGAAGAAAAGTGCCGAGATACATTCTTCATCACTAAATACAAGAGCTATTTAATTATCAAAATATATAATTTGCATGATTCGATTTTTGGAATGAACAGTAAGCCGTTTTTGTCTCACACTATGTGTGTCAACATTTACAATTGGAGTTAAATATGTCATGATTGCCTTTGCAGTCTTTAACCATTTAAAGCATACATTAAAACGCACTACACTGCCCGTTTCAATCCATTTAACTATTCAAATGCATTGCTACTTCAAGCCATGATGTTTATTAGATATTTAAATGGCAATGTATTCACAAAGTGCAGTATGTGCCATATTTTGTGGACCTTTAAGAAATGAAAGTCTTCAAAATAATAATAATAAAGTATCACGCAATTATAGCTTAGAATTGCTGAGAGAAAATAAAGACACACATTCACACACTAAACTAACCTTGACTTCTCCAGTAAGGAATAATTTGTCATCTTGTGCCTATGCTAAGATGATTAATTAATTTAAACTCTAAAGAAGCCTCAAAGTTTCTCTATTTGGTCTTGGCTGATGATTAACAGTCCACGCAATCTATTGCACTTTTCCAAAACCTGGGAACACAAAACGCTTTAAATATCCAGTCACACTGCAGAAATTTTTAACTATTAGAATAATCTGTGGTTAAATACACTGTTCTTTCAAATCAAGTTTTCATTAAAAGCATGACATTTCTTGTATAGTTTTGGAACAATAATTACCTATTAGTGTTCATTAGCTACCCATGACCATCTCTGTGAAAACATTAATGCCCACTAACAACAAAGTTTAAACACAGTTATTATGGTGATGAACTGCTTCTCTAATGATTATCCATTACACATAGGAGCAGACAGATTCACACACACACTATCTTTACAACCCAAATGGAACGTAAGAGTCTGTATCATGGAATGAGCTGCTGATTGCACAGAGAAAGGGAAAAAAACAGTTATAAGAGAAACAAAATAGTTGACCAGGATCTTAATAGCAGTGTCAGTGTACCAGTCATTGTCGGTCATCTGCACCAGTTCGTTTACCACATCCAGCAGGTTTCGGTTGTGTTTCTGCAGCAGACGTTGATTTAGTGCTCGGTCACCAAAGCCCATCTCTACCAGCACGGCCATCATGGCGTCATGAGAAGCTGCATCTTCTGGCAGCTACACAGACAAAAAAAAAAAGGTTTCACTAGTGCGACACATGACTTGTGACTTTTGATTATCACTGATAAATGCTATTTTTAAATTCTCAATTATGTGAAATAAAATGTGCTGCTTCATTAATTTTGTTTATCATAGTTTGATCAAAATCAGTCCTGCAGAACATGATTATTCACAAACTTTATCTTTAGATAAAGTAAAACTAAAATAATTTTAAATATCATAATATCAATGAAATATAAAATGGTAATATTTCCTAGGACAGAAGAGATTTTTCAGCATCTTGCACCATTGCCACTGTTATCATAAGAATGCTGTGTGACGATAAAATAAGTTCAACTTGTTGAAAGGCCCCCCAAACTCACCTTCTCAGACCCAGTCTGACCAGTGAAAAGAGCTTTATAGGCAGATGCTGCCACCGACAGGGCACCCTTCACCAATCCACCAGTGATGCTATTGGCCCTAAGGAAGGACATGAATGAGAGAGTGAGAATGCAAGTGACAGAAAGAAAAGCACACTTAATGATTGACATGGGTGCAGCTCCGTGGTCTTGCGAGCAAATAGTTTTGTTATGTGTAACTCACCTGAGCTCTTCTGTTTCAGACTTGGCAGATGCTAATGAGTTCTCAGGGTCAGATTGATTGGGCTCAGAATCTACACACACACACATACATACATACATATATGCACATATATAATCATACAAAATGCACTAATTCATGGCCAGAGGTGGATTATTACTTTAATATCCCACCTGTCTCTTTATCTCCTGGCTCCGTAGGATCACTCCCCTCCTGCTGCTCTGCTCCATTACCTGTCTGCACTTGTGTCTCTGTGCTGATTTCAAAATAATAAAGCTACATTTTACACATCAAAGACATTAAGCTATGAACTATCAAATGTGGTGTAAGAAATCTAGACAGAAATAAATAAGAAGGAATTTGTGCATATAGAGTTCAAGGGCAGGATATTGTGAGGGAACAAACAACATCTGTGTGCTTCAAATGGAAACAAAAACTTGATCACATCTACAATGTCACAAATTTAATAAATAGTGCAGAATTTGAATAGTGTTCATTTCACGTCATAATGTTTTTTTTAAATCCTCTTAAAGCTGCAATACCTAAGATTGGCATGTCGCTAGAGGGCGCTACATTCAAAACAACAACAACGGCTTTGCTTGATGACGACTTGGAGGAACGCGGAATGATGGGAACTGTTGTTTTCAACTCCACCGTGGATAAATCAGTCAGACGAGAATCGAAAATTAGTTGTCATGGATGAGGTAAAGTTCGATTTCTATAAATGTTGCGTTTAATGACATGCTTGTTTTTCATTAAACTGAAATAGCCGCAAGAAAAGTCAGGTTTAAAAGTAAATTAGTTATCACAGATGTTACTGTACGAGTCACTGGACGAAGCTATGGTGGAGAGGGTTTGAAGTCAAATCGTTGCTAATGGATCCTGACTTCGCCCTATGCTGCAATATGCATTTAGTTTTGCATTCATTTACAGAAATCAGCTGCTTGAATGACAATTACTGATGTTATTAGATTTTTCAGGTGATATTCTCAATTCATTCAGTTAACGAATGTTCTGAGGTAAAGTTTTCAGACTGCAGACTCAGCAACGATTGTATTTAATTGTACAGTACAATCATAACATAGAACAGACATTATCTTCCTTTCATGTCATTAAACATAACAATATTGCTGGCCATATACTGATGAGAAAGTGCATGTCTGGTGTGCAATACTGGACTTTGTCCTAGACGTGGCGTGGCTCTTCTCGTCCGGTGTGCGACCCCCTTTACAGCCAACAGTTCACATTCCGACAATAATTGAAAGAATAATGCACCAGAATGTGCACCATTCCATTACAAATGCGCGAAACAAGCTGACGTTTGTTGCTTCATAGACGCTAACGCACAACTACAACTTCCGCATTTGTCCAGGACTACACGTAGTACGAGCGGAAACCAAGGTAACGCGGATATGACGCGATTGACTGGCGACTCCCAGCTCACCCCTGCTCACACGCCCCGTTTCCTTGGTTAAAATCTCAATTTTCTCGCGATTTAAACTTTGCTTGAAACATTTGGAATATCGTAAGTTATCATCTTAACTAAATATATAACACTGGCCTTGTGATTTTCGGATATTTTAATGCAAAAATCTTAGGTATTGCACCTTTAAGGTTTAATTAGTGAAGCACAGAAATTGATGTTTTATAGAAACACCAATACCGAAATTAAAGTTTACATCTTTCCGAAAAACAGAACTGAAAATTAAGTTTGATCAATTAAATTTCTGTAATTAAACACTTTTTCATAGTGTCGTTTCAGCCAAACAAATTGTACATATTGATACGTTAACACGCTTTTTGGTCACAGTGATGCTTGTGTTTACCCATTGTACTAGCTTATTCACATTGTGAGCACAAAATTCAAGCTGACATGGTCAAAACGCATCATCGGAGAAGTGCTAATTGAACATCAGTGTTTCGGGAAATGTTTACAACCCTTCAGACCTATTTATCAATTTAATGCGGTTGCGTTCAAATATTTTCGTTGCCAAATTTCGGTGCATCACTAGTTTAGTTTAAATGGCCTCTGACTTCACACATGCGTCCTGTGTAAACTCACCAGGATTTGACTAAGGGCCGGGGTGCCACTACAATCACAGGGGTGAGCGGCACAGCGTCCAGAGTCTGGGAGGCACAGAGCATGTCATTAGCATCCACTCTAACAGCAGCAGCAATAGAGCTCTGAAGCTCTGCGGTCTCCACTGATTCTAGTTTGTCTCCCTCTGCAGGCTCTTCTCCAGGCTGGGACAGGGCTGAGCTGTACATGGACTCTCCTAATGGACGGGTGGTGTCAAAGCAATCAGGGAGGATGATGATGTAGTCTTCTGAAGATGCAGAGGAAGTTCTGCTGCGAGTTTCCTTAACTGATTCTATCGCTTTAACTTGCTCTTTCTTATCCACTTCCTCCTCTCCCTCTTCGACCAGATCTACAGCAGCAGGTTCCACCAGGATCTGCTCGATGTCAGACTCGTGACCCTCATCTGAACGTAAGAAAAATCACTTTAATGACTAGACAGTTTACTGTGATTGGTAAGAAGTTGACTACTTGAATCATCTGATGATTACAAATACAACTGTAAAGTGGTGGGAAATAAGTATTCTCAATGTCCCGTTACCTGTGCTAATGAGTTCAGTTGGAAGCGGCAGCAGGGGAGCAGCCATCTCAGCCGTCTCTGTCTGTGGTGAAGCAGAGCTGGAGACTCGTGACGTCTCTACTTTCAGTGGGGCTGGAGCAGATATTAACAGGTTTCCTGTTTCTGGAACTTTTTCTGATTTCCTCTCACAAAGTGACATTGAACCTTGGGGGGCTGGGCGCACCACTTAAAATGGCAAAAATTAAATGTAAATAAATCATTAAAAATGTAAAAGGTAAATCTTATAACTTTTACAAAAAGTGCAAATGTTTTATGCTCACCAAACCTTTATATTTGATAAAAAATACAGTAAAAACAGTAATATTGTGAAATATTATTACTATTTAAAAATAACTGTTTTCTATATTAATTTATCTTAAAATGTTATTTATTCTTTTGATGGTAAAGCTACATTTTCAGCATCATCACTCCAGTCTTAAGTGTTGCATGATCCTTAAAGCGACACTGTGTAACTCTTTTAGTTTATTCTTAGCTAAAAACACTTAGTTCCTCCAAAAATGTGTTCATTAATGTATATTTACTTCGTTCAAGTAATAAAGTATTCTTGTGAGTGTATAATATGCCATTGAAAATACATACGGGTAAGGGGTTCTATTGTCGGTCGCCGTGTTGCCCCTCCATCTTGAAAGTACATTAGCCAAAGAGGGACATACCCGTTAATTCAAGCTTCGCCTTTCGCATTTACATTTGAGTTAACACTCATGGACGAGGTTGAACTGGAAGCCATGTTAATCTTGGACTACATTGGCCACCGTAGGAGTTAAAACGAAATCGGAATTGAGAGAAACAGAAACTAATATTCACTGAATGGTCATATACCTTTTCACCGCTAGATGGGGGTAAAAATTACACAGTGCAGCTTTAAGAAATAATTTAAATATGCTGATTTGGTATAATAGATGTGAATGTAAAATAAAATGTTTACTAGACATATTAAAAGTACTTTGTCAGGTCAACGCTAAAATAAAAAAGTAACAATTAATATTTTCTACATTATTGGTTGTACAGAGTAACAAGTAAATGTAATGTAATCACAGTTTGACTTACATTTTACATTTACATTCATTCACTTAGCTGATGCTTTTATCCAAAGCGACTTACAGTTGCTGTATATGTCAGAGGTCGCACGCCTCTGGAGCAACTATAGGGGTTAAGTGTCTTGCTCAGGGATACATTGGTGTCTCACAGTGGATTTGAACCTGGGTCTTATCCACTGCACCATCACCACCCCATAAGTGAGCGAGGCAGAAACTGAATGACTTGCACCTATTATGAAAATTACTGTAAATGTTCCAACCACAAACCTTTAGCTGGGAATCTCCCACACAGGGTCCCATGCTCTGCCACTTCAAGGGTGAGAGAGCGGATAACAGATGGACTGACAAACTGAGGCCCAGTGATGCTCTCCTGTCCTTTCTCTTGTGCTGGGACTCCCTCTAACTCTGCCCCCTGAGCCACATCTGTGAATAAGACATCAGAAACAGTACAGAAATGTAAAAAGCTATGTTATTATCGACAGTAATATACAGACAAAAGTGAAGAAATGTTCTGCTGTAAAATTTACCCAGGATGCTGCTAACTCCTTGGGCTTCTGTTTCTTCTTGGATCAGCCCCAATGTTGGCTTCTCCTGAAGAGGTCCATCATGGGGCAAAGGCGATATGCAAGGAGTAATGTCTTTATACATTTACAGAAAAAAGAGAGAGAAGTTATTATCTAATCTTTACTGTTCAACATAAAAAAGCATAGCCATTAAAATCAATCCAAGGAACACATTATATAGTTATTCCAGTTTTAAAGTGACCTGCAGGAGTGTTGTTGGGCACGCTCTCCAGCTCCTGCACAATGTTGATGTCCAGCAGTTCAAAAGACAGTAAGTCCTAAGTAAAAGGCAAGAGAGTTTGTGAAATTGGCAATGAAGTCAAAAGTTTCTTTTTGAAACATAATGAGAGAATGAGAAACACAACAAATGTGTGATGGAATTACTGAATCATGCTGATTGCACATACCTGAGCTGTGAGTAAATCCACAGATGGAATGTAGAATTCCTGATCACAGTCCTGGTTCACGGACAAAACTAGTTGATCCCTTGAGGCCCGGCATTTCTCCTCTCTCTCAAGAGTGCGGGAAGACTTCTCCTGAAAGGACCAAAGCGGGTGAAATGGCTAGTTCTAGGTTCAGTTTTTTAGTAGTTATTTTAGTTTTAGTAATTTAATAATTTCGGGGCTGCCAAAGGTTTCAAGTTGTATGTAGTGGTAGAAAGTATCATGTATCAAAAACAAACTAAATTAAATTTTTCCCTGTTTTATATTTTAGTTAGTTTTGGAGTCAAAATACATTTATAAATACAAAAAAAAATTTTAGAGCAGTTTTGTGTTTCTTCTGTTTAGTTTGTTTTTAATTTCAGTTAAGAAAAAAGTTTTCATTTAGTATTTGCAAATAATAATAACACTGATATGACCAATTTACATATTCCTTGTCACATTCGTGACACATTAGGCTTGCTACGATAGTCGGTGTTGATGGTGTAACCGTGTTCAAAGGCAACACCGGTTACATCACTTGCCCACCATGTCACCACCCCCTCTGTTGATTTGTTAATTTTTTTGTAATAAAATCATTTAGTTCAGTTAGAGAACAGACACTACAGTTAAAAACTGAACATTTCTGCTTAATAAATCGTGAGCTGAGCGAGAGTTGCAGCACAGATCAGCACCTATTTAAGCACATTTGCCATTGTTGTTGTGTTGTTCATTAAGAATAATAGGCTAATGAACTCACCATTCAGGCAATCCGCCCTCTAATTGGTGCTAATTTGAAAAAGAAACTTAAATGTGCACGACCACGCGTTTTCAGTTCAGGTTTCAGCGTTTACAGTTCATTACTATGGAAATACGCGCCTTTATAAATGCCCAAGCGGACATTCGCATTTTACTTTAGCCTTCATATTAGCGATTTAACTGGTATCGTCACACATCAATTAACTGGTGGGAAAATATCCTCACCGTCACATCCCTACTGCACATATAAAGATTTTTGGGGTGGCTGGGGGTGTCTTACCTGAGGGGTGACACAGGGAGACACCAGCAGTCCGTCAGCACAGATGGCAGTAGGTGCATGTGGATCCACAACGATGCTGCACCAAACACGCGGCCCAAACTGCTCTCCTCTGTGTGCCAGGCGCCAATGGGATGTGTAGGTGCCTTCCAATGTCGGAGCACAAAGAGCCACACTGACCACACCCACCTGACCTGGCTGTAGAGTGGGTACTGCGACCTTCTCGCCATCTTTCGCCTGAACCCACTGCCAGGTTTCCCCACATGAACTTCAACTGATGTCAAAATGGGACACAATATATGTTTATGTTTCTGTTGTGTGTGTTTAGGAATTTGTGTGTGTCTGTTGAGGAGTCAGAATTAACCTTGGTCTCAGAGTCCCAGCACACTCTGCCACTGTTCTTCATTTTCCAGTATTTAATGAACTTGGTCCCAGGACGCAGACGTGATCCATCTGGCAGGTTTTCATCCAGGAGCAGAGCTGTCATAGCTGGCACAGCCAGCGGGCATGGACGTTTAGGACGACTGCAACCAAGAGGGTATAAATTAAATGTCATCTTATCACTAACTTCATTTTAAACTGATCTGATCAGTTCAGCCAATTAATACGGTGTGCTGTTATTTATTTGTGGGACTGACATAGTGGAACAGACACTTAAAAAAACCCATTTATTTTATGTTAATACCTTTACTGTCCCTTTTAATCAATTTAATGTATTCTTGCTCAATAAAAATACTATTTTCTTTCCAAAGAAGTCCTGATCCCAAACGAATGAAATAAACAGTTTTCAATTTTATATGATCTATTAAATGTAGTTACTTATTAATAAAAATTTGTTTAGAATTTCTGATATCAGTGCAATAGATACTATTATTCTCAAACAAAAAAATCATGTTATGCAGTTTATATTTTAACATAAGACTAAAAATGGTAACAGCATCAGTTCTCACATTTGGGACAAATCATGGCAGAAATTATTCTTCCAAAAAAGTATAAAAAGAAGTGTTTCACTGAAAAAAATTACAGCACAGGATTTCTAAGTGAACTATTCCTTCAATATGCTCTTCCTCAGGTGGTAATGGGGTGCAAGCTCTTACTCTGGGCTGTTTGCCTGTGTGGCACGTGGCTGTAGCAGGACGGGTGAAGAGCTCCCTTCTCCAGCAGTGCTCCACTGCAGCCCTCTCCTCTCCATCCTCAGCTGCTTCCTGATCTCCTTCACCTCCGCCTTGAGCTGACGCTTCTCCGCTTTAAGGCGCTGCTTCTCGGCCTTGCAAAAGCTCCGGTCACCCCTTCTGTAGAACCTTCAGAGAGAGGGCAACATATGCTCGACTCGGCCTGTTCTGAACTTTAACAGCAAGACATCCCAAACAGCAGAGAACAAAGGCCCACCTGCTGTGGTCTGGCGCTGGGGAGCCGTGCTCAGGAATAGACAGGGGAGTTCTGGCTCTCACAAGGTTGTGACTTGGATCGTGTGAGAAGCTACAAGGCTCACACAGAGTGCAGGAGGTACACACACTGTGCAGAAAGAAACCAAACACAATGAAACATACAAGGGGAACAGTGAAATGAAAGGCACCCATTAAACCAGGCATCCAGTTAAAAATCATATCTCTCAATATGTGTATATGCAAATATTTATCCAGACATCCACCTCACAGAGATCTCTCTAACCTGCATTGGTATCCGCCGCCTGCGGTCTGGCCCCGGCAGCTGCTGCAGGCTGGAGCTGAACTTGGGGCCCCAGGCAGAGTGGATGAGGTGACCTCAGGAACCTGAGCTTCTGGTCCCACTGGCTTATGGATGCAGCATTGTCCAGAGAACTCCCTACAAATCTTCTCGACTGCCTCCCTAACCACCTGGTCCTTAAACTGTGGCAGTTTTTGTATTTTGTAGAAAGAAAAATAGAGAAACAAATGTTTCCTTAGCAATATTAGGGATTGCTTCCATTGCAAAAACAATCAGTATGAAACATAAATACTATGGCACACAGGCACAGAAGTGATCTCTCGCATGTGTACGTCACTCATTGTTTACACAGAGATTTCGGAAGTGTTACCCTTCACCGTGAAGATCTAAACATATTTAGATATACAGGAAATTGCAATGGAAGACGATTTCGATATATCATTTTTTTTTCGCAACCGTGCAAGAGATCGCTTTCAGGCGCTTGCGTAGACGAAAGCGCCCATGCCTTCAGTTCACTTGGACGTGACTGTGATTACAAGAGGTAAAAACGATATAAATACTGTTCGTTTTCTCACACAAACCGCTCGTTTCGTGTCTTAGGCCATCAATGTGTACTTACATTTACGAGTCATTAAATCATGTTTAATTTGAACTTCTCTGTGCATGTTCTTTGAGGTGGACCCCATATACCTCCTTTATATGACTGACAGACAAGAACGGTTTGGCCCGAAAAATATCAACATTGAAACTACTGTGGAAACAAAGACGCCTACATCTTGAGGTAAGCTAAAACATATCAAAAATAAATTTCAAAGTGAACTATCCCTTTAAAGTTACAATGAAATGTAACAACCTTTTCTTAAGCGACATGCATCTGAATGAAACAGATTATTAAAAAAAATATGTAAAAAGTATGGTGGGGACTTTTGGCTGAAGTTTGCAGTTGATTGTAAGAAACGGGGTAGCATTTATGTGGACAAAATGACTGGAGAAGTGCAGCATACAGTACGTCACTAGACAGAAGTATGATTTTCAACAGAAGATGAAAAGTTATGTAAATTTAATTCAAAATTGAAAAAAAAGTCTTGTTTCTCATACCTTTTCCATGTATGAAGTAAACCAAGCTGGAGGTGTCTTATCCTCTGCTTTCCCACCTTTGAGTTCATTCACAATTACCTTTAAAACAAGCGCAGGATATTAAAAATAGAAAATGTGGCATTAAAGTAATAAACTTATAATAGTACTGGTAACTGGACACCGTTAACAGATGTATATCACATTCATGTAAACCCCCAAAAAATCAATACAATGGAATTCAGTTATATTATTTCATGTTTAAACATCAGAACATAATTTTTTTTGATAATATAGATTATTTATAATATTATTACGCACCATTCTTAATAAACTGCAGTGTAGAATTTGATACAACAACAGTGGCTATGTCTGTGATTGTGCAAAACCATTGGGTTATAAAATCTTACCAATCCTTCCTCTGGGACTGCTGCCTGAACTTTGCGACTCACCACTTGTGCCAAAGTAGGGCAGTGTTGAGGAGGCCTGAATCCCTTCTTGGGTTCTCCAACAGTACCAGGTTTCACCTGGCCCAAGCCCACCCCTGACCCCGGTGGGGGGCCCGGCCCTGGAACTGTGGCTCTACTGCCCCTCGTCTCATACACATTCATTTGTAATCTGTTCCCCTGTCGTGCTGCACTCTACAATTGCAAACAACAACAACAACACAGTGTAACAATGTGGTGCAAAGAGGAAAAACTACGGACTGCAACTTTAAGCATTTTAATTAGGTTTGTTTTCATATATCAAAAATGTAAATTGGGGTCCCTCTGGAAAGTTGCAGAGGTCAAGGACCCCTGTTCTAAATAAGTTCTATGCACACAACCACACACACACAAAACATTGATTGAAGAATCATCATTTATTTACCTTCAGGGCTTCTTCATATTCCACTGAAAAGAGAAAAATAAATCCAGTCAGTGTCTGTACCTCTTCTCTGTAATTTAAATATAATGTAAAAGTATACACAAATTAAGACCATTTACTTACATTGGCTGTTGATTGATACCTGAAATAAACATACACAATTATGATAGAAATGTTAAATAATCATATGATCAATTCTAGGGGTGTAACAATATATCGTGCCACAATATATCGCAATACAAAAAAGCAACAATACGTATCGTGGATAGTGACAATATGTATCGTGGATAGTCCCCCCAAAATATAAATTACTGTGTGAGAAAAACTTGTTGATTATAATGTATAATAATGCAATGGGGGAATATCTGAGACTCCTGGTAATGCCAAATGTCTTAGGTTACCAGTAAAAAGTGGCCAACATTATTTTAAATATATCTAGTCAGTGACAGCGTGCAAGCATATTCATCTAAAATAATTCAGTATTTTCAGCTTCAGAATCATGACTGAGTCCAAACCAATTCATTTAAACCCACAATGTAATATCATTTTAATCAACAATACATTTTTCATTAACCTTTTACCATATACGTCTTGAAGTATCGCAATAATATCGTATCGTGAGTTCAGTATCGTGATATGTATCGAAATCGTGACATGAGGGTATCGTTACACCCTAATCAATTCATTAAGATGCTTTCTTTGACAAAAGTAAAGTTATTAACATTGACATACAATATCCCAAATATGTACTTCTTCACTCTCACCTCTTCATTTTCCTCATCAAAATAAGTCAGTTGTAAATTACACAGGCCAAAGGACCTCTTCACCTGAAAAGTGAAAGATTTCAAGTCAACACAAGACCAGCTGTGAAATTGAAATTAAAGTATAGGTCGTGTTTGATTAGATTTATATAAGCTATGCTTATATATGCAGGATTCGGACAGGCCAATCTTGACCTTCTGCACTGCAGGCAAAATATCTTTGAACAACCACCGTTACCCACGACAAGTCCGGGACTCCGGGAACCCTGGCTTTTTTTACACCGCTAGTTTTCATCTCTTCGATCTCCATACAGGTAGGGTAATTATTTCAACTTAAATCAGTATTTAATAATAATGTACTTAGTAACCTTGCAATGAGGGGCAACCTACCAGAGTGATATGCCCCGATGCCCTGTCTGTCGAGGCGAAAGGGCTGACTGTAGCTACATCACTCGAAACTGACAGGGTTACACAGTGCTTTCAAATAGACAAGCAAATAAAATTTGCTTGAAACAGACAGCAGTCAATATCTGTTTCAAAACCTACTGAGCAACATATCTGGAAAGCATTCTGGGTGTCTTACGCGGCTATCATGCTGTCTAGTGAGGGAGCTTAGTAGGTTTTGAGACAGTGAGTCAACACTACCCAAGAGATTAGTGGTGGGATATACTGACGTGACATGTGTTACATTTCCTGACAATGTGGCAAACCCCATTGTATGATTTAATTGATGAAAGATCTGCGCAAGTCGGATATAACGTGTTTTATTACATATAAATATGGCTGCTGTTTAATTCGTGGGCTTTCGGCAAAATGGTCGCTTGGCCCATTCCATATGATTAAGCGCTAATCGAAACAGCAAACGGAGAAACGAATGTCACGACAGATGTCAACTCTAATCGCATGAGCCAGGCATCGGATGACGTCGGGGTGAAAGGCTTTGCGGCATCAAGGTGAGTGATCAGACTGACATCACTTAATCATCCTCTGCTTACCATGGCCTCCATAGACTCCCAACTCTTCGTCTCTGAGCCAGACAGCAAGAAACTCTTCGCATTCCCTCGGAAATTCACCTTCAGATTGATATAGAAGTCCATGGCGCAAGTACTATTTAAGGCGTTGCATAGGTGAAATCAGAAAGGCTTTGATGAGTTACTGTGCCCTGGCTTCTAGATTTCTCTGATCAAAATGGTCCTTTCTGTTTACATCAGCGACGTAAACACGCCCATTGCATCAGCTGACAGGAAAATCAAAGCTGACGTCATTCAAAACGAAACTACGAACGAACGTGTGTTGTATATATAACAGTTAATAATAAAAACAATATGCGAGAGATATGTATATATATATGTATATATATATATATATATATATATATATATATATATATACAATTTCTTCGCATATTGTTATTGTAAATAATTTGATCCGTAAATAAGACATAGGGAAATTGGCAAGTGTGTAGTACGATTATAAAGAGCATATTCTGTTTAGTCTCATAAGGTCTGAACGGAGTTAAAACGGATGGTTCGGTTCTGGCTTCTGATTGGCCAATACATTGTGATACTGACAGCTGTGACGTGTACATCAGATTTTGTGTTTTTGTTGCATAGCAACGTACGTTCTGTTACGTCAGGGAATAGAATACCTTTTAATGGATTTACTTAGTACACAAAATGCTATTTTGTATGAATATTATTCCAAAGGTTAATTATGTGATCCATCCAGTTTCTCTACCACTTTGTTAAAACATCTGTCTGTTTTTATTACTTTGTTGATCACTCACCAATTCATTGATTCATACATCTAATCAATTTAAGTATATTTAGTGTATCTCTGTGGGTGCTTATTGTCCATTTGTGCCCCTTTAAGACTTTCCTGAGGTAAATCCATGAAGTAAATTCCATGGCAGAAAGTTCTCTGACCTGCAGGGGTCACCATTTCCATTGGCTCTTTGGTCTGTTTTTTCTGATGGCACAATATTGTGATATTTTTCTGTACCCTATCTTGAGCTGTATTTTTTATGCACTAAGGACCTACACTAATGAATTTTAAAGGGTGGTTGTGGTGAGCGCAGTAGATAAAACACATGCCTTTGGTGTGAGAGACCTGGGTTCGAATCCACTGTGAGACACCAATGTGTTCCTGCCAGCTTTTAGATTTCATCAAAAATATCTTAATTTGTTTTCTGAAGATGAACGAAAGTCTTATGGGTTGAACAACATGAGGCTAAGTAATTATTTACAAAATTTCTTTTTTGGTGAACTTAAGGTCAGTGTTGACCACAAATCATTTAATAATGAAAAACATATCTAATTTCAACAGTCCCACTGCATGTCTTGACTAAGTATGATTTTTAAAGGGTTTCCTGATTTATAATATTTATAAAGATGAAATTTGTCTAAATTTAAATTTTTACTTACCACATTTGTGATGTATTATTTGAAATTTAAACTGACAAATGTGTGTTTATGGGAACATCTGATAACTGCATGTCAGAATTAACAAAGTTAACAAACAAGCAAATCTTGTTCAGTAAGCATTTATGTAAAAAGTACAGTAAATATACTAATACATTTTTGTCTTATCAGTGTCTCCTGGGAATCAAACTCTTAACCTTGGGGATGTTAGCACTGTTCTAAAACAAAATTCAATGAAATTTACTCACAGAAAATTGTTTATTGGGGTAAAGATATAAACTTTATTCAAACTTGCAGAGTATTTGATCTTAAGTTCTTTAATTTCTTGTTTTAGAAAGATTTGGAGAAGGTGTTGGAACTCTGATACATCCAAAATACTATAGTAACTGACTATTTTTTCAGAAAATTGTCTGCATAAAAGAGAGTATTGTTTTATATTGTATTATATTATGTAAAGCCTACTGTATTATGACCCTCAAGTGAATAAGGCAAACTTTGGAATTATCTACACAAAGGCATTTCCTGTTTCCTGTTTTCCATCAGTTCAAATGTGTTTCTAAGAACTACAATGAGGCCAAAATCACAGCAATTACTGAATAAAAAAAAGGGGAGGAAGGAGTCAGGGGGGGACTTCTGCCTCAGCATTTACATTTTCAGACGCTTTTATCCAAAACTATACTTACAAATGAGGACAGCAATAGAAGCAATCAATCAAACTAACAATAGGGCAGCAACATACAAGTGATGTGACCACCAGTCCCAGTTAATCTAGCACAGAACACGTAGCAAGGTTTTTTTAAAAATATATCCTGAATGAACAACAGCTTGGACAAGGAGTTGTGTAGCATGCTCTGATAGGAAGGGCCGGATCCTCTTAATGTTGTAGAGCAAATCTGCAGGATGGGCAGTTCCAGCCATGTGGTATGTAAAGTTCAACAGACAATCACAAGTCTAAGGTTCCTGGCTGTCCTGATGGAGTTATACAAAATGCCACAAATTATATATTCGACTTTAATTTCTATATAAGTTGATGTTCTACTCAGAATATAACTTAAAATATGCCTTTAAAACTTTTTAGTTATTTTGTTTTACTGTGTAATTTTTATAAGATGTTAACAGTTGAAAGACTGACCATTTTACCAGTAAAAGTTTTAATACGTTTTAATAAATATTTAGGCTACTTGCAACATTGACTATGGATTTATTAATTTTTAAAATAAATATTCAGATAGTGTTCAGAGTTAGTTAAAATGATTCTTTACAGCATTCTAAATTTTGACAACATAATCTTGGATTGTGTGGTATTTACAGGATTTTATTGGCAAGTATGTTGCCAGGTAAATACTGTGCTTTAGTGAAATTACAACAAAAAAAAACTGTACAATATGTTTACAGGATTTTATTGGCAACTTTTGAATGAATGAGTAGGCTTTGCATTATATCACAGGCTCGTGTGTGAACTTTAGGGGAGCACTCTGGGGGGCGTGGTCATAACACTCACTACCAGTATGAGATCCATTCTGCACTCTCACTTTGACGATGAGCGTTGCCCTCAAACACTAGATAGACACTGGTCGCTGCAATAATGAATTCTCTGTTGAAATACCTGTTGATACTTGTGGGACTTATTTCCGTGATCATCAACATTGTGCTGATTTGCTTAAATTCGAATAGGCTTCCAAAATGTACTTCCCGGCCGCAAGAATCTCTACAAGTCAAACATTCAAATAAAAGTCTAGTTTTTGCGGACCTGACTGCAGAGGAGTACAAGTCTGTTCGCGACTACATGTGGGCTCAAAAAGACTTGAAGATCTCCCGTTCGTCCACAGCAAAGCCCTGTGAAAATTTCCTCTTTTTAATTGACCTCTCTGCTCCCAAAGAAGGCTGATGTGCTGCGCTACTTGGATGCCAACGGACCGAAGCCCGCACGCGAAGCGACCGTCGTGGTGTTCAACGGCGAAAGAGGTTACCTAAAGGAATATGTGGTGGGACCGTTACCTGGTCCACTGCAGCATCGAGATGTCACTCAGAAGAAATACAATACGCCGACGTTGCCCTTCGCAGCCCGAACAGTGACAATTGGGGAGTATGTGGAGCTCTTCAAACTGTTTTATCACGTTTTCCAAAAACTTGAAAAACCTTTAAGGGAAAGTTTTGGTTATATCCCCAAAAACGTGAACTGCTGCCGTTTGAGGGTATGCCGAGGGGCATTAAAAGTGGTGACCGGAAGACCTGGGTCTCTTTTTCCGCGATTTCAGTGGCATGTACATCCATCCTGTGGGCTTCGAGATGCTGATCAATCACGAAAGCAGCAACACATCACAATGGACGGTTGACAAGTTGTTGTACAACGGCCAATATTTCGAAAGCATTGACAAATTTATTGTAGAATACCAAGCGGGTAGTATAAAAAAGATAGTCAACAAAAATTTCCAAAACTACGCCTCGCTGAAACCAAGGGAAAAACCTTCTGGTTTAGGACCACAACAGTATTATCTTCAAGGTAAACGTTTCAGCGTTAAAGACAACCAGGTGATTTATCTGGACTGGAGCTTTGCGTTTGGTTTGAGCTCCCTGACTGGGATGAGAGTGTTTGATATTCGTTTTAAAGGAGACAGGATTGCGTACGAACTCAGCGTGCAGGAGGCTATGTCTGTCTGATGGTTCTGTAACGCCTGGGATGATGCTCACGAAGTTCCTCGACTCAAGTATCGGAATCGGTCGCTTCGCTCACGAGCTCGTGCGTGGAATCGACTGTCCGTACGCTGCCACCTATGTAGACACGTACCGCTATATTGACACAAACGTCACACAGCGTTTCAGAAACTCCATCTGTGTTTTTGAGCATGATATCGGGCGACCTCTGCGACGACACTTCTCAGATTTCTTTCATAATGGTTATGGTGGGATGGCAAACAGCGCTCTGGTGTTCCGCACAATTACTGCTATAGGGAATTACGACTACATATGGGACTTCATTTTCTATCAAAGCGGCTCAGTGGAGGCGAAAGTTCACGCCACGGGCTACATATCATCCTCCTATAAGGTTGATGGAAATCTGAAGTACGGGCACCAGGTTGCAGAGAATGTCCTTGGAAATATCCATACACATTTTATTAACTTTAAAGTCGACCTGGATATCTTAGGTAAGTCCCATAAAATGATCAAGCATTTCATTTATAGAGTTGAAATAGTTAGAATCATATTTGGTAACTTTATTTTACATAATAATTACATGCAACTAACCCTCAACCAAATCCTAATCCTACCCTATGTATGTAGTTAGGCTACTTAATATTACTCAGTACTTAAATATATAATTAATCTCTAACAATGACACCTTAAAATAAAAAGTGTAACCATGTTTAATTACACATTGATTCATTTGAAAACTTGCTAGGAAAAGTGATTGTAACATTTAGGTAAAAAAAATAGCTTAATATGCTACTTTTACATCTTTTGCAGAGAATACCACGTGAATATCTTCTGTTGAAAGTCACAAAACAGTTTTAATACATTTTCTTTCTTTTTGAAGGTGTGAAGAATATATTTCAGACTAAAGACATGATATATAAGGAGGTGTCATTGCCATGGATCCCCTCAGAGAAAGCAAAGATACCACAACTGGTGGAGCAGCAAATCAGGGACAGAGAAAGAAGCGGCGATGCTTCATAACGCCAAAACACCCCGTTACCTTCATATTGCCAGTAATCAGACCAATCGCTGGGGCCATCAGCGCTCTTACAGGCTTCAGGTGGTGAGCTTTGCTGGAGATCACCTCCCTGAAAGTGAAACTGTAGAGAGGTCCATGTCCTGGGCACGGTAAGTCCTCAGTGTCTTGAGTCATTCCACAATACTGAGACACATGCATGTTTTAGAAGTGTGGTTTCTAGCTTTAGCTTCTCTCACATTCACTTTATTTCTTCTAGGTATAAAGTTGCTATTACCAAGCATAAAGATGAAGAGCAGACTAGTAGCAGTCTTTACGGTCAGAATTACATGTGGACCCCATTTGTTGACTTCAGCAAATATATTGAAGATAACGAGGTGATCGACAATGAGGTACTGATGGACAGCTTCGTCAGAATATTTTTATTTAGCAGATATGTTTCATTTGTTCAAATAATGATCTTTATTATGTCTTCTTAAGGATTTGGTAGCCTGGGTGACCGCTGGTTTCCTCCACATTCCACATGCCGAAGACATCCCTAACACAGTTTCAGTGGGCAATGGTGGTGGCGTCATCCTTAGACCACACAACTATTTTGATGAAGATCCATCCATCAACTCACCTGATGGAGTGTATTTTGGACAGGGCTCGGAGAGTGACTGTGAGTACAACAAAATGGCGTGTCTGGAAAAGCATCAATGCAGTTCCACACTGGAGCCGTTCACTTACCACGGCTTTGAAGGTGTTATGAAGTTTGAGTAATCCAGATATGTATGCTGTTACAGTCCTGCTATCAAACATTTGCAGTAGTAGTCTTCATACTCACTTTACACTTGCTAGTTTTGTCAAGTTGTTTACTGCTTTTGTTGCTGTTTTTGTGTATATTGTGGATGATCTCTCCATTTGTCTTTGTCAAAATTTTTGTTGTCATGAGTGATGACCATTTCTGGTGTTTTCTTAGTTGATGCTGGTTTTAATTAGACTAGTAACTTAGCATATCCTTTCTATTTCCTCTTTCCTATCTATTTTTTGCAAAAACTATTTTAAAGTTCACATGAAGGGTCATTTTCTAACAGTGTAAACTATTTCTAAAAATATAAAGATTTAGAAAAAAAGAGATTTATATTAGATAGACTGATAAAACACCTCACTAATCTCACTTTTTAATATAAAAATGTTCATCCATGCAATAAAAAGTAAAGGGTGACTTTTGGTGATTGGTTATTTTGGTCATACATTCATTTCTAAGTAAAATAATACCATGGCTGTAATTTCAAATTTTAAGACCTGTTAACTATAACAGGAATAATCATGAACAATAAGAACAAAAACTACAATATGAGGAGTCAACATTTCAAGCACAGAAATGACATTCACAAACTTTTGTTTTAAAGTCCACCTGTGGTGAAAATCAAGTTTTTTTTAATGTGGTTTACATGTCTATGTGGTTTTTTAATATGCTTTATGCAAGTCATCATCTTATTGGGCTTTAGCATATCATCATGCTGCAAAGCTGAGGGATCTCAAAAGAAGCCAGGTTATCCTGGTGTATTTTTCTGTAAAATTGGGTGCATCCTTTAACGTCACGAGCGAATTACCTATGATGTATATTACGATGTTATGATGAACTATATGCATTTCTTCACTGATGTTTTGAGTTGATCAAAGCGTGCATTAAGGATGCTGATATTTAGAAGGCAGCTGTCTGACTCTGAGAGATGGTGAACGTGAACATGGTTTGTGTAACATTTGCAACACATTATTAGCTGTTTAAAAACATAGTCAAGCAAAAGACTGATCATATTAATTATGTAATATTACCATAATATTAATATTATACATATTCATGGATCTACATTGTTGTAGAGTTGTAGAGTTATTTCTAAGTCATGAAGTCATGATTTAAATTTCATTTTGGTGATCAAAGATGAGTTTTAAGGGATAAAACGGGGGGGGGGGGGTGACTATAGGGGGACTTTAAATGAATAGTTTGCACCAAAGCAACTTGCAGAGACCATTTACATACAGTCACACTCATATTCGAAGAAAAATAGTTTTTAAAAATCTTCTTGCAGATGTTTTCCATTCAATAGTTCCAACAAAAACAAAAAAGCAACACAAAAACTCAATTAAAGTAGTACACTGACAGACTTGTGCTCTATATTCAAAATCTGAATATGATAGCTTTGGAGGACAAAAACCCTAAAAAATTCAAATTACACAGGTTCGTCATCATGACAATGCGTTCAGCATCAGCATACGTTCAGTTCATGCATACTCTGGAATTGAACTTGTGACCTTAGCATTGCTATTGCTATGCTCTTCCAGGTCAAGCGCAATCATTTAATGGCGCATTCGGTCTCCTTTGAGTTTTTTTTTATTTTTTTATTTTTTTGTGGCTTGTTTCACATACACACGTACTATTGGAGACTGTTGAATTAAAGCCTCAGATTCCTTATTAGCCATCAGCAGATGGATACAAAACAGGCCTGGTTTCACAGTTGAACAGATAAGGAATCTAAACACTAGCATGACCTGTCAGAGGCTATAAATTATGAGAACTGACATTGTACAAGAAACTTCTTCCAGGATTGATGAGTATTTTGCCCCCAGCAAGGTATACATGCAACTAAAGGCTAATGTATGTATATATTAAACACATTCCAAATCTGTTCAAATCTGTCTCAAATAGACACCCTTCCCCACATAAACATACCGTATAAAGCTTTTCTGTTAAGATCTCAGCAGTCAATGAATTCCAGATGGTGCATTTGGAGAGCAGAAGCCGTGACAGTTACGCCCATATAATCTTAGTTTACTCATACTTTACTCTACTCCTTAAATCATTTGCAATGAGTTATGTCCTATGAGATACTGTATGGGAACTTTATGAAGCCATCTCACACACACACACACACATATGGGCTAGTTGTTGAACTTCTTACTACAAAAATGCGTTGTTGCATTTCAACCATTTTTAATGTACTGTAGTTTTTGTAGGGCATTATGTCACAAAAGAACACGTCAAAATTTAAGCAGTAATACAATTATGAAACCATCCATGAAATCTATGAAATCCATCCATCCATTCTTCATACCTCTTATCCTCTGTTATCCTCTTATCCTCTGGAAAACTCTGCAGAGCTTCGCTATAAAATATTGTCAATTAATTCATTGCATTACGTTTTATAAAAATATGACAAACTGCCCTAATAAAATGTAACAATTTGCTCCAATTATTGTCCAATACATTTGTGTAATTAATCATTTCGAATGGCAATTACTTACATAGTTATTCGTGAGATAGACATAGTTCTTGTAACAACCTGTGTCAACAACTAGCCTATTCTTCCACTACATACGCTGAAAGAATTGATCACCTGTGCTGCAGATCTCTTCAGATTTAAACAATGTGTCTCAGCGTGTCATTTCAAACAATTAACAATAAAACAACATTTAATATCAACAAACAGACAAACTGGTGTTCTGAAAATGATGAGACTATACTAATTAGAGTATGTGCTGTGTTTGTGACATGCTGGGGTGAACTGAAAAATAGACTGTCAGACTGATGAATAAGCAGTTGCTGATAAAGAACAGACAGTTCTGTCAATATCCAAGAGAGACCTGAGAGAAAAACAAACAAATATCATGGTTCTGTTATGGTCACAATTTGTTTGTGAATTTTATCGTAAAAAAAACCCACTGATATTCAAAATTTAATTTGATGTTTTAACAAAAAGATGGGAAATTAAATATATTACTGGATTACTAATCAAGCTTTTTATTTTGAAAACAGATGAGCAGCTTTACTTCTTTCTCTCTTTTTGGTATGATTAGGATTTCAGTTTTAATCACACTAAAACTAGATCTCAGCACTTTTTTGTAATTTGCTAGATACTTTGTACTTCTTCTCTTAAGAAGACGACCGATTGCATTATACAACAGTTTAACTCCAGCTGTGCTTTTACTTGTTTTCGCTTTTAGATGTTTTTAGCAATACGTAACTGAACGAGAACACTTAC